>CM031240.1:145335950-145935950 GCA_018340775.1 Taxus wallichiana var. yunnanensis
GCATTTTCATTGCTTTCCCAAGTCTCAGCTGTGATCATTTATGTCCCAATTGTGGAACTTCACTTAGGATTCCAAGAATAAGAAGAGGGCTTTTGAGTATTTGGGGGATCGGGGAAGATAAAGGAGGCTCAAGGTAGAAATATAAATAATGTACCAATCTCACTCCCTCTAACCATTATGTGAGCCTAGTAAAACCAATTAACATTAGAGGAGATAGGTGGGAACTTCATCCTGAAGTTTGCCTGGGACATCTTTAGTTGAGTCTCGAATAAATGTTGATCCATTTTTACAACACTCATTATTAAAGACAGATCGCTCCACGGTGTAGCGTTCGACTCCCGGGCATCATGTAATGTTATGCCTACCAGGAAGTCATGAATGAAGGTGAATTATTGAAAGTGACATGTAGCTTTATCATCAAGTGTAATGCAAATGGATTATAGAGAGGAGAGGTCTTGATTATAGTGGTGTGTGAAGGGTTTGGTGTCTGACTTGCAGCTTATCCGGGTAAGAACCTAAACCTGGATGTTTTTCATTGTCACATTGTACCTACCAAATGGGACGGAGATATTTATCAAGAAAGTAAGGTATCAAGAAAATATTTAATTGGAAGTTTTCAGATAGATATGTCTTTCTCCATGTCAATTGAAAATAAAGGCAGCCTTCAAAGTTGTATGGAGAGAAAAGATGTTGCCTTATTTGAAAGATCCCAACAATGCTTCTTATGAAGTATTGTATGTTGATATAGATGCCAATAACTTTATTGGGTTTTACGATGGCAAAGAGTATAAGATTGATTAGTGTAAATGTCTTGAATAGGTAGGTTTTTCATGGACCTTGTTATGTGATGGATCTTGTTTAAGTTTGGAAATGGTGGTAGCATTGTTCTAATTTCCCCAAGCTAAGAAGAGTTTGTATTTTCTTTCAAACTTAACTTTAGATGCACTAACAACACTTTTAAATATGAAGCATTTTATTAGGTTTGAGAAATGCATTGAAATATGGTATAAATGATGTCATTGTCAAAAGGGGATTCATGGTGATTGTAAAGAAAATTAAAAATTGTATCTTTCTTAAAAATCAAAGAATGAAGCAATCTGAGAAAGAAATTTGGGATTTAAGCTTGAAATGATTGACTCTTTTAATATTGTGCACCATGATAGAAAGTTTAATGATGTTGTAGACAAGTTAGTAGTGTTAGGATCCAAATTTGGGAATTGTCAGACAATGTCTCACATTTTTGTAAGTATGATGTTGAAATACTAATAAGGCCATCTATCACGATAACATTAAAAATTTTGGTAAGTGTTTGACAGATGATGCCCTGTAGGTGAAATGGTTTTACGAATAACCAAGGTTAGTTTGCTAATGCAAAATATAGATTAGGAACCAATGGTGTGTGTTGTTAAAGGAAAGGAAAATTTATTCGGAAAGAACATCATAGCCAATAGAGGAAGACAAACACGATTCAAGAGGTTTGGGTGTATCTTGAGTCAAACTTTTTATAATGTTGATTGCATTATTAAAAGAAATATGTTTTTTTCTAGAGAGCGTGGAAAAGCAAAACTTGGGTACGATAAAAGGAAAATCCACGTAAAATCTGGTTAGGAAGAAATCTCAACAAGGAAGAGAAGTAGTCCTATATTCAATTCTTAAGAAATATCAAGGCCGTATACTTTGCTATTACTCTAAGTTAAAAGCCATACATGTAATATTTGTTCGAAGATGATATTCCTCTTGAATCTAATGCGAAGCCTTTTAGGAAGAAATAGAGGCTAATAAATTTTCTCCTTTCTTTGAAAATTCAAGAAGAACTAAAGAAGTTAAGGGATGGAGGGATCATTTCATCCCACAGGTACTCTTCTTGGGTTGCGAGCCTAGTGCACACTTTATCGAGAAGAAGAATGGTGACATAAGGCTATGCGTAGACTTCACAAGAACTTGAATAAAGCATCACTTGAAAGACAATTACCCTCTTCCAAACATGGAGAATATGGTACAAGCTGGTAACTAGTTCTCAATTATCTATCTCTAGATGGTTTCTCTGCATTTAGTAATCAGAGTTGTTGTGGAAAAGGAGTTAGAAAGAATAAAGACTACCTTTACTTCTCCTTAGGGGAACTTATGTCTATGTTAGGATGCCTTTTGGCTTAATGAATGCTAGAGAAAATTTCCAAATAGTAATGGTTTGTAGCATTTGTTGGTTATATCAATGATTTCATTGTTTTTATCAAGATGATGTAATGCTGTGTTTTCTAGAAATAGAAATGATCTCTTCGCAACACTTGGAGAAATTCGATAATGTGTAGAGATTATGGCATATGATTGAACCCCAAGAAGTTCAATTTGGAGTGTAGAAAGGAAAAGTTTCTTGATCACATTGTATCGAAAAGAGGGGTTCATGATAGATCTAGAGAGAGTGGAAGTATCATTGAGGTTCGATTCGCGAGAACAAGAAGGGAATTCAATTCTTCTTTGGAAAAATAAAATTTATCGGGATATTTGTGTCTAACTTTGTCAAGCTGACCATCCCCCATTACTAGCATGTTGAAGAAGGACCAAGTTATCAAATGTGAAGAATTTTCCATTCAATCTTTCAATGGGATCAAGCACTAAAGCATGCACCTATTTTGTGGCACGCCCCAAATTACAAGTAGCCTTTTGAAGTGTTTTCTTTTGATTTAGAAAACACCATTGCATCTATTTTCTTACTAGGAGATGATGAAGAGGTAAATTTCAGAGACCAATTGCCTTTTGAGTAAGGAATTCAGGAGCCTGAGTTGCGATACACCATCATGGAGAAGAAAACATTTGCCTTAGTGAAAAACAAAGGTTTTGAGACCTAAGCATCTTGAGTTCTAAAATTGTTTCTCATGTTCCCCACACCATGGTGAAAGACATCTTATCAAAGATGGAGGTCTCAAAGAATAGATGCGAGATGGGTGAACAAGTTACGAAGGCATGAATGGCATATCTAAACCACAAAATTAGTAAGAGGTTTGGAAGCCTAGCTAAGCTTTATGGATAAGAGAAACCTCGCAAACTAATGAGGTGAATGAAGTATAAGGAGAAAGGGTGGATGCTCTTGAAATTTTTAAGTTATGAATGGTACAAAGATATAATCTTTTATTTGAGACATGTATGCTGCCCCTGAATATTTGGGTAAAAACACAAAAGAGATCTTACCTTTGCCTCTCAAAATTATGTCATTATTGATTTTGGGTTAGACTTGGAAGAACCCCCAGGGAGTGTTCTTGAGATGCATTATTGAAGATGAGGCCCCCAAAATAATTGTTGATCTCGATGGAGAGTCTATGGGGGGACATTTTTCTAGAAGAGTTACAACACATGCCAAAATCTTGAGGGCTAGTTATTGGTGGCCAAATCTCTTCAAGGATACAAATCTATTGGTTAGGAAATGTGAAAGTTCTTCAGGAGTTCTCTACCGGAAGAATGAAGGCTTCGAGAGTTCCCCTCCTTTGCGCAGCCTTTGTCAAGTGGAAGTCCCATTCAGACATGGCAAATGGATTTCATTGGGGAAATTTATGATCCTTCCGATGCTGGTCATAAATAGAGATTCCCTCTTATAAATAGCCACTATTATTTCACTAAGTGGGTGGAAGAAATCCCCACCAAGAAGGCAACACACTAAGTTATCATGGACTTAATTCATGTTGAATCGAATCATATGTAGATTTGGAGTACCAACCAAAATTAGCGTTGATAATGCCATGAGTTTTAGAGCCAAACCTTTGGTGGCGATGTGCAAAAGTATGGGATCGATTTGAAATATCCTTATAACTACAATCCCAAAAAGGAAATGGACAGTGAGTCGAGTATTAAAAACTTGTTGAAGATCATTAGACTAACCTTGGAGCTGAACAAAGGAAGTGGGGTGAGCAACTAAAGATTTGTTGTTTGGGCTGAAAAAATCACTTTGTCATCAAAAGAGCTCTCTGGTAAATCCCGTTTGAATTGGTATGTGGAACTCAAGCTTTGCTGCCCTCCATTTACAATTGTCTTGATTCTATTCGAGTTTGTTTGACATATTGAAGACAAGAAGTTAGTCCATATGATGCTTTCGAATCAATCAGATTATTGATTTGGATGAAGAAATAAGGGCATCCCATCAACGACATGTGAGATTGAGAGAAAAGTTAAAGAAGTTATTTGAAAAAGGTGACTCCCAGAGGTTTTAGCATTGGGGATCTTGTGCTTTTTATGGGATAGCAATCATGAAGATAAGGGAAAGCATGGTAAATTTGATCCATTGTGGATGAGCCCTTATTCAATTGATATTCAAATTGGTGAAAATACCTTCTACCTAAAAAGAATTAGATGGGGAACTACTTAAATTACCTATTAATGGTAGAATTTGAAGCATTTCCTTGATTGATTTCTCATAATCAAGGTATACTCCATTTGTATAATTTATAGTTATTTGTTCTCGTCTACTTTTGTGTTTTTGTTCGTTTTGGTCCTTGGTGACCTGGTTTCTCGGTTCTTTTTTTGGATGATGGTTATGGTTGTTCTGATCTGCAAGTTTATTCTTTGACTCCATTGCCCAATGGTCTATTTTTGGCACTTGGTCTACTATTTTTTCTTGTGGAACTCATAGGGAGTGCCCATCCTTGAGTTGGAGCCGATGTTGGTGCTCAAATTAGTCTCACCCCATTTGTTATTGAAATTACTCTGGTTTATGGCCTATTTTATGTTTTCTGTCTCCCGTATTGGTGCTTGAAGACTACTGTCCTCCACTTGGTGGCCATGATCAGTCCCTTCCTTAGTCAAGGATCACTTAAAGGTCCAGTAATTTTTTTCGTTCCTTTTTCCATCTAAAAGAGTCGTAAATTAGGTGTAAAACTTGGGTTTTTCCTTTCATTCTATTTTCCACAATCACATTTTTTCCTCTCATTTTTGTCCTAAATAAGCGTGGAAAGCGTGATTGGATGTAGCTCGGAGGATCATATTTGAGCCTTGTAACATTTTCAATTTCTCTTTCCTTATTGTAAAATTCATTTACAGGCTCGAATAAGCAATTCTCTTGCTACATTTTACGTTTTATTGATGGTGTATTTTTCCTAGTCATATTTACATCTCAACATCAATGGAAACATGGCCCTTTTTTTTTTTGGATCTGCGCTTACCAGTGGAACTTTAAAAACTCTAAAGCTCACTTCAACCCAAAAATTGTTCATGTGGAGAATGGCACTCATTTAAAAATCACTTTTGGTTTTGGCCTTGGAGTTGCATCATGGGACACGTGGAGGTTTAGATTGCTTTTCCTAGACTTAGATAAAGTTTTCATGCAGCCGGTATAGTTTTGGCATGTGCCATGGACACATGGTGAGAACTGGAACTCATTTGAGGATCCAGCGTCGGGTCCCACCTTAACAATTGTGACAAGGTGACATATGCACTGAGCTTCCATCGGCTCCACTTTATACTTGAAATTTTCAAAGAAATTTTCTAATCCCTAGGACACATGGTGAACCTGCATTTGTTCAGGGTCTCACGCTCTTGGGCACCATCTCAAAGTTGCACCATTAGGATGTGCGGGAGGCTTACCGCCGAGGTCTTCCCATACTTAGACTTTGCGAGTAACTCTAAAGGCACTGGGACACATGGAGGACTGCACCTTTATTTGAGGACTAACCCCTAAGTTTTATTTTGAAGAAGCAACAAGAGGACACTTGCGGAGGATTCTTCTCACTCTACCCTTCTTGGACTTTTCAACGGCCAAGTCTCAAACCCTCTAGAACACATGGCACCTTCCTGACCAAAGTTCAAATTTTTTAATAAACTCACCGGATTGAGACACATGTTGAGCTCATACTTGTTTGGGGTCTCTACTTTTGGGACCATCTCAAAATTCTCCATTAAGACACATGAAAGGCTTGCTAGCTCCTTTTTCATTGAGACTTTTCAAAGGCCAAAAGGCATTTTTTTGGGCCAAAGGATATATAGAAGGTTCGTGCTTGTTTTGGGACTTGCCTCTGTGCTTCTCCTTTGTAGTGTCTTTGAGGAAGCATGTGCATGGTTGTGATATAAAGTGGAAAAGGGGGCGTAATCAATGGTTGTTGTGCATTTAACCTTTTTTTGGCATTTTTCTCCAAGATACTGGAGACGCAAATACTGCCCATTTTTTCATCGTTCTTTGATGAAATTATTTTTCATCCCTATCTATAAGGTGTCATTGAATGGATTTGAAACTTAAATTGTGAGTCAAGGATTTTTAAGGTTGATATTTTGAAGTGGTAATTACTCAGGCACTCACAAAAATGTGAATTACTAGAGGAAATGGATGTGGGGATGAATTACGGAGGAAAGAGAGGAAAATGGATGAAATGATGAAATTGTAAGTGTAAAAGATGAAAAATGTGTTATGACAAGAGAGAAAAAGATTACCTTTCCATATCCATCATGCAGAGTCTCCGTAAAATGATTAAAAGGGGATTTCTGCACGGCGTAATCGAATGATTAAAAGGACTCCCAAAAAATTATGTCATGGCATCCTAGTCATTAGTTGAGGGACCAGAAATGTGATCAGCCTCACAATTGGTCCATTTGGTAGATTTCAAATATAAATTCTTAAACTTCAAGTAATGCGAAATAAATTGGTAACAAGAAAATGTCCCTCTAATATTCTTCTCTTTTGGGGGAAAATTGAGTGAGAAAATGTATAAATGCAATGTAGAATACTCTTGCATAAATGTTCATAGTTTGAATTCCTAAGACAAAATTTGAGAAATTCATCTTCATGAGATGTTAAAGCCAAGATAACCTCGTTATTTTCTTTTGTGTTAAATTTTCTATCGTGTCAATTTTGGTTGCATATGTATAGCCATTGACGACAACTTGAGATCGCTCGGAAGCTTTCCATTGATGAATCTAAGCAATTTTGAGATTAATTTGTGTCCAATCTCTAGAAATTTGTGTCTCGCTTTGTTTCATAATGTCTCGCAAATAGTTTCAAACCAAGTGACGCGTTTCTTAAGCCAGTAAAGTATCGAGAACAACTCTAATTGGATCCTTTCCAATATCTATGCTCCAAATACTGTTGCTAGTAGAAGGAATTTATGGAAAGAGTTAGCTTGGTTTAGAAATAACTTTGAGGAATCAAACTGGCTGATAATGGGGGATTTTAACACTCCTCTAAACCCTGGGGAGAAATTTGGAGGGAACTCTGATTTCTCTACTAGCATGGAAGATTTTGCTGACTTCATTTCATATCTCAACCTTATGGACATTGAACTTCATGGTAATCAATACACTTGGTCTAACAGAAGAATTGGGGAAAATTTGATTCAGGTAAGATTAGATAGAGCTCTCATTTCTGCTAACTAGATCTTAAATCAGAATTTTCATCTCTCCTCTCTACCTAGAACTAGATCAAACCACAATCCTATTGCTCTTAACTTCTTCAATTGGTCTAAGCCTTTTCACTGTAACTTCAAATTTGAAAAGATGTGGCTTGAGCATGAGGACATTCTAGATAGAATTAAAGAATGGTGGACTTGGGAAGGGATAGGAACAACTCAATTCAGACTTCTTCAGAAGCTGAAAAATGTGAAACAAAAGGTTAGAACCTAGAATAAAGAGGTTTTTGGCAATATCTTTGAGAAAAAGAAAGAGATTAAGTGGCAAATGGAAGAGTTTGAGCTTAAAGTCTCAATGAAAGGTATGACCTTTGAGGATCACCAAGAAAAAAAGCTTCTTTTTGACCTGCATAATATCAATAGTTGTGAGGAAACCTTTTGGAGAATGAAATCTAGAGCTCTTTGGTTAAAGGATGGTGACAAAAAGACAAAATTTTTACATATGACCACGCTCAAGAATAGGGATTAGAATGATTACTTAAGTCTCCAAGGGAAATGGTACCATTACTAAGGATGCTAAGGATATTAAAGCTGAAGCCCTAAAATTTTATGAGAATCTTCTAACTGAAAACAATTCTCATAATGAGGAAGCAACGTTCTTTCTTTTTAGACTCCATTACTAAAAATTTGCTCCCGTAAGAGAGATTTAAGAGCCTTTCCAAAGTTGTCACCATTGAGGAGTTGAAAAAATTGTCTTCTCTCTTGAAGGTGACAAGGCTCGGACCCTGATGGATTCTCTGCTAATTTCTTCCAAAAATGTTGGGATATATGCTCTAAAGATTTGTTGAAAGTTGTAAATGAGTTTTACAGAACTAGAAATCTAATAAGGAATTAAATAACACGCATATTGTGCTTGCACCTAAGAAGTTGGATGTAAAGGATTTTAAGGATTTTAGACCAATCAGCCTAGTTAATGTGGTTTACAGAATTTTCACTAAGATTTTAACCACTAGATTACAGCCTCTTCTCATGGAAATTATCTCCCAACAGTAGAGTGGATTTATAAAAGGTAGAATTATCCAGACGGGGTAATTATGGTCCATGAAACAATTCATTCAATGGATAAAAGTAGAAAAGATGGGATGGAAATCAAGTTAGACATGCATAAGGCATTTGATAGAGTCTCTTGGAAATTCATGGATGAGGTTCTGACCAAGTTTGGGTTTCAAAATAAATTCAAAAAAATTGTCCAAGCTTGCATTTCTTCTCCTAGATTTTCTGTGGTTTTAATGGAGAACCTGTTGGTTTTTTTGCTAGCAATAGAGGCATACGCGAGGGACCCCATATCCCTTTTCTATTCATCATAATGGATGATAGCCTAAGCCATTCTATTTCAAAATCTATTTACAATGGTATGATAAAAGGATTTCAACCTACTTCTGGCAATTAGATTTCTTCCCATCAGTAGTTTCTTTGATGACACTATTCTTCTTCTTATGGCCTCCATCATTGAAGCTAAGGCTATCAAAACCATTCTAAGATTCTATGAGGAAGCCTCGGGATAGAAAGAAAACTTTGATAAAATCTTGGTTTACTTCTTCAATATTCCTATTGAAAGACAAAAAAATATTGTTCTCATTCTTGGTTGCAAAATCAACTCCCTCTCAGCTATATATCTAGGGCTCCCTATGAGTACTAGTAAGGTTTCTAATGATGTTTGGAATGATCTACTTAAGAGATTTCAGAAAAAACTAGCTGGATGGAAAGGTGTTATCCTCTTAAGTACTGGAAAATGTTTATTGATTAAAACCACTCTTCAGAATTTACCCATTTATATCATGTCAATGTTCAGCATTCAGCCCAGTAGTGGTGAATAGCATTGAAAAAATTCAAAAACACATCTTATGGCATGGGACAGAAGTCACGTTTAGATATCATTTAGTAGCATGGGAATAGGTCTGTAAGCCAAAGAGGGTTGGGGGTTTAGGTATTAAAGATATCAAAAATATGAATGCTGCTCTAATTGCAAAGTTGGGTTAGAGGCTCATCAAAGAGCATAAACCATGGACTGAGTTGATCAAAGTAAAATACCTTTCTAATCAAAACTTATATTCCTTTCTCTTTGACCAGCTGCTTCCAAACAGATCAATTTTCTGGAATAATCTGCTCCACATCAGGCATATCCTCTCCCAGGGCTATAGATGGAAACTTGGAAATGGGCAAGACATTGATTTCTGGCATGACATCTGGTCTGACATAAGTTGGGATACCACTTTTAGCTACATCAAAGACAACCTAATTAAAAACTATGGAAAGAAAGTCAAAGACTATATTGAGGTGTCTGGTAATAGAAGGAAATGGAAGCAACTCAAAGTTGATGAGGAAAATATGTAGCCTATTGTTTCCTACATGCAGACTCATCTCTCCCTAATTCATATCAGCCAACATGATAATAAGGATGAGATTATTTGGAAAGATTCCTTTGATGGAGAATATTCTATTAAATCTAGTTACAATTCTTTTTTTGCTTCTATTGATAGTGAAATTGAATGGCACAAGCTTTGGATGCCCGAGCTAACCCCTAAAGTAAATTTATTTTGGTGGCTTATCATCAAGGGTAAGATTCTCACTAATGAAAATATCATTAGGAAAGGTTTTATCATGCCTAACAGATGTTGCATGTGCCAAGAAGAAGCTGAAGACATTAAACACCTTTTTCTGCATTGTAAGTATACTTCAAAAATATGGCATCTTATTCTTGAAAATTTCAATCAGAATTGGGTTTTCCCCCATACTTGTCTACAGGCATGGAAACAATGGAACTCCCCTTATAAGCATTGTATGGTTAGGAGGCTTTGGTAACTAGTTCTCCCTCACACCATGTGGAGAGTCTGGAAAGCTAGAAATGATGTTATTTTCAAAATACCAAAAGATATGTACAAATTTTTTAATGAAATTATCATTGTAGTGAAAGACAACATTTAAAGATTTAAGTCTCCCAAAATAAACTTTATCCCGAGGAAGAGGAGCACATTCTTGTTTCTTGGAACATTGGCATTGATAGCAGATGGCGTAATGACAATAATGGGATTGATAGATCTACTGTACGATGGATCCAGCCTCCCACTGCATGGCACAAACTGAACTTTGATGGAGCTTCAAAAGGTAATCTTGGGGATTCAGGAGGTGGTGGGGTGATTAGAGATCACAGAGGTTGCTTTGTTGCCACTTTTTCTGGTAAGATGGGTAAGCAAAAAAATCACTACTCGGAAGCTTTAGCAACGCTTTGGGAATAAGGTTAGCTAGAGATTGTAATATTTCCAATATTATAATTGAGGGGGATTTGTTGAACATTATTAATTTGTTAAATCAAAATCAACCTCCAAGTTGGTCCATTAAGGACTTCATTAATGAAGCTATTGAAATATGCAATTGTTTTGATAATTATAAGATTATCCACACCTACCATGAAGGCAATAGAGTGGCTGATAGTTTAACAAATATTGGGGACAACAATACAATGTAAACTTGGCTAAGTGGAAACCCCTTCTTACCAAAGTACTTGATGACATCACTAAAGATATACATTATTTTGAATGCAATCATTAATAGATACAGAGAAGATGCTAAGGAGGTGCTTATTAATTGCAAAGTTAACTTTAATGATGTTCTTAAAATTCCGCATGCTTCAGAGGTCTTCAAAAGCAGAGGCGGTCTTGAGTCGTATGGGATTCAAAAAAATTTACCGTTGTGTAGAGCAAAAACAATACAGCAAAATGGGGGACCTCTATGCAAAACCGAACCCATTCATGATCCAGCCTAGAAAAATGACACAATTCTTTGGAATTATCTACAAATGGGGGGTATTTCAAATTTCATTGAAAAGATGAAGGGATTTGACTAGGACATTTCGGTGAAATTTGCTAATGGATGGAGAAATCATGTGGTTGAGTATGGGGAAGTCAGGGTCGAGATCTCTGAGGAACTCATTTCCCAGGTCACAGGGCTGAACCTAGATGGAGCCAAGTTCTTCAACAAATGAGTCGATAGAGAGGTGGAGGTGAAAAAATTTCTCGATGAAGGGGAGAACCTCGAGTTTGTTACAATTTGGAATAAAGGAATATTACCATCAATTTCCCACATTATTTACTTAACTCCTTGGAGAAGTCTGTTCTTGAAGTTCAGAAACATACCAGGGCTATTCCCCTTCACCAAGGTCTGATCCTGCTCATCCACCACCATTGCTTCTCGACTCTCGCCTCTGCCTACTCCCCCTGTTATTATCCCTCTCCCAGCTGATAGAGATCTGGACACTGCTACCTTGGACAGGAAGAGGAAAGACAAGAAGGCTAAGGTTTCTCTACCTTCTTCGTAGAGGATTTTTGCATAGTCATAGGGATTTGGAGCTTGCAGAGAACTTATTGCACATAAGTAAACCTGTTGATAATTCCAGAGAAGTGGACCTTCTTACCAAGGTTAGTAAGCTTGAAGAGGAGATCAAAGACCTCAAAAATGCTATGAGGAATATGGAAAAAAAAGGTAAGAGGAAGCTGCAAAATTATGAGGACATGGATACTATTGCTGAGATTTTCAAGAAGCTACTTTCACTTGATACCAGGCTGGGAAATGCCAAGGGGTGTCAGGATTGCATCCTCTCTACTCTGAAAGGTGTCTATAATTTTATGGAACAACATGTGAGAAGTGTGTGCAGCCTTAGTGGCATTCCTGATAACATTTGGGATTCTAATGAGACCCGTGACCTTGCACTTGCTCAGGCGGACATGAATGATCCTTCTCATGCCACGGCCATTGCGCTCTTCACCTCTCTCTAGAAAATTAAGGTCAAGATTGACAGGAAGTCAAGTGATGCGCTGCCCAAATGTTGATTTTTGATGTGAAGGTGTTGTTTTTCGAGTGGTTTTGATGTTGTTTTCTTGCTGGGATGCCCTATTTTGGATCCCTTTTTGTTTTTTTTTGGCCCTTTGTTCTTCTTCGGACCCTTTGTCTGGATTGATCATTTTTCTCTATTTACTGATTTATCTATCTTTTGAGCCTCCATGTTTAAGGTGTTTACCCTTTCTTGATGGGTTTTCTCCTTCTAATATTGGGCTTTTTGAGCCTTTTTGTACACTAGATATAGTCCCTTCAAAACTATTTATCCATAATAAAAAAATCTTACATTGAAATTTTTGTCAAATCACACAAGATCTGATCCTGTGGAAAGTTTAATGGTATTTGCAATTTCATTTCAAGAATAGCCTTCATCTTGGATGAGATAAACAAATTTAAAATCAATTCACTTTGTCATTTGTTGATAAAGATTATCTGTAAGTCTTGGTGTACCTTAGGTGTGATTAATCAGAAACTTTGGTGTTTAATTGAGTCTTTCAATTCGAGCCTTCGTGTTGGAGTCTCAAAGATTATGTGAAAACGTGCTGATTTGGGCCTCCATTGAAGCACACCTTTTGGTTGAAGGAATTTCTTAATTTTTCTGAAGCTTTCTGTTGTTGAGTTGTTCATTATTGTGAAGTCCCTTTGAAGATCTGGTATAATCAACTTTATCTTGCTTCATCTCCCACCAAAATTATTCAAAAACCATGAATCCACCTTGAACTACCCCTGTTTTCCTGTGTATCAACAAAGGAACAAAATCTACTTGCAAAAATATGCAAAAAATAAGGATTTCTTAATGTCTTCAGTAACCTTAGCCTTGTGTTGAAAGTATCTCCATCATTTAGAAGTGACAACTCTTAAGAGTTAAATCATGGAGTATTGACTATATTTTCCCAAGGTTCTCTTCATATAATTTGTGCAAAAGAAGGATATATCCATATCCTTCATCAAATAGAGGTTACACTAAGGGTCCTCTCACCTTGGTTGAAGAGGCATGACCTAAAGTAGTGAGGAAAGGTCAAATCCTCTTAAAGGTTATATCCATCTCTCCAAAAATCTGAGTAACAATGGGCCAATTAGATCTCCTCCCTGACTACAAAATGACACACATTATGATCTATAGCCTCTAAACTCCTGTCGAACTGTGTTGTTTTTCGGCTTGAAAGGGAGATCAAATTTTTTGATACCAATAGGGGAATTTTGTTGGAAGAGTCACAACTCATAATATCTTTAAGGGCTAGTTATTGGTGGCCAACTCTTTTCAAAGATACAACTCTATTGGTAAGAAAATGTGAAAGTTGCCAACCATTTTACGGAAGATTGAAATATTTAGGATCCCTTCCTTTATATCATGTATCGATTGAATCCCCATTTAGGCATTAAAGTTGGGAATGGACTTCATTAGTGATATTTCATATCCTTCAAGTGCTTTCCATAAGTGGATTTGAGTAGCCACTGATTACTTCACCAAGTGGTTGAGGCAATCCACCAAGAAAGCAACTCACCAAATTTTCATGTATTTCATTACGAATCATATCATTTACAGATTTGGAGTACCTACTAACATAGTTGCTTTGATAATGTCATGAGCTTAAAAGGCTAAACCTTTGGTGACCATGTGCCATGAATATGGGATAAATTTGACATATGCTTCCAATTATAATCCCCGAGGAAATGGACAAGCGAGTAGTCGACAATAAAAATCTGTTGAAGATAATTAGAAGAACTTTGGAGTTGAACAAAAGGAAGTGGGGTGAGTAGTTGAAATTTTTTTTTGGGCTGATCGAATCGGTGTTAAGCGAGCTACTTTGGAAAAATCCCATTTGAGTTTTGTATGGAACTCAAGCTCTTCTATCCTTGCATATGCGATTGTCTTCGTTTCAATTTCTTCAACAACTAGAAGATCAAGAGGTTAGTCCCTATAATGCTCGTAATAATCATATTGTTCGATTAGATGAAGAAAGAAGGGCATCCCATTAGAGGCATGTCAAATTCAGAGATAAATTGAAGAAATTTTTTTATAAGAAGGTGACTCGAGAACTTTCGGTGTGGGAGATCTTGTGCTATTATGGAATAGCAAACACAAGGATAAGGGAAAAAATGGAAAGTTTGATGCATTGTTGATGGGCCCTTATTCAATTGACATTCGAATTGGTGAACATACCTTTTTCTTAAAAGACCTAGATGGGGAGTTGCTTAAATTTCCTATTAATGGCAGGCATTTGAAACATTTCCTTTATTGATTTCTCATAATCAAGGTACACACCATTATATATTGTATAGTCTTTTGGTTTCTTTCTTCTTTCATGTTTTTCTATTTTGGTTTGTCCTGGTCCTTGGCGTCTATTTTGTTGGTTTCTCAGTTTATTCTTGGAAGGTTGTCTCATGAATCCGTTGCCCAATGGTTTATTTTTGGCACTTGGTATGCTATTTTTTCTTGTGGCACTCACAGGAGTGGCCATCCCAGTCAGAGCTGATGTTGGTGCTCAATTGGATCTTGCCCCGTTTGTCCTTGAAATTCTTCAATTTGTGGGCTCTGTCATATTTTCTATTTCCCCAAATGGATGCGTGAAATGTTTTCTTCATTTGTATGTTGTTGAAAGATCCTTCTCCATGGTCGTGGATCAAATTTGGACCTTATATCATTTTCAAATTCTCTTTCCTTAAATAAAGATTCATTTCTGGGTGTAAATGATAATTTCGCTACATTTTATGGTTTTGACAGGTGTGTTTTCCCCATCAATTTATATCTCAAAGCATCTGTGGAAATATGGCCCTTTCTAATTGGATGCGGCTTAATAGGGAACTTTGAAACTCTAAGTCCCACTTCAACTCAAGTTTGTCCACATGGAGGGCCTGCACTCATCTAAAAATTCACCTCTTGGGTTGACCTTTGGACTTGTGCTAGTAGGAGACACATGGATGTTTCCACTTGCCTTGCCCAGGACTTAGAAATTTTTCATGTGGCCGGTGCGGCCTTGTTGGACCATGGACATGTGGAGGGACGACACTCATTTGAGGATCCACCTTTATGTCCTACCTTAGTAGTTGTGCCAAGGAGACACATGGTGAGCCCGCACTTGTTTAGAGTCTCTAATTTTGGGCACCATCTCAAAAAGTTATGCCAAGGAGACACGTGGAGGATTCCACTAGCTCCTCTCTATACTTAAAATTTTCAAGAAAATTTCTAAGGCCTAGGAAACGTGGAGGGCCCATGCCTATTTGGGGACCTACCCCTATACTTTACTTTTGAAGAAGCCTTTGAAGGGACACTTGGAGGTTTCTGCTGGATCCTTCCCATAGTTAAAATTTTCAATAGCCAGCGAGAAACTTTCTCGAACACTAGAAACATGTCACCTTCCGCTAGTCCTTAAAATTTTTCAACAACTATGCAGATCGAGACACGTAGTGAGCTTCGTGCTTCTTTAGGGTCTCCTCTTTTGGGCACCATATCAAAGTTGTGCTAAGGAGACACGTGGAGGCTTCCGTTGGCTCCTTTTTATACTGAGACTTTTCAAAGGCCAAAAGGCATTTTCTTGGGTCTAGGGCATGTGGAAGGCCCACGATTGTTTGGAAACTTTCCTCTATACTTCACCTTTGCAGTTGTGCCAAGAAAACATGTGGACGGATCTAATCTAAAGTTTAGAACAAGCGAGAATAAATGGTTTTGTGCATTGCATCTGTTTTTTCGCCATTTTTGCTTTGAGACTCTGGAGATACCAATACACATTATTTTTCATCATTTTTTGATAAATCCCCTTGTCATTTTTGTCTACAAAGTGCAATTGAATGGATTTAAATCTTAAATTTGTGAGTCTAAGGATTGTTAAGGTTGATATTTTGAAGTTGGAATTGCTTGGGCACTTGCAAAAACATGAATTACAAGAGAAGTTGGATGCGAGTAGAGTTGTAGAGGAAAGAATGGGAAAATGATGAAATGATGGAGGTTGTAGGTGTAAAGGATGAAAAAGGTGTTCTTGGAGGGTGAAAAGGATTTCTGTCGAGATCTAGCTATATAGAGCCACCAGAAAAATGATTAAAACAAGGATTTATCGCATGACATAATAAAAAGAATGATTAGAAGGACTATCAAAAAAGTTGTGGCATGACATCCCAATCATTAGTCAAGGGTATGAGAAATGTGATCAGTTCATGATTTGTCCACCTGGAAGCTATGGGTGTAAATTTGTTAAACGTCACTTTCTAAGACAAATTGGTAACAAGAAAAGGTTTTCGAATATTCTTATTTTTGGGGGAAAATTTGGGATGAGTGAGTGAGTGAAATGTATAAATGCAATGAGAATACTCTTACAAGGGTTGGGGTTGAATTCTTATGAGAAAAATTGAGAGATCCCATATTCCTAAGAGACCATCCGAGAGACTGTTAATCTCTTATATTTTAGCTTTGATCATGTCAAGTTGGTTGCAAGTGTACAACCATTGACCATTCACGAGAGGCTGTTTAAAGAAACTTTCCCTTGCTGATGAATCTAATCAACTTCAAACTAATTTGTGTCAATCTTGGGCAAATTTGTGTCTTCTTTATTTCAGAATGTCTACAAGAAGTTTTTGTTGTTCCTATTGTAATATTGTGTTAAAGTCCCTTGAATCACATAGGATCTTGTCCCTGTGACATTTTAGTTGCATTTTCAATTTCATTTCAAGAAGAGCCTTCATCCTATAATGAGATAAACAATTTAAAATCACTTTGTTGTCTTTTTGTTGACAAATATTATCTCTAAGCCTTTGAGTGTATCTTAGGCGTGAGGAACCAGGGGTATTTGATTTTTAATTGAGTCTTTAGCTCGAGCCTTTGTGTTAAATTCTTATATATTGTGTGAAACCATGCAAAGTTGGGCCTCCATTTATGCACACCTTCGGTTGAAATAATATTTTAGCTATTCTCAAGCATTTCGTCATTTAGTTTTCTAATTGTTTTGAAGGTTCTCAAAGATTTGGAAAAATAAAATTTATTGTGCTTAATCTCCCACCAAACATTAATAAAAACAATGAATCCTACTTGAATTACCCATGTTTTCCATGTATGTCCATAATTGAATAAATTCTACTACTAAAATATGTAGAAGCAATCGGGATCCCATAATGTCTCTAGTAACCTTTAACCTGTTTAGAAAATATCTTTTGTTCTTTAGAAGTAATGACTTGTGAGACTTAAATTGTGGTGCATTGATCATTTTTTTAAGGGATCCTTTCAAATTTTTGCAAAGAAGGATATCTTCATTCTCCTTCATGGACAGAGGTTACAAAATGGGTCCTCTCACCTCGGGTCGAAAGGCACAAAGCATAAAGCAATGAGGATAGATCAAATCCTTAATGAAGGTGTTATCCATTTCTCTTATGCCCAAGTGAAAAAGAGTCAGATGAATCCCCTCCCCAGCCTCTGAAACAAATCATAATAAGATATGTCTATCTCTCAGATTCTTGCTAAACTGTGATGTTGTTTAGTTTCTAAGAGAGAATCAATTTGGCTACCAATAAGCTCAAAATTTAATTATTTCGGTGTGTAAAGTACCACTGAAATATTCTATATCTATCATACTTAATATGTAAAACTTAATTATATATGTCAAATAATGTGGGATGAATGAATGACCTATAAAAGATAGAGAAGAATAAAAAACCCTAAAATAAAAGATGTAAAATAAAGGGGTTAGGAATGACCTCGGTTTACGCAATAGTGGCCTTACTAATCTAAGCACTACACTACATTTGAAACCCAAATATAGTTCTTGTGTGTGTGTGCATGTCATTCCCTCAGGTGATCTTGTCCTAGTTACACTTTGTTAAGTAGAGAGTAATAATAACTATAGAAAATGTACTAGCATGTGTGCACGAAATAGAATAGAATCCCTTTGTTACACCCTTAATTATATATCTTACATGGGATCGATATAGCCGACTTGTGGCTATCATAACTTATTATCATGATGTATATCTTTCATATATGATCTATTATCATTGGTTGGTTGGCCTTGTTGATTGCCATATCATAGAAATAGTATAAATAGGGGTTAAAGGTAGCAGATGATTATTATGTTAAGTCATTAAGTCTTATTATATGTTTGGAGGTTGCCCCTCGAAGTGGCCAAGCTATTCTACTTTCATATTGAGATAACTTATCTACAATATTGTGTTATTTGGTGTTCTTGCTTGGTGATAATAATTAATCGGAGTAATTTCATTACAAGTGGTATCGAGCTTGATCTTGGCTAGGACGACGTCAAACCCTAATTCGAAGGTTTGGCTATATCTCAAGATTTCTAGCAAATTTTTATGCATTTTGTTTTGTGGTGTGATGAAATAAGTTAAGTGTCTCTCCAAATTTCAATCGGTTTTTTTGTTTTGAAAACATTATTACGGTTCTATATTTATTCATAATTTGGCTTGCTAGGGTGTAAGTTTTGGAATTTTTTCAAATTTCTTATATTTTTGAAATCCCTCAAAAAAATAGCTAGGGTTTATTTTTATAAATTCCTATATTCGGCCAAAAAAATTACGAAACCCTAAACCTAAAATTATGCCCTATTAAGTCTACCGCTAGGCCCAAACCCTTCGTCATGGCTGGTAGATCTACCGAGGCCAAGGAAAAGGAAAAAAACTCCAGGAATGACCCCAAATAAGGAAGATATTTCTTTAGATTCTACTAGTTTGGGAGTATCCGAGGTGGTCATCCAACTTGGAAATGGTTAACAATATGGTGAGTAAGGATGGCCTTCTTGTTGAGCTTCATTAACTAAAAGATAGCCTTAGGAGTGAGATTAAAAAATCTTTTAATGCAATACAACATGATTTGTTGCATATTATTTCAAATACAACTTCTAATGCCAGTCATATGGGTTCTACTAGAAATGGTCACATAGATACAAATCACTCCAATCAGGGAGGATCCTTTAATCATTCAAGTGGATCTTCTCACCAATAGAGGGGCATGATTCCAAAAGTTGAAATGTGTAAATTTGATGGAAAGGATCCACTCAATTGGATTACCCAAATGGAAAATTTATTTGATCTCCATCAGATCCCAGGAGGACAAAAGGTAACTATGGCATCCTTATACCTAGAACCTGATCAATTTTTTTGGTATCGTTGGTTATGTGCTCAAAGGTAGAAGAATGGTCTAAATGTCACCTAGATAGTTTTCACTGAAGAGCTTCAATTACACTATAGTTCTAGTGTTTCTGAGAATTACTTCAGCCAATTAGCAAAGTTACGCTAAATTGGTTCAGTTAAGGAGTATGTCCATCAATTCCAAAATTTGTCCTTGCGTGTGGAGGATATTACAGAAGAGTATTTGAATGACCTATTTCTAGGGGTCTTAAGGACCACATTGAGCATGAGGTATGCATGTTTAACCCACTCAAGGTTTCTAATTCTATTATCATGGCACGTGAGTAGAGGAAAAATTTCTTTCCAGGTAAAAGCGGTCCTTTTCTAAGCATAAAAGATCATAACACCTTACCTTATCTCCTTCTTACCCTCGGCCAATTCGGTTGAAACCTCAACAAATTGAAGAAAAAAGAGCCAAAGGGTTATGTTTTAACTGTGATAGCAAATATGGACCAAATCATAAATGTTCGAGAAAACAATTGTTCTACATTGAAAGATCGATGATGAGGAAGAATATGAGGCAACATCAACAGGAAGTGGAAAAATTAGAGGAAGAATCTGGAGATCCTTAGCCCACTATTTCATGTCATGCTCTATCAGGTATTAGTACTCCACAAACCCTTCTAGTTGTGGGTTATATTAAGAAGTAGAAGGTATGAGTCTTGATTGATTCGAGGGAGCACACATAATTCCATCAATCATAAGTTGGCAGCAAGACTAAATTGTTTCATTTACCTATCACCTTTATTTCAAGTAATGATTGCAGATGGTGGCACAATCCAATGTTTAGGTAAATTCCATAAAGTCAAAATCATGATGGGTGATTACACATTGGAATCTATGATGTTTGCTATTCCCATGGGAGGAGATGATATTTTCTTAGGTGTTCAGTGGCTCACTACTTTGGGCACCATAGAGATAAATTTCAGGAATTGTTCATGCACTTTCATTCTGAGGGTAAAAAATTTGAACTTCGAGGTCTACAAGCTAAAGATCCTCTAGTGGTAAGTTCTCACCAAATGTAGAAGATTCTTAAAAAGGGGTCTGAAGGTTTTGTAGCTCGATTATTCTCTATAGAAGTCCAACCGCAAATGAAGGTATTGCATCTGATCTTCAAAAGGTTATTAATCAACATGTAGTTGTCTTTAAGGAACCAAGAGGATTGCCACTTGAAAGAGAGCATGATCATGTTATTCAGTTGATTCTAGGAAGCCAACCCCCCAACATCAGGCCTTACATAGATATCCATATGTGCAAAAGAGTGAGATCGAGAAGATGGTGGAGGAAATGTTGGAAATGGGTATTATTCGTCACAGTCAAAGTGCCTATTCTGCTCTCATGGTGATGGTGTGTCGCAAGGATGGAAGATGGTGCATGTGTCCAAATTATAGAGAGCTTAACAAGTTCACTATCAAAGATAAGTTTCCTATTCCCATCATTGATGATTTATTAGATGAGTTGCATGGTGCCATTTATTTTACAAAACTAGATATGCATTCTAGGTATCACCAAATTAGAGTCAAGCAAGAAGATATTCATAAGACAGCCTTCAGAACTCATCAAGGCCATTATGAATTCCTAGTGATGCCATTTGGTCTTACCAATGCTCCCTCCACATTCCAAAGCTTGATGAATTTAGTATTTAGACCATTCCTAAGAAATTTTGTCTTACTATTTTTCAATGATATGCTCATCTACAACAAATTATCGGAGAAACACTTACATCATGTCAATATCTTAGAAGTCTTAGAGAAACATCAACTTTATGCCAAGCCTTTGAAGTGTTCTTTTGGAGTCAGAAGTGGAATACTTGGGCCATATTTTTTCTCATAAAGGTTTAAGGTGGACCCTCATAAGATCCAGAGCCATGGTGGAATGGGAAACCCAAGAACCCTCAAACAATTACGAGGTTCCTTAGGTCTCATAGGGTATTATCACAGTTTGTCAAAAACTATGGCAAGTATAGTAGCACCACTCACAAAATTATTGAAGGACTCCTTTCGGTGGAATGAGGAAGCATCTAGGGAATTTGAAAAATTGAAACGAAGCTATGTGCACCACTACATTAGTGTAGGTTATTATTTATCCTTTTATTTTTTATTAGGATAATTCTTACACTTTTGTTAGCCCTACACTTGTTGGGTTAGCTTCCTTAGGTGTACTAGTTGTGTTGAGTTAGCTTCTCGGTTATGTGGAATTAGCTTATTAGTCTTTTGGAGTTAACTTAAGCGCCAGGTGTCGTTAGTGGGAATTCTTCACCACCGATTTAGGTAGTAGTTGGACTCCCCTCCTCATATATGTACATCTTTCTTATTGAATAATTCAAGTCATTCTATTATAGTGTATTGAACATTATGGATTATGATGGATTTCCATATATGGTATTTTAGCTCTTTTGCTTTGTAAATCTAATGTGGTGTGCTATTATCATCTGAGATCGTGGCTTGGAACAATATTATTTTCATTCCTTTCATGGTATCAGAGTGATAGATGATGTAGACATCCAGTAAGTTTTTCTTTGCAAGCAAGGGTTTATTTTTTCATGTATATGGAATTTGTTATTAATTTTTGCAGCATGCATTTTTATGCAAAACAAAGTGTGGAATTGGATTTGGAAGGTGCCAAAACCCTAGAATCGATTGTAAACTCGACCATGTTTTGAGACAGTCAAATCTGGGTGCATTCTTTTATCCATTAGATATAAGCGTGTACCTTCTGGATGCATTCTTTTACCCTCTAGGTATTTCAGTTTTGGATGCAGTCTTTTATCCACTAGATGTAGATTTGTACCCTCTGGATGCATTCTTTTATCCATTGGATATAAGTGTGTACCTTTTGGATGCATTCTTTTACCCTCTGGGTATTTCAGTTTTGGATGTAGTCTTTTATCCACTGGACGTAGATCTGTACCCTATGGGTGCATTCTTTTATCCATTACATATAAGCATGTACCTTCCAAATGCATTCTTTTACCCTATGGGTATTTCAGTTTTGGATGCAGTCTTTTATCCACTAAACGCATATTTGTACCCTATGGGTATTTTGGTTTTGGATGTAGTCTTTTATCCACTTGACGTAGATCTCGTACTGCCCGTGCAGGTGCATTCTTTTATCCATTGGATATAAGTGTGTACCCTCTAGGCCAATGATTTACCCCTCAGAAATTTTAGGTTTTGGGTGCGAGGATTTTATCCTTTGATCGCAAGCATGTATCATGTGGATGCACTCTTTTACCCTTTGGACATTTGGGTGTCACGTGTACCTTTTGAAAAGATCAATATTAAAATATTATTTTAAAAGCAGAACCTTGTAGAGCTCATAATTTTTGATCCGTAGCTCGGATTAAGGTGATCTTTTGTTTGAAATTGTGTATTTTTTCAATATCTACGCATTGGTGACATTTTTATACGCATATTTCAAATGTAAAAGGTATTGTTACTCATTGTAATATTTACATGCACTTAATTATAAAGTGCTAAATTCGGGAGGGTGTTGTGATCACTTGTGGATGCATTTTTGGTTGAGCCGACGTCCTAAAATTTTGGGTATTGCATTCTTATATCTATGGGT
This sequence comes from Taxus wallichiana var. yunnanensis, assembly GCA_018340775.1. NCBI lineage: Eukaryota > Viridiplantae > Streptophyta > Pinopsida > Cupressales > Taxaceae > Taxus > Taxus wallichiana. The sequence goes on from CM031240.1 coordinate 145,358,861, forward strand.
GTATACATTTATATCTCTCTTGTTTGTTGAGATATTTTGGATTTGTATTTTTGACACTTTTTTGGCATGTTGACAGCCTCTCTTGTGGGGGATCTATTCTGGTGGAGCCTAGTGTTAGTTTGTCGATGTTAAAGTAGTTGATTTTGACAACTCATATAGATGCTGTGATGTCACTCTACGCATTCTACGGTATGGGAGGGTGTGGTGTTGATCTTTTGCTTCTTGGGTTTCGTGCCCTTACCTTGTTACCTTGGATTTTTTCTTGGATCATGGAACTCCTATTTATTTAGATCTCATGTCCTTTCCTTGTTGCCTTGGTTTTTCTTGGATCGTGGCACACCTATTTGTGTGATTGATCAAATTATGTTTGGTGTTTGTTTTTCACTTTTCGACATCACTCGATTGTGAGTCTCCTTGCATGGAGCTATTCTAGTGAAGCCCAGTGTTAGTTTTTTTGAGTTATATGATTGAGTAGTGGATTCAGACCATAGTGTGCACCAAAATTCTTTAGCATTGTACAAATTTTTGGAGTTGAGATTCTGAGGATATCTTGTAGCAGGATTTTTCTCTCTACTTTGTTATTACTAGTTTTGGTACCTTGCGGTGTCCAATTTTCCCAATTATTGTATGTGGATACCTCATCAGGCCTTGTTTCCGGGACCCACCTTCTTTTCCACCCACCTAAGCTATGCTTACGGGAGGGTGTTAGTGTAGGTTATTATTTATCCTTTTATTTATTTATTAGGATAATTCTTACACTTGTGTTAGCCCTACACTTGTTGGGTTAGCTTACTTAGGTGTACTAGTTGTGTGGAGTTAGCTTACTAGTTTTGAGTTATCTTCTCGGTTATGTGGAGTTAGCTTACTAGTATTTTGGAGTTAAATTAACTACCAAGTATTAGTTAGTGGGAGTTCTTTACCCTTTGATTTAGGTAGTAGTTGAACTTCCTCCTCTATATGTACATCTTTCTTATTGAATAATTCAAGTCATTCTATATTGTAATGTATTGAGCATTATGGATTATGATGGATTTCCATATATGGTATTTTAGCTCTTCTACTTTGTAAATCTAATGTGGTGTGCTATTATCATCTGAGATCCCAGCTTGGAACAATATTATTATCATTCCTTTCACACTCCAGTATTGGTAACCCCAGATTTCTCCAAAACTTTCGTAGTTGAGTGCGATGCTTCAGGAAATGGAATCGGAGCAGTACTAATGCAAGAAGGACACCCCATTACTTTTGAGAGCTGACAGCTAAAAGGAAAGAATTTGTTAAAGCCCACCTATGAAAAGGAAATGATGGCAATACTACATGCAGTCAAACAATGGAGACCATACTTGATGGGTAGACATTTTAAGGTAAAAACTGATCATGATAGTTTGAAATATTTCTTAGAGCAATATCTATCTTCATAAGAACAACAAAAATGGGTCACTAAGATGTTGGGATATGACTTTGAGATTGTTTATAAGAAAGGAAAGGAAAATTTGGTCATTGATGCTCTATCTAGGAGGGATGAGTCTGCCAAAGCATTGTTATGTGCCATATCTATACTAAATGCAGATTGGGTAGATCAAGCACATGAAGAATGGAAGAAAGATGCAACCACACATACTCTCATTCAAAATCTCTAGGTAGATCTGTCCATATCAACTCAATTTATATGGAAGGGGGATACATTGTGGTACAAAGATCGAGTTATATCTATGTAAGAACTCTACACTTAAACACCATGTTCTTTCAGAGCTACATTCTTCTCCAATAGGTGGCCATCTTACGGGGTCTTGAAAACATATCATAGAGTTAAGAAGGATTTATTTTGGGAGGGGTTGAAAGGAGATGTTCAAAAATTTGTGGCAGAATGTTTGGTTTGCCAAAAAAATAAGGGCGAGACCATTAAGACACCTGGTCTTCTCCAACCTCTGTCTATTCCTAGTGAGAAATGGGAAGAGGTTGTTATCCAAAATTCACCCCTCAAGGTAATTTTGATAACATGCATCAAATTATTCGATCCGAGCAATTATATTGATTCAAGGTAAAAATCATGTTTTTGGGGCCCCCTCGGCTTCTCTCTACAACTCTCCCATCAAGAAGAAATCCCAACGAGTTAGAAAAAATGGAAAAAATGCAAAAATAAGGTTGCGCAGGTTGTTTCAAAGAATTTCGAGTCCGAAGGGTTCGGTCATACCGGTGCAGGTCGTACCGAGGTTCGTCATACCAAGCTTGGAGCCAAAATACAAAGAAAATCAGCTAAGTCAGACATTTTTGTCCCGGTATGGTCCAGCGGGATAGTTGGGACGCGTCGGGATGCAAGGGACGCGAAAAGCTGAAATGACCGAAAGCAAGGAAAATCGTCAAGTTTTTTGTTTCACGTGGTTTGGGACAGCCGAGACAAAAGTACGCGCGGAACACGAATCGGATGATTTTCCAAAGCTTCGATCCATTTCTGGGGACAATTTGCAGTGGACAAAAGTACGCGAGGGACGCGTGAGGACGTGAAAAGGTGAAAAGGCCGCAAAAGAGACAAGGAATCCCAAATCGGCTGATGTGGGAGAATGTGTCTAGGACAGCCAGGAAAAAGTACATGTGGGACGTGAAAAGCTGAACGTGGCGGAAGGCAAAGAAGAAAAGTCAACGTTTGACGTGTGAAACTTCAAATGGCCATAACTTTCGACTCTGAGCTCCGATTTTCACAAAATTAGACTTTCTGGAATGAGCACGACATCCTCTACGCCACAAAAACTAGATTTCTTATTTTTTATGAATGTAGATATATTTAAATAAAAGAAACATATTCATCTCCAGTCAGTTAATGCTCATTCCCGTCAAATGACAGAAAACGCCTACCAGACCCAAAATAGCTGCCCGCACTCAGAAGGCCATAACTTTTGTATTTCTCAACAAAATCACACAAAATTGGTACCGTTGGAATCATGGCTCTGATTCCAACACACAAATCAAGAAATTCCATATTTGATGAGATATCGATGGATATTTTTATAAAACGTGGCCGGGTTCATAACAGTGTTTTATTTGGTGGTTGGGAGTGCAATTAAGTGGCATGGTCATCATTCTCTCTCTCTGCAACACACAGGACAGTATGGGATCCTTTTTCAAGTAATATATAATCATTTTACTCCATTTAATGCCTCTTACAAGTGGTTGAAGGATAGATTTCAGAATTTCCATTTTCCCTTCTCTTTCTTCTCATTTTTCTATAAATTGGAGTGTTGGGCTCATTATGTAAAAGAGGAGGTAGTTTTTTTAGAAAATCTCTACCAAAATTACTTTGTGAAACCAATGTGTTGCAGGCCCTTATTGTGGACTCCTTGCATGGTGATCCAGGCCTTTACCTTGTAACCGATTGAACTATGCATATCGAGAACGTAAATGTAGAATACAAGTTTGTGGATGTATCTTCCCCTGCTTGTGTTTTATTGCATTCTTCTTGCCCCTTTAACCTTGATTACAAGAATATTGTGTCTATTATTATGTTATTGCAGGGATCTATTATCATTGTGCATGTCTGAAATATTGTTGTAAAATGTGTTTTTCTAAATTATAGAGAAGCTGTCATCACCCCTTCTAGCGTGCACTTTTCTTTTGTATCTCACACATTTGAAGACTACTCTCACACCCTCCTTTTTGGTGTATCACTGCTATAGTGTAGGCTTTCATTTTATGCATTCTATCTCCCTAGTCCCTTGGAAATTTAGATTAGAATAGTTAGTTTCCCTGCATTAGAGTAGATTGTGGCGGGTAGTCAGGAGCAAGAACCCGGCTTTCTCCGGAGGTCTATCTCAAGTACCAAGTCCCACAACTTGGAGATAGTACCCATGTTATCCAATCACACCGTGAGTTCAAGTATACATGCTTGTATGAACATAGGGGTGCTTTGTGATTTGGTGATAACATAGGTATCGATGGATTTCATCACGGGATTACCTAAATTAGAAGGGAAAAGTGTCATCATGGTCATGGTAGACGAGACATACCAAATATGCTCATTTTTGTGCCATGGCTCATCCTTTCACAGCTAGTATAGTTTCCATCTCTTTTATGGATACAATTCAAAAGCTCCATGGCATGCCAAAAATTATAGTAAGTGATCATGATCCAATATTTACAAGTAACTTTTAGACTAATTTGTTCTCTTGTCTAGGTACCCAACTAGCCTAGAGTTCCTCTTATCATCCCCAAATAGATGGGAAAATTAAGGTGGTAAATAAATGTTTAGAGGGATATCTTCGATGTTTTACTTCAGATAAACAAGAACGTTGGGTGCAATGGTTGCCACTGGTAGAATGGTGGTACAATACTTCATTTCATACCTCCTCCAAAATGTCTCCATTTCTAGAACTTTATGGGTACCATCCTCCATCACTCATATCTAGCTTGAAGTTCAAACCAAAGGTGAGAGAAGTCAAAGATCACATTCAGCATCAGCATGAGGTACTCTCTAGTCTTAGAGAAAATTTGGCATGGGCACAAAACCATATGAAGCAACAGGCTGATCAACATAGAAGTGAGTGACACTTTGAAGAGGGAGACTTTGTTTTGTAAGGTTACAACCATATAAGTAGTTATCCTTAAAACAAAAACAAAGGATAATAAGCTTGCTCCTAAATACTATGGTCCTTACCGAGTTTTGCAGAAAATTGGTAGTGTGGCATATAAGCTAGAGCTCCCTCCAAGAAGTAGAATACATCCAGTCTTCCATGTTTCTTGCTTAAAGAAAGTTATTGGGCAGCACATTTCCACCCAATCAGTGCTTCCGGAACTAGACAAGGAAGGAAGGATCATATTGGAACCTGAAGGCATTCTTCAGACACGCACCAAAAGACTAAGGACCAGAGTCATTACTGAGTACCTGATCAAGTGGAAGAATATGAATATTGAGGATGCATCATGGGAAGATGAAGCATTCATGCAGCAACATCCAGGGCTTCCCAACATTGGGGACAATGTTTCTTTGAAGGGGAGGGGCATGTTACACCCTTAATTATATATCTTACATGGGATGGATATAGCCGACTTGTGGCTATCATAACTTCTTATCATGATGTATCTCTTTCATATATGATCTATTATCATTGGTTGGTTGGCCTTGTTGATGGCCATATCATAGGAATAGTATAAATAGGGGTTAAAGGTAGTGGATGATTATTATGTTGAGTATTTGAGTCTTATTATATGTTTTGGAGGTTGCCCCCTCGAAGTGGCCAAGCTATTCTACTTTCATATTGAGAGAACTTATCTACAATATTGTGTTATTTGGTGTTCTATTGCTGGTGATAATCATAATTAATCAAGTAATTTCATTACACCCTCCCCCTATTTTGTTTATGTTGATGCAGATCTCTTAGCCTTGATGTGTGGAACTATGTGGATGCAAGTGATGTAATGGATGTAACTCTATATGGAGGGTAGTAGTAAATGACCCTAGGACCCTCATTATGGTATCATAACTTTTTATTTATAGGGTTCTCTGATCTAATTTTTTATTTAATCTTGACATGGAAGACTAGGAAATATATTAGGGTGAAATACCACTAGAAAGAGCCCAAAAAGAGTTGGGAAAGTAAATCGAGGATCGAAGCACCCGGTGCGGATGCACTGCGCCCGGTTTAGGCTAAAATGAAGGAAAAGTGATGAAATAGCTAGGCATGTATATGAAAACAATTGGGAATGAAGAAAGAAAAAGGTAAAATTAGATGGCCAAAATGTGGGAATAATTATTAGTTTCTTCACTTAAGAACCTTCTAAATAGTATTAATTATGAGATTCATTCTTGAAGGTTCATTATTAGACATTATTAATTATTAATTATTCCCATTATTATTTAATAATTTCTTCACTTTAGTCACAAAATGATACAAGGTAGTAATTATTCCCACATTTTGGCCATCTTATTTTACCTTAAAGTGAATAAAATATTTATTAATAATGGTAATAATTAATAATTAATAATGTCTAATAATGTCTAATAATGGGAATACCTTGCTTGAGCCTTCTTGAGGTTTATTTGAGATTGCTTGTATCATATGTAGAGAGCTTATGGATATCATTTGTACCTTATGTTGATTTAATCTCTGGTTGGATCATTCTTATTATTGTTGTTTCTTGATAACATTTAATAGGTCCAAATGCCATCATAGATCCAAATCTAGCCCTTCCTTCTATCTAGTTTTTGTCCGGTTGTTTGTCTAGTCCATCTATTCTCATCCCTACCTAGTGCAGCCCATGTTATCATCAACCTGTCAAGTCTCCGCTGACCAGAGACCCTACTACATCACCCATTCAGCCATTCAAATCCACTACCATCATGTTTTTATGTTTCTAACATCATCTCATTCTAGATCTCTTATTTTGTTACTCTATCGGTCACCCAAGTCCACTCTGTCAATCCGTAGTTTCCATCACCGTGACTCCTATTTTTAACCTATCACTTTGGATATCCATTTACTTGCACCCTTTCAGTTTATCTGGTTTTAGTTATCTATTTTAAGTGGATATCATACATCACAAAGATTCATCCTTTCAAATCTATGCACTGAGCCCTTAGATCCACATTTCATCTTTTGTTCTTACCCATTTTTAAGGTCATTGTAGACCCAGCTAGGTATGCTCGATTTTATATCAATCTAGATTAGATTTATATGTGTGTTACATTTCTACTTTTTCAATTTTTTTGTGCCTCATATCTCGCATATTATCATGTCCATTATCATTATTTTTATTGTATCCTATTTGTATGGGGCTTGACATCCACTAAGAAATCTAACACTTCTTGGAATTGACTTCATCGGGCAACCCCTCATCTACCATCTAATCCAATTTCCTCTTAGTTACCTTTGTTTTGTAGGTTCATCAAATTTACTACAAGGAAATATACTTGGTGTCCATCTTTTTATCACTATCTTTTGATTAGGGGATCAATTTTAGTGTTAAATGTTCCTAAAACTTCCCTAAACCATGCTAGTGTAGTAGATCCTTCAGCGAGCTTTCGATGACTATAAGAACGTGAAAAACAGACACTCTAAGCTCAAGATATGTTCAGTCAAAGTTCAGTCAACAGGAAGTCAACTTTGGTCAACATGTCAATAATGGACCAATAGCACTACGACACGTGGAAAAAGGAGAAAAAGCACAAAATTAAGGTTGTTCGAGTTGTTTTCAACCTCCGGTCTTTGACACATGTAAAAGCGGTCCAGAACAAGAGGCTCAACTTTTATAACGGAAGGGAGCCCGACCGCGTGAGGACGATTATATCATCGCCGACGTGGTGGGTCCTCAAGCCACCACGTGTTTGATTTGAGTTCAATTTTTCAATTGAGGGTCGACAGGTGGTCTTAATTATCATATTTCAATTGGAATTTCAAATTTCATATTACTTTGTAATTATTCACCATGAAATTTTCCATGTCACTATATGGTTACACCTCCATATTGGTCGCTTAAGCTATTATTAGCCACGCATTATATTTTAATGCCTTTCCACGCATTATTCTATTTGCAAACAACCACGCATTATATTCTAACCAATTGCATTATATGCTAAACCTCCTCCAAGTGCCAACTAATCAAATTCCACGGTCTTGTGGTTATCCTTCCCACCAAAACGGCTCTCTAAGCCAATAAACAATGTATATGCCTTACCATATAAATTGTTGCCTTTATCCATAATGCTAAGAAGGTGGGATTAATCCCATGGGAGTTGGCGGTGGAAGTGGAGATAGGGGATTCAAACCATGCATGCTGGGGTAAAAGGATAAGCACCCAGCCATTGCGCCATGGAGCTCCAAACAATATAAAACGAGCTCAAGTACCTTTTGTAAAGGAAGTGACAGGTCTGTGCAAAGCAACATAAGGAGGCAGTTTTAGAAAACACCATTTTTGAAGGCCTTGCACTTAGAATGAGAACTCGGAGTAAAAAGGTGAAATGTAGGGAATTCTAAGATGATTCCAATGATGTAAGATTTGATGTTTTTGTTGATATTTAACCTATTTTTGGAAGCTTTGAATGCAGTTTTTAATAGGGATATACAAGACAACTAGTTGGAAAACACAAATTTCAATGCACTTCTGGTCAAAAAGTGACTTGGTGTAAACATGAAAAGTGTTCAGAATTCAGAGATGATCTCAGATATATGATTTTTTTTCATATAATTTTTTAAATCTCCATTTTTAGGTGTTTTTCTAACGCAGTTGTAGGGAGATCACATTGTGAAAACACTGTAGGAGCCATAAATCGTTCTTGGGACACTGCTATTTTGATTTCTTGGGACATTGATCAACTCATTTACAGGTTTTGATTCATTATTGGTTGTTTGTAAGGTTTATTGTACTTACATTTCAATATTATTAATGGATCGGTTCAATCGAACCGGGACGTAGGAATTTTCGAACCCGTAAACAATCTTGTTTGTTATCGAGTGTTTTCAATTTTGATCATTTATTTGTTACCCAATTTTTCACACTTCTATGGATGAATAATAATCATAATTTAATTAATTTTTGAATTTTAGAATACTTAAAATTGGTTAAGAAAATCATGATCTTTGAAAACTTTTAAAAGTGAAAACAATACAACACACATTTTGAGATCATCTTTTACCAAAACAACTTAAAACCTCACATATTTTGATTTGTTTGATTTTCTTTAGTATCTATTTTACTAATCTAAACAAGAAATTCCAAATTCCATCAACATTACGGCATGCTCGGTGGAACTACCATTTTAGGTAACTCTCTTGCATTTTATTTTATTTCATTTTCCATACTTCCTCTATTTTCAACTAACATTTAAGGTAGAGGATGTAATTTTTATCCAATTTACCCAAAGGAAAAATTGAATGAATATGACCTTCCACATTGAGAAATTGAAGGGACCATTTGGCCACGGGAGTTCACATTTAGATTCCAAAAAACTAGGTTGCGGTGGAATCGAAAATGGCAATGCAAGGTCGGAAAAATAATGGAAAAGGGCCAACTTTGCCAAGGAAAACTCAAAGGATATTGGAGCTTGAGAAAGAAATGATTAGATCAACTCGATCAAGCTCACAAATTTAGGATGAGTGCGAGATAAGTAACTCACATAGCGAGTTGAGCAAAAGAATGGAGGCCAAAGCCCAAATTTTTTTGTACTTTAGGAATTGGGAATTTAAAAGACAAGGTGAGGGGAAATTGAAAAAAGAAAGAGAAAAGTCCTCAAAACCAAAAAAAGCTGAAGTCGAAAGGATTTGGGGTTTTTGTGGTCAAATCCCCTTTTGTGGTCACGGTGCATGGATCATGAATTTTGGAGTCCAAACTCCAAAGTCTCAAAAGGGTTCGTGGATTCAAGGTCAAACTTGATTTCGTGGTCAGCGGAGGGAATTTTGGACTTCGAGAAGGTCTCGATTGTAGACTTTCGGAGGTCCCGGTTTTGAAGTTTCATTTTGGGGTTGAAGAAACAAGAATTTTGAAAGGCATAAGGTCTGAAACCTGAAGTCCAAATTTCAAACTTCGAGGTTTGAGTTTGAGAACTTTGGAGCATCAAAACGCAAAAATCAAAACTTGAAGTCCGAAACATGAAGTATGAATTTTTACTTCAAGGTTTTGTAGGTTCGAAGGTATTTGTAGGATTAATCGGATGAGTAATATTGTGGGTCTAAAAGGAGAAAGGTCTAAAACATGAAGTCTAAATTTTGGACTTCAAGGTTTCGGAGTTTTCAAGCACTCAAATGAATGAAGAGTAACCCAATATTCAAAATGAAAAGTTCCAAAGTTTTGAATTCCCGAAGGTCAAAACTTTTGTAGTTTCGAGGGTTGCAAGGAATTTTGGAGTCTAAGTAAATAGAGCCAACCACTTGCGATTAATATAGTATGGCACCCCAATCTTCAGATGGCCATAAATTTTTACTGGGAGCTTAGATTTGCACAAGAAAAGACTTTTTGGAAAGCTCTCAGTGTCCTTCAAAATGAGACTACGTTCATCAAAATGAAGAAATATAGTCCACCATTATAGAGGGTGTTTCTAGATTTCTCACCTACAAAAATGATGAAGGTATGGGCTTTGTTTCTTGCCCAACAAGGCTTAACATGTTTAGTTATGGATTTTAAAGTGGTACAAACTGTTATCTAATTTTTCCCCTCAGTAAAAACCGATCAAACACGACCTTGCACAAGAGGAAATAGAGAGGTTGGTTCAATCGCACGATCTCACATTCGACCCCAAAAATAAAGTTATGGGCGGGCTCATTAATGGAGAAGAAATGTTGGCAAATGAGGCCAAACAATGTTAAAAGGGACTAGATCTCAACAAGAGAAAAATGGAGAAAGGCAGTGTTCACTCGAGGCCTGAATCGGCTAGGTATAAAAGAGTCAGTGGAAGCCTCCACATGTCTCAACAACACAAATTCTAAAGGTACGAAAAAGGTGGGGTCCTCAAATGAGCGCAGACCCTCCATGTGGTTAGAGTCCAAAAATTGAGCCAACCATTGAATCAGCTAAGTATACAAGAGTTAGCATAAGTCTCCACGTGTCAACTTAGTGCAACTTCAGGGGTAGAATCCAAAGGTAGGTCCTAAACAAGTGTAGGCTCTCCATGTGTCTAAGGCCCAAGAAAGTTGCATCGGTTGTTAAAAATTAGAAGAAAAGCAACAAAGCCAACGAAGGTGCCACTTTTTAGTTCAGCATAATTTCAAAGGTAAACCCAAAAGGCAAGTCCTAAACATGCGCTCGCCCTCCACATGTATAGGGTAAGACATAATGCTTCCCAAAAATAAGGACAAAGCCGTGAAACAAAAAAAAACAAAGCAAGCCCACATACTATGCCAAGTTTCCAATTGGCACAGCTTCAAGAGTGAAATGAGGGGTGAAATCTTAAGACGTGTGGGGCTGCCACGTGGATCTTATGCGAGATAGACTCCAAACCCAAATCACCTTTAGATGGCCATATATTTATTTGGAAGCTCGGAATTGAGCGGTAGAGGAATTTTGGAAATCTCTCAATGGGTGTTACTGCTACCACCATTAATGAATAATTTTAATTACAATCCACCATTTTTTAGGCTGTCAAGCTTCTCACCTACCATTATAATGAGGTTTGGTCTTCCTTTCTTTCCCAATAAGAAACATTAATGAAGGCACAGGTTGTGTCATGGAACCCATCAATTTTGTAGGTGAATTCAATGCATTTTTGGGGTGGTTAGAGTAGGTGAATTTAATGCATTTTTGGGGTGGTTAGAGTAGGTGAATTCAATGCATTTTCTTGGGTGGTTGGAGTAGGATTTCAAATTCTTCCCTCCTTTCTCTCTTATTCTTCCTATATATTGTAAGGAGGGGAAATTTTCTAAAGGTTGGACATTTCTTCTTTGCACCCTCCCTTCTTCTCTTGTCTGCAAGTGGATTTGTGGAGTTTCAAGCCTCCCATTCAAATTGTAATGCAATTTTGTGCCTCTTGGCCATTGTAATGCACTGTATCAACTTTTGGAGCAATAATGCATGTCTGTGGATAATTTTCAACCCTCTCTTGTGTTCATTGTCTCCTTCCTAATCTCTCATTGCAGTCTTGGTTATCTGTGCATGGTGGTTGTATTGCATTTTTGGTTTTTTTATTGCAAAGTAGGTGTTCAACATTCCTTTGGTGCATCACCCTTGTTAGTTTAGGTTTTATTTCTTGCATCTCCTTAACCCTGTCTCCTTGGCAAGTTAGAGTAGGTTTTAGAGTAGATCCTCTGCAATATGAATGTGTGTACCTGAATAGAGGAATAGGAACCAACCTCCATCTAGAGATATCTCTTGATTCATAAAGTCCCACACTTTGGGAGAAGCTCCATGTTATGCAATCACATAGAAAGTCTTAACCCATTGAGTTGCAGAAATTCGGGGGGTGTTGCAATTATGCATCAATAGTTTTGGAACACTGGTGGGACACTGAGGTTAGATTTTTCTCATCTTTTCAAGGTGTCTCATTATCAAATAGAAAATCTTAAGCCACTTTGTGTAACCACGCCAATATTTTTGGCATGCCTAGTCGAGAAAGATTCAAGAACCTTACAAATTCATCTTAGTAGGTTGGTGTGTTCTGTTAAGATTCAGTGTTTAGAGGCACATGCAAAGCACATCTAGTGACTCCATCTGGTCAACAACCCATCCTCTAAGTTGTAGACTTTCCTTTCATCCAGTTAAACCCGTTTTTCTTCCATCTCTCTCATTTTCTTCCATTCCATGAAGTTGTGCAATCATGACTTCATTCCCATATTCTAATTCACACTTATAGCAATAGCAGTGTAATCCACCTCGTTATATTTCTAGACTCCTCTTGATCCACATTATGATCAAGTTCAAAACCATCATGCTTACCCATATGAGCAATGTCAAACCCATTTTGGTTATGGAGCTTATCAAGGGAAAGGGTATGCATATGATTATAATAGATATGCTGAGAGAATGGTGACCTTCTCGGGGAAGATGCAAAGAATGGAGGATAACATGGTTCGATCTTGGGCTACAACATAAATGAAGGAATTCAAAATTAGATGTAGGGCACCTTATCCATGGGAAGGCCCTTTTCCAAGACATTATAGCTCGTAGGAGAAGCTTGACTTCATGGTTAAATTTTTTCCCCAACTTACACGGTAGACTGAGGATATTGAGGCATATGAGAAAAGTGTGAGATAACATTGTCAATGGGTAATTCCACTACCTCATATATTTTATTTTCCTCTTTCTCAATCAAGTATAAATGTAGTAGTGTTATGATTCTATTTTCTCACTTCCTTCCCCAAGTGTTGAATTCACTTCTCCATCTTCTAGTCTCCCATACCATCTTAATTTCTCTACCATTTTCCCTTCAAAATCAAATTCCCCTACACAATATCCAAGATCAATACCTTCCGTCCACCACAAATAAAGAAAAAACTAGTGGAGACCACACCTACCACTCCTCCTGCTTTCCCAAGCCCATGTCGGGAAGAAACTCAAGAATCTAGTCAAGGGGAGAAGCAAGAAGAAGAGCCAAGAAAAGAAGAAATGATTAGAAGCTTGGTGAGCTTGGCTCTTAGATTCGGGATTAATAAAATACCCTTAATGGTCACGCCTGGGAGGAGACGAGGTCTAACCAAAAGATGTGGAAGCTTCAACTACATCTCAAGTGAGGAAGAAGGAGCTACTCCAAATACAAAAGAGGAGGAGTGCAATCCAGCTATGGAGGATGACCATACAATTCCAGAGGCTTCAAATACGAGAGAAGGCTACAAAATCACCTTTAGTTATTCATCCCCTTCAAGATCTAATGTCAAAGAAGAGTTTGAGATTTCAAACTTCATGTTTGAGGATGAGGGGAACCATGGTGATCAAGTTGTAGATCAGAGGACACCATGGAGGAGGTTGAACACACACTGACATGAAAATGAGGAGGTAAATTATTTGTTTGACTTAAAGGATTGCTTTGATAGAGAGGACCCCGAGGAGATCACATCATTTTCTCCCCCATCATCCTCCTTCCAATCACATGAGTCTCTGTTTCCATGGAGGATAACATTCAAGGACATTAGCACTGTCTTGTAGAATCCCTTTGGAACCAAATTTGGAGGATCCTCATCTTCCATCTTCTTCTCATAAGGAGGAAGGAAAACAACATGAGGAATCCATCCCTCCCACACCATCCACCTAGGAAGGATTGCAAGAGGACTCCATTTTTTGAGTTGAATTTCAGAGCAATGGGAACATCCATCGATCAGACCATGCCCAATCAAGTACTTGGCTTCATTGGAGCTAAGGGAGAATCCAAAACCGGTCATGCCCACTTCAAGGCATGAGGATGAGTATCAAAGCACCAAGGGTCACCATCAACACCTCCAGGAGTCCAATGTCAATCAACTTAAGGAGGTATTTTTGATTGATGTTGATACCTTGATGATTTGGGTGGAAGATAAGCCTCTTATCGATTTTTCACTCATAATAAAATCCATGTTCAATGCCAAATCATATACATGGCTGCCTATTTTGAGAAAAGGAAGTTATTTCTCCCTTTCAGTTGTAGGATTTGTTTAAGTTCCTTTTAATTTTAGTTAACGTAGAATAGATAGGTTTGCTTTTGAGTAGAACAAGTGCTTGTGTACACTCTGCATGTTCCACTAGGGGCATATATAATCTTTCTCCTTTGTACATAGCTTTTGTTTGTATTGCTTTAGTCAGTGCAGTGCATCATACCCTTCTAGTGTTTGTACCAAGAACCTCATATTTTCATGTGATTAGTTGCTAATTTCAAAAGAAAACAAATACAAAGCAACTAAAATCAGATTTCGAGACAATCCATTTCCAGAGCAGGTGAAGTCCCAGGTCACGACAATAGTCTACTCTCAAGAATCTCATCTTCAAGATTTTCTTATGAAAATTCGGAGTGTAAGCGGTAGATTAGGTTAAGGGCCATTAGGTTACAAGTAGTCAAGTCGAGGTTTTAGGAACAAGATCAGTAGTCGAAATAATTGTAATTACTTGTTGCCTCCAAGTTAGGTCATTAGGGGGAGGAATGATGAAATTTCGTATTAGTAAAATTTGTGTACTTATTGCACCTAGGTTAGGTCATTAGTGGGAGGATTATTAATAAGTGTCAAATTCACAATGTTTGAATGCATGGTGATGTGAGGGGGATTATAGGGGGACCCTAATAATATGCCCCTACTTTCGGTGAAAGGGGAGTGAATGAAAATAACGGACGTTGAGCTGAAAGTAATAAGAAGAAATGAAAACATGTATATATTAAATGGGAGGTAATAATGAAGAGATATTATATAGGAAAAATTTATACAGCATGGTGATAGGTGGAATTCTAAAAAGGATGTCACAAACGGGGTGTAAATTGGAGCAAAAACGCTCAATATATGAGCAAAACGAGTGTAATGTGTATTAGTTGTGGTAATAAGGGTGAAGTAAGAACCATAGTAAAAGTAGTGATGAAAAGTAACTATAAATAGGAAAGTGAAAAGTATTTTTTCCATTTTATTTATCTTTTTTGCGAGTCGAGAGTGTGCCTGAGTGAGTGAAGATGCCTCAAGTGAGAGAATTCATCTCTTGCCGGTTTGAGATAATGGCGATTGTCGTAGCGTCGTGTACTACCATGGAGTTGGTAAGTGCATTAACTTTCACAATATGTATGGTGTGATAAGAATTGTAACTAAATTTTTGAAAATTTGAGGTAGTTCATATTATGGATGTTTTTGACTTGGACAAGAGTGGTGAGCATGCTAATGGCCCTTGACTTTGGAGCACCCAAAACTAGGCTCTAGTGTCCTCCTCAGGGGTGCTCCAGATCTATGACTAGGCACCCCTGGTTCAAAATGTGTGTATTGAGTGGATAATGATGAAAAACATGTGTCTATTATGTTGACTAAGTGTGTTTGGTTGTGTAGTGTGTTATAACACTATGATTGTTGTTGTTCGGTGGTGTGTTGAGGGATATCCATTCACGAGAGTTTCGTGGTGGCCATGATTTAAGCACATTGTTGGGATTGGGCATGTTGGATGATGAGTTTGATGTGATGGACCACATAGGAATATGCCATATAGCACGGATGGGGGATGTGCCCCATAATATGCCCATGTTGACTGCATTGTGTGAGAGATGGTGTGCAGACACATGCACATTTTGGTTGCCTATAGGGGAGATGACTGTCACATTGGAGGATGTATATCACATATTATGATTGTGGGTTGTTGAGAGAGAGTATGAGTGATGGAAATGGAGGATACATAGCGATATATGTGCTTGACGAGGTGATATTTTGTGGGGACTTGAGCACCTACTAAGGCCCATATCAGTTTGGATGTTATATTGCAGTCGAGGTTCCCGATTATATAATTTTATTGTAGTGGTGATTGCTTCATGTATAGCCATGGAGGGAGGAGGTGTCGGCATCTTGTATAAGATGCATGACATATGTCAGTGGATAGAGGAGGAGAGTACAAGATATGTGTGGGCACGAGTGTGTGTTGGCCCATTTATATAGAGACTTGTATCAATTTACGTAGGATGAGCATGGTGGAGGTATAGGAGCCACCACATTGATGCATGTGTGGGCATATGAGCACATAGCTATATTGAGACCAGTTATAGGGCCACGAGGAGAGTGGGCTCGACTTGAGATATATGCTCGATATTGGGTGGACATTTGTAGTAGGAAGATGGATACAAATACCTTCAGGGAACTTATAGATAGGATGGGGCCCGAGTCGGTTATATGGAGGCCATACCATGATTATGGGGATAGCCCAAGGATCTTTACTGAGTTGTGATGTATGCGAGAGGACTATGTTATTATAGGACCACTTCCTAGGTGTGGTAGATCTTTTTCAAGTTGAGAGGGTGTCACGACAGTTTGGGATGGCTTAGGATGTGTCTCCTAGAGCCATATATATGGTTGAGGGCTATCAAAGCACCTAGGCGAGTTAGTGTTAGGCTAGGGCCTACAACGGAGTATCTAGTTCCACTAGGGCTATATGATGTGGATCTAGTGATAATGGGTATTGATGAGGATGATGTGGGTTGTACTGAGGAGTATCATGCATGGTGGGTAGTGCATCGGTGGGTATTATTATACCCCGTATTCGCTAAGTCCTATGGAGCTACCACATGGAGGAGGAGAGGAGGGAGGTTTCCCTGACCCTATAAGCCAGTGGCTGTGGCAGAGTGTAAGTAATTATATAATCTTATGTAATGGATTGTTTACATTGTTTTATATGTGTTTAGCTAACATGTGGTTTTATGTTATGTTTGTAGGGGATGTGTATTGGTCATTGATTGTAGACACATTTGTTTATACTTTGACATGGAATGTGTTGAATGATGTGCTAGGTGGAGGGATGCTAGAGCGTGTTGATGACATTGAGGAAAGAATTCCCATCTCTTTGAGCCGATGGTGATAACAACAATGAAATGTATGATGATTATAAGTGAGAGGATGAGGCACATGAGGAGATCCAACATGCCCGAGAGGTGATAGGTGGTGGTCCCTTGTCCCCGGGACATGGTCATATAGTATGTGGACTTACAAAGCATTAGTTTTCGTAGAAGGATACAAAGATTACTATGCTACGAGAAATAGGTGGAGAAATTTTGAGGCCGTGAAATGCGACATTGTGTTTACGGAGAGGCATATAGTTATAGAGCTCTCGTAGTACATGAGAGTGATAGCGATGATGAGGTCTGATGGGGATTATTGTATATGATGTGGGGGCCTTTTCCCCTAGTTGTGAGAAATGTTTTGTGATGATGATTGTACTAGCAATACATGTATGGACACCTATTTTTGATATATGTTAAATCTATGTTGGAATGTTTTTCCATTGTGATGTAATGGATGTTGTATGATTCTATGGTTATTTTCCTAGTATATGTATTGTTCATATGTGATGAATATAAATTCGTATGATGATGTTAGTAGTGGTAGAAAAAAATGTGTATGGTGAATGATGACAATATATATAATCAATGTAATGTGATTAATGAAATGTTTATTTAATAAAATGTGTAGCGCGTAGGTAATGTAATTATTATAGTAGACAAGATGTGAAAATAGGAAAAAGTTATGATAGTGAAATGAATGAACCTTAATGAATGTGTGAGAATGGAATGTATTTATAGTAGGATAGGGTGATGATTTGTAGACACTAAAATTAGGTCACACTCCCTTTTATCCCTCGACAAATAATAACCCTTTGTTACATGTACCTAGCCATGACCCACCTTTACCCCACTAATATTAATTTAATTAATTTAATTAAATTAATGCATTATATTTATTATTTAAATATCTTATTTGAATAATATCACACATCACGATTCACTTAGACACCTCACCAAGCCAACTCAACCTAAAACCTATTCTTAACAAGTTCCCATAACTAACTAAGACTTACCTAAACCCTACAAATTAATGCCTACATTCCCTCTAACCACATTCCACATTCTCACAATAAGCTCCCAGTCTAATCCAGGGATAATGACACGAGATCCAAGGAAATCAAGAGGATATCCCTAGTTAAGTAAACCTAGGAAATCCCACCTTAACCGACGTAAGTTACCCTAGCCACCATGCCGGTTAATCCAGGACCGCCATCGGTTACCCCATTTTTAACCCCAAAACAACCTTATTCTCAAGGTTGGAAGTTGGAAAACTTTGGGAGAAATTTGAGAAATAACACATCTCAAAGAGATAATGCATCTTCAGAGATCCAATTCCAGTGAAAACTCACATCCAAGGAGGGAGATTGAGCATCTTCTCCTGCTAACCATCCCAACCATGATCTGATCTATCCAAGCAAAGAGGAGTGTACATGTAACCCATGTAGAATATTTTCTTTAGTTGGTGATCATTTGCAACCTTCAAACCCATCATCAACACCTCCATCCCTCACACACAGACATTTAGGAACAAAATCAAGTAAGTACAACATCATACTTTCCTAGTTATTTTCATTTTTCATCATTTTGTCATCCTTTGTTTATCTTGCTCCCTATTGACCTTCTCCACATTTTCACCTTTCATATACCCATTAAAACTCACAAAAGCCTACTCCAGTCACCCAATACCTCGTCCCAACCAACCAAAGTCCTTTGTGCAATCACAAAGGAGACCCCAACTTGTTCTGTGACATTTCCAGATCTAATAGTAACCGACATCGGTTACACCTAACTATCGTCGGTCACCCCTGATCGACACTGGTCTCTGTGTTTTCCCACACAACCCTAAATAGAGACCTACCCACCTAATTTTATCTCACCCTCTTTCACCTGTGATCTACTCGAGACCTTTTCAAACCTACGTAGAGACCCAGAACCAATCATTTGACCTTTGGATTCTATTCTAGCTTAGCTTGTTAGATTAGATCTATTTCTTATTATGTTTTTAAGTGAGATACCTAAATCATTTTAAAATAAAAATAGGATTTACTTTGTTTACAACATTAAATTGTTTAAAATAGTGGACTGACAGCCATCTAGGAAGTATCACACTTCCCGGATCTAGCATATGCTAGGTAGTTCACTACCCATATTGTTTAATTCCTTTTGGTGGTCTTGTTTTCATTACAGGTAGTTCCTCCTAGCCAAAAGGAAGCTCTCACGATTAGTTGTGGATTTGGAAGTCATACGCGCACAACAACCCATCAACCGACATTTGAACAGGTATTCCTCCTACGCCCATTACCCTATCTATTTCATCAACACTTCTAAGAAATGATCTAAGAAAAATGTGAAACATTTTGGCACACCCAGTGGGACCCATCCGGGTTCCTTGCATTTCATTCATTCTTAGGAAAAAATTGTGTGTTTGTTTCCCTTCTAAAAATCATACACACTAATTTTCTTCTTTGGTAATCCACCTCTCCTTTCTATTTTCTCTAAAGGAAAATTTTCTTTTGGTGTAATTAAAAAGAATCATTTCTTCATGTTTTTGCATTGTAGTGAAAGAGCATCCCTCTTCCTCTTCATCTTATTGTGTCATCCAATTTCACATTTTTGATTTGGGTTTAAAAACAAGTGCATTCCATTCTAATTTATTACATTAGCTCACATTAATTAAGGGCAACCTATACGCTGGAATTCATGACAACTGATGGTTGAAAAATGAATCATAGAAAAACACTTATATCCTTTTCTCTTTCTCTAAGTCTTACCAAACCACACAAAAATTCAAAATACATACATTCTTAAACAACATCCTACTTGGAAGAATTTGTAGGTGATCACATGATCACGACATAGTGGGTACCCATCTCACTACTCTGTCGAGTCATACTTTAGAGCGAAGCCCACCCCACCATAACATACCGAAACCTCACCTTTAAGATCTCCTTTTGTAGGAAGCCATCCTCACAAAAAAATCTATTCACAATTCATGTGTCAGTCCTTAAATAGCATAAGCTAAACAAACATAATAGAAAAGGCACTCCTAGGATCACATTTTTCTTCGTGTTTCTGCTTGGATTGCATTTTGAGGTGAGAGATCACGTTCTTCACTTTTTTGTTCATCCTTGCATGCTCCTCATCATGTCCTGGTGTATTCTAGCTTTTCCTAAGTGTGCCTGGGCCATATCATCATCATTCCCATAATTCTAGGTCTAATTCTACATCAGATTTTAATTCACAACCACTTTCTTTCATCATTGTTTAAATTTCACAATAACCGTCATCGGTTACCTCTGACCACCATCGGTTATACCCAACTGACATCAGTTCCAAGTCCTTTTGCTAACCTACTCAAAAGGACATTTTTACTTCACTTTCTTCCACTTTTCACAGTCTCTGTCACTATCATTATTCTCATTGACATTTTAAACATCCTTAGATTTGGCATACCTATATTTTACCTTCTACCTCATTATTTACTCACTGTCCATTTTCTACAGTGACCGGAACTAGTTATCCCTTACTGGTGTTGGTTTTCCCTAACCATCATTGGTTATCCTGTTTCACATTCCAGCCATCATTTGGTCCTTTCATCCACTTTTTATCACCAGATTCACTTGATCCATCTATTCTCTGTATCATTTACAGAGAAGTATCCCTACTTGATCAATACTAGTTCACATGGTGCTGACCCGAAGACAAGAAAACACCCTCGTATTTCATGCTAGTTGTTAACCACTCCCACCTAGTCCTTCACCACCTTCTATTTTATCACCAGCCACGGATCCCATCTAACCTACTATTATCACTACCAGAGATGAGGAGTTTGTACGAATCCTTGACCGAGAAACCTAACATCTTGCATTTTTACCTTTCCCACTCATCCACTCAAGACACCTCAGGTTAGTTGATATATGGCATGCCCATATCTATCCCCCGACTCTTGCACCCACTCCACATTAGCCCCATCTGGCTCCATGTTGCTCGCATCCACCTTACCCCCAGTTGTTTCACAATTAGGTTTTATACCCGCTATGACTGCCACATCTATTACCTCTATGGCACCCATTACATCCACCGTACCCTCGATGAATACCCCAAACACAACCTCATCCACCCTTAATGTCTCATATATACCTATAGCTACATTCCCACCTCTAGTTTGGTGACCCCTACCCCATTTTAGAACATGTGGTTCTTTTCATTCCACAATCATTAGCCCCTATTACCACTAGGGTTACCACGATCCTTCCACCCCCATATACATACTACCAACAACCTCGTGTTTCATCCATTATTCATTTTAGGGATATGTACCCCTTATTCCACCGCCTTCTTCTCCACCACCCTACGTGGCAGCCCCATACACTGGAGTGCCACCCCTATTATACACCCAAAACCAACCTCCTCACGCTACAGGAGGCATCCAATCATCACAACCCACTAATGACCTAATTAAATTGATGTTGGACAAGATGCAGACATTGGAGGCATTGGTTTCAGCTCCCATAACACTCTCACCTACAATGAGATTTGCAACGATCCTATTCACCCATCCATTCTTATCCATTCATACCCTATGCATTGGGAAATGCCTAAATTCAATCACTTTGATAGCAAAGAAGACCCTCAGCAACATTTGTAGTCATTCAAACACGGGTGTTATCTAATCGCTCATGATGATGCCTTGCTTTTGAGAACTTTTCCCATGTCCCTCACTAGACCTACATTAGATTAGTATAGTGGGTTACCTAAACACTCTATATTCTCATTCAATCAGGTAGCCCAAGCCTTCTTGGATCATTTCTCTATCAATATCGTCAAGAAGGTTACCATGACCAATCTATATTCCACACGTCAGTATGAGGATGAATCCATCGCAGATTTTGTCACTCGCTGGCACAGCCTGATCAATCAACTTACCTTCCAACTACCACAAACTAAACTCATCGAGCTCTTCACATGAGCTTGCACTAGACATATCTCCCCAACCTTACAGGTCCAAACCTTCTAAACATTCGACGAGGCATTCACTATGGCATGAAAGTTAGAGATTCGGGCCATCGAAGAGAAGAAAATCTAATTACATAATAAGAATTCAACATTCAAGTCGAATGATACCTCTTCCTCTTCCAAACCACAAACCACTTATTCAAAATATAAGGGCACCGCTAACGTAGTGGTACTCAAGGCCAGCCCAGCTCATCCATCGAATTAGGCTACACCCTCATCTAATCTCTCACCTATCCAAACTTTTCAATTCAGATGAGAGCAGTGAAAATATACCCCAATTGGGGAACCTTACTCTTCTATCTTAGAAAAGCTTATCAAAGCTAGAGCCATCACCCTTCCACCCATAAAACCACACACTAGTTTTGACCCTGCTCGCCCCATGCCTTAGAAATGTATCAAAGTATAAAGAACATGATTTCTGTAATTATCATTGAGTAAAGGGTCATAGTGATGGACAACTACATCACTTTCAATAATATTTTCTAAGAAATGATCGAGAAAGGCAAGTTAACTATGGATAATCCCAATGCCACCCCCAACTAAAATCTACAAATCTTCAAAAACCATTTCCCAACCATGCCCCTTCATCCAATCACCCTTGCGGTGAGACATCAAATCATGATTACCCACTTACCCATGAGGTTCATGCTATCTTTAACAAGGTACTATCTCCTTGTGGGAATTACCTCTTGAGATCCCTTCCATAGAGGAGATCCTAGCCCAAAATCCTCCTTCCATATTGGAACAAACCTCCTGTTCCTTCACCTAATGCAGAGTAACACCTTTCATCTCCTTCATCACCTACGGAGGTTCTTCCACTAAAATGAGACCATCTCACCCCTGGCTTCTCCACTTAGAGAACCTTTACCTACATTCACCTCCTCCACCTAGAGGAGCTCCCATTACCTCCTCCACCCACAAAGGAGCACCTATCCATTCCAAAAGAGGATCTCACATCAAAATCCACCCAAGCATACATAATGATAATGAATACCTTGCAAGCCTCTTAGACAGCATTCTCCATTAAATACCCAAAATTCAACATACCTACTTTTAGCTCTCTCTTACCCACAAGCTTGTAGCCAATTCTTCTGGTCTCTAAGACACATTTACAAGGAATTACCATTAGATCCTATTATCCAAAATTCACCCTGTGGGGTTAATTTGATAACATGCATCACAAAGCAATCTTTGGAAATGGATTGATTCAAGGCAAAAGTCATGTTTCTAGGATCCCCTCAATTTTTTTATAAGAAAAATCCGAGAAGGAAAAGAGAAAAGGAGAAAAGGTGAAAAAGTGGCAAAAACAAACTTAGGGCATTAAAAATTGTGAAAATTATAAGTCCAAAAGTCCTCACAAAGTTGGAACAATTGGGAGCCGAGAGAAAGAATGATTGATCATGAAAAGCCTCTAAGTGGCACACTCTAAAGGGACTGGGACATAAAACAATGGGATGCAGAAATGGCCACGTTTTCGGCCAAAAAGAAGAAAATCGACATCAAGCGCTCGGGACATTTGGGATTTGAAGACATGAAGGGCGCGAAGCCACGATTTGGCCGAAAAGGAGAACTTTCACACTATGCATTTTGGGACATGCAAAGGCGTGGAGGACGCGAAGGACATAAAAAGGTAGGCATTTTTGTCGAGAGAAAAGGAAGCCCATTTTGGGCGGTTTGGGAAGAATTTGTCCTGCATGTTTCTCTTATTGGAAATATAGGAGCCTTATTAAAGGTAAAAATATGGTTTTGCCAAAACGGGAACTTCAAAGACTCGGGATAGTTCCAATTTGTGAAAATCGCGCGTGGGAGCGGATATGGCCGTTTGAAGAGCGGAGCCAATCGTTGCAACTTTTCTTGTGTCTTTTCGGGCCGAATCCCTTTCGCGTCCCACGCGAAGCCTTTTCCTAGCTGTCACCGGATGATAATCTCTTGCCTTGGCTGATTCGGGCTCTTGTTCTGCTGGACATCCGGGCAAAAACACGCGGCGGATTCCATTCGCTCTCGGCTCTTTCGGCTTTTGAATACCTCCATCAAATCACGACACGATGTCCCGAGGAGAAAGTCCAGAGTCTAAAAGGTGAGGTTTCAAGCATCGACCAACCAATGAAATAGTGCCACGTGTCCAAGTTTAAGGGCCCACAAGGAAATTTCAAAGGAAAGCCCGCAGAAAGGTGGAGGAGAGAGAATTGCTCGGTGAATCGATCCACGTCTTTCGCCGTGTGTCATCCAAGTGGCAGAGCTACGTGGAAAGTTAAATTTTTCCCACTTTTCGGCCGGTTTTCCTAAATCTTGGATCGACATATCTTTCGATCCAGAGCTCGGATTTGCACGTTCTTTATATCAACGGAAAGCTTATGAAATTCTCTATGTGATTCTGGGGTTAATATTGAATTTTGGTGTAGTTTGGAGAGAGAAAATTTAGAAACGACTCGAAACGTGTTTCTACAACATTCACCATTTTGTTAGACACATGTTCACATTTTTAAAACTTGCTGGGTTTTCCTCTTGGGCCAGAGAGTTCAGAAAGAAGGCTGAGGGGACCCCAAAATCCACCGCTTTTGCTATTTGATATGATTTTAAATGAGACCTAGAAGTGCTTGGGATAAAGAATTTCCTCTCTCTTCCCTCTCTCATTCTTCCTATATTGTAAAGAGGAGCTTCATTTCAAAGAGGTGAAACATTTTCTATCTTACCCTACCTTGAGTTTCCTCCTATCGGTGAATTCATGGAGTTCTATCCTCTCATTTGAAATGTAATACAACCCTTCCTCTTGGCATTCTTAGTGCATTATATCATCTTTGGAGCAAGTAATACATGTTTGTGGATGATTCTAGAGGAACTCTCTGTGTTCATTTTCATCCTCTACGGAGGGGTCTTTTGCTAAGTTTTGTTACCATCTCATGATCTTATATCACATTTGAAACCTTTACCTACATTACCTCCTCATCACCCATAAAGGATTGCTCCCATCACCTCCTCCTCCACCCATATAGGAGCACCCATTACCTCCTTCACCCAAGGGCACCCATCGATCCCTCCACTTATAAAGGATCTCCCATCATCTCCTCCACCCATCATAGGAATAGGAAGATACCTTTGCCTCTCGGAGAACCCATTCTTCACTTTTCAAGTCCCAAAATCCTTAGAGAAAGGATTCAATGTTATGCTCACCTGGATGATAGTATGGTCAACCTAGAAATTGACCCCATCTCTAAGATGCATTTTGATTTTACACTAATTAGGTCCTCACCAACTCCACCCACGGACGTGTCATTCTCATGTTTGGCTGATCACTTAGATTATGTGGATAGGGCTTTACTATGGGGATGCCTCTTACTCCCTATCTCAACACGGATGTAGAGATCCCTCACTAATACCTCCACTATCTACCCAAACACATTGACCCATCAAACTAAATAAAATTGTTATCACAACCCCTTCCACGATACAGTTAGTGCTCAAACCACACATTTACCCATAACCCAACTACACATCTAAACCCAAACCCACACCCACAACATTTGCCTCAACTAAACCTATTACCACTTTAGGGGTCACCCCGACCACCACCTTACTCATCTACCTATTAAACTGGATTTAGCTACATCCTCCAACATCAAAATCACACCTACTCGACATTTAAACTAAAGAAACAAACTCATCGACCTCAAACACCGACCATACCAATCACGCCCACACTTGTCCCATCTTCCTTAAAACCTCAACTACCCAACAAGGTCAAGCACCCTTCACCTATCCATAAACCAATAACACAACAATCCATTCCTTCCTCGCAAACCTCTCTAACCTACTGCACACAACATGACTTACACCCACACATTCAATATCTCTTTACCACCAATGCCTCCAATATCCTTCAACTATTGCTTCACTACCCACTACACTTCGGCCATCATTGTCCCTCACACCCCAAGTATGACCATACGTCATCTACCTTCACAAAGACCCCGTTATCCCCATGGGTAACTCACCCTCTTCCTCCATCTACTTTTCCTTCTAGACCTGTACACCCACATCACCTTTACCCAAGAAGGTGTAACCCAAAAAAAAACCCATTACCCCACAATAAGGTAGTCAAAACAACCACACACCCTCCTACCCATCCATCTATTATACCCCTACCCAAACAAACATGACCGATACCTAAAACCACACTGGCACCTAAAACCATAACTCAACCCATTCCTACTCTTCCAAAAATAGTTCCTCGACAATTAACCACACCTACACCCAAACCCATGTTCACTTCCCATTGTGATCCACTAGTAGGGTCCTATGCCAAAATTTTAACCAACCTCCTCGAGACTTCTGTTATCACATTACCACCACTCAGGCCTTATGACCCCCTCAAACCCAAGCCAAAAGGGTTTGATGATACTAAAATTTACGCATACCATCATGTGCTAGGGCATGATGTGGAGAGCTGCAAGGCCTTGAAAACCATCCTTATCCAATTGTGTCCACCAGAAACCAACTTTGATGACGATGACCTTCTCGATGAGGATCCTGCTTCACCAACACCCATCCCACACTGCCCACTCAACAACCACAACCTCCACCCTCACAACTTCTAGAGCCACACCCAAGATTTGAAATTAACATGGTTCACATCAGAGAACTTGCCACGCCACCACCCAAATGTTGTTGTGCCCAACTGACCTCACAAGATTTTTCTCCTCCGATAGGTTTTTTCCATCATGTCATTATACCACTCACCCTACACCTTCTCCATTTTCCAACTTCCCTCAAATCAACATGATACATGTCACTACACGTGTGCGCATAAGGGAAAAGAAAAGGCAACTGACCCACCAACCAATCCTATACCCAACATACCATCTGCACCCATACCTAAAATAACTATTCATGGCCCCACATACCCCATTTCTAATGGCATCACACATCGCACCATGCTCAAACAATTACACCAATATCCTCTCAAAATGTCCTTATATGACCTCATCCAAACCTTTTCATAATCCCATCGTAAGCCCTCATGGAGGTTCTTCAATCTATTGAGGTTTTACCCAATGACCCTACACCCGTAGCCTCCATTATCACACCTCATCATGTAGCTTCTCTCACCAAATTACCACCTTTCTCTTCACCTCACCTTGTTCACCAAGTGGCCTCCCTTAGCTTCTCAGAGGAGGAGATCACACCATACCAAAATGATGACCAGACTCCAGCCCTCTTCATCTTTATCCACATTGATGACATATGGGTACACCATGTGATGATTGATGGAGGCACTAGCATTAACATCATTTCATCCCATGCATTTTCTCAAATGTGCATACCTGACAATTACATGCATAAACATCCGGTCATGTTGTGTTCATTCAATGATGCTATCACTTCCACACTAGGCACTATCATCCTTCATGTTCGCGTGGGCCCCGCACTATTCTTGAATTGTTTTATGTTTTGAGAGGGGGAATTCCAATATAACTTGTTTCTTGGTAGACCCTAGATCCATGTCATGGGTTGTGTTCCTTCCACTTTACATCATTGTGTAAAGTTTGAACATGAAGGACACACTTATACCATTCCAGCTAACCCATCACCTTTCAAAACATGCAACATGCTTTATACTAACCCAATGATGTGCTCATACCTATCAAGCCATCTACCTCTACAACCAATACTGCTTCACCTACACCACCACCTACTAGTATAATCATTACTTCTACCACACACACACCTCTTCTATTCCTACCACCGCTTTATAACCTCCATGGAATGACCCATTAGCTTCCCAATCCATTAACTCCACCTCCGCATTGACCTCGACACATTATCCATACCAGCTACCTACATACCAACCACTGATCCCTTGGAAGGTGTTTTTCAATGCCTCACTCTGGGGGAGTACCATCTATATAGTGTCAACACATTCCTTACTCCACACGAGTATGGAAGCCTTCACCAATACCCCCATTATGATCACCGTATAAGAGAATGCCTCCTTTATGATCCTCCTCATCTTCGTACTAGTCTCACCTATGGGGACTTGATACTACCACTTACACACTTGAACCACCATCACAACCCCACCCATTTTCTCACTGACTTCCAATCACTTACCAATCACCATTTCACCCACACCTTCCTACACCATTGTGCATGGAAGGGTTTTGGTTTTGGATTTTATGAGCAAGGCCGCCATACCATTATTCCATGTACCACCCAAAAACATAATGATTGTAGTGGTATTGGCTTCCCGAACCTCCTACCAAACAAGCCCGCATTGAACTCATTAAAGACCCTAGCCCCCCTCCACCTTCATCTTCATCACTACCTTCACCACTCCACCTTCATCACCACCCTCACCGACGGAGTCGATGGATCCCGAATCTATCCTCCTAATTTTTTTTTCATAAACACCATTTCCTTGGGGCCTTTGACTTATCAACACGAAGGTGAGGCCCCTTCCACTCTTCCATTCCTATATCCTGAGATGATCGATGATGACACACCTATAATTAATGTCATTCAATGTTAGGATGATGAATCCATACTCACCTACCTTGGTGCAGAAGACTCATATATTCATCGGTCATTACCATCTGAGATGTAAACCATGTTGAATGAATTGACTATCGAGATCAACATTCATACTCAGGATGACCCACACATCCTAAAGATCAAACAATCTTTAGATGTTGCTAAACAAGAAGCCATCACTTCTTTTCTCCGAGATCATAATCATGCTTTCGCTTGGTCTTACATAGACATGCACACTATTGACCCCACCATAGTGGTCCACAATATCGTAACCATTCCGATGTAAAACCTATCAAACAAAATATGAGGAAAATGCACCTCGACATTGCTCTTATCGTCAAAGAATAACTTCAAGCACCTTCCTTATTTCCATTTCCTTCATCTTACCCATTGATTATCCTCATTGGATTTCTAACATTGTCCCTATTACTAAAGCAATAGGGGGACTCCACATTTACACGGACTTCCGTGACCTCAACCTCACCCACCTGAAAGATGACTTTCCCTTTCCGGTATTGATCAACTGGTTGACCTTACTTGCTGGTCATGAGATTCTCTCACTCATGGATGGCTTCTCAAGTTATAACCAAATTTTGCTTACCCTAGAAGATCAGCACAAGACCGCATTCATTACCCCTTGGGGAACCTTTGCTATCAAGTCATGCCTTTTGGCCTTAAAAATGTTGGTGCTACATATCAACATGCTATGACTTACATCTTCCATGATATCATGCATCACATATTGGAAGATTATGTGGATGATCTCTTGGAAAAATCTAAATGTCGCATCGAGCACCTCGCCATCCTCGAAACCATCTTTGACCACCTCATTAAATATTGCATCCGCCTTCAACCTAAAAAGTGTGTCTTCATGGTTCTCTCAGGAAAGCTCTTAGGATTTATTGTTTCCCTCCGTGGTATAGAAGTTGACCCTGCTAAAGTCAAGGCCATTCTAGAAATGCCTCCACCACTAACCTTACACAACTCCGTAGCCTATAAGGTAAATTGCATTCCATTCACCGTTTCATTTCACAATTATCTTATCGGTGTCAACCATTTCATCATCTGCTTAGGAAGGATGTCTCCTTTAAATGGGATGATGACTATCACAAAGCTTTTGAGGCCCTAAAACAATACCTTCTCCAACCACCCATACTCATTCCACCTAAATATGATCAACCTTTTTACCTATACATATCAACTACCGATCATTCCTTGGGAGCCATGCTCGCTCATCACGATGAACAACATAGGGAGTAGGTGGTTTATTACATAAGTTGTACTCTTTTGGATTATGAAACCCAATACAACCATCCGAAAATATTTGTCTTAGCCTTAGTTTTCATTTCCACCAAAATCCGCCATTACCTACTCAACCAAAAAACACATGTCATGATCAACACCGATCCCTTACACTTCATGTACGCCAAACCTTATCAAAATCAGCGCACCGCGCATGGCTTATGCTTTTAGCTGATCTTGACCTTGAATTCATTCACCAAAAGTCCATCAAGGGCCAAGCTATAGCTGACCAACTAGCTGACGCACCTATTTTCGGGGATCAACCCTCTAATTTTGACTTTCTTGATGATTCAATTACTACTCTTTCCCTGGACGAACCCCCTTACCAAATGACACTATTTTTCGATGGTTCCAAGTGTCAAAGCATGGGGGTAGGGCTGGTGTTATCCTCATTCCTCTGGATGGGGAACCCATGCCTTTGTCTTTCAAACTAGACTTTGAATGCACTAACAATATTGTTGAGTACGAAGCGCTCGTACTAGGTCTTCAAGCCACATATGCCCTAGATGTCAAATCAATCAGCATCTTTGGTGATTCAAAATTGGTCATAAACCAAGTTAATGGTATGTACCAATGTCATAACGAGATACTTAAAAAGTATAAACATCATGTAGAAATACTTTTACCACATTTTATCATTACACCCTTCGAACCATCCCACATTCAACCAAAAAATTTGTAGATACCATGGCCTGCTTAGCTTCCCAAATACCCGCTTCCCCTACCGATTCCAAAATATTTGTCACCGTACAATGCCTCCATTCACCTTCTTATTTACCTCATGATGTTTACTCAATTAGAAATGACACCCTTGACCCAAGTGACCTTTGGTATAAACAATACTCCAACTACCTTTCTCTCTCCATCTTACCTCTTGATCTCACCCATAATGACAACGTGCCTTCCTTAAAAAGGTCTCCCATTTTGTCATTCTGGGGACTCCTCTATAAATGTGGATTTTATGGTATTCTCTTACGATGCCTCACAAGTTTTGAAATTCCTTATACCATTAAGGAGGTTCATGATGGCATATGTGGAGGTCACTTTAGTGGCCTTGATATTGCTAAGCATATTCTTCATATGGGCTATTACTGGATGACCCTTAACCATGATTTTTGTAACTATGTAAAATGTTGTGTGAAATTTAAACAACATTCCAACCTTCATCATACACCCAATCATGCCTTACAGGTCACTCGTGACCTGTGGCCCTTCTCTCAATGGGGTTTGGATCTTGTCAAAGAAATCAATCCTCATTCTTCACAACGCCATCAATGGATCATAACTGCTACTGAATACTACACCAAATGGGTGGAAGCCATACCACTCATCTCCACAAAAGCTGAGAAGATATGTGAGTTCATTAACCATCACATCATTTGTCGCTTTGGTGTCCCTCATCACCTCATCACTGACAATGGAAAACAATTCAAAAATAAAACATTGCAAAAACTTTGTGACGCCTTTGGCATTTAGCTTAGTTTCTCATCACCTTATTACCCACAAACCAATGGACAAGCTGAATCCACTAACAAAACCCTCAAAAAAATTCTCATGAAAGTGGTTGACAATACTGGGAAGGATTAGCATACACACATTCCTTTTTCCCTATGGGCATACGCACTAGTATTTTCACTTCCACTTTGGCCACACCCTTTTCTGGTCCACATGGTATAGAGGTTGTTTTTCCTCCCAAAGTCTAGATCCCCTCACTCTGCATTTATCTCTAAGACATGCTTACTAATGATGAATTTTGTCAGGACCACTTAGCACAACTAGAGTTATTAGACGAACGTCATCTTAATGCTCTAGATCACCTTCAAGTTTACCAACAACGTATCAAATGTGCTTATGAAAAATGTGTTCATGAATGAACCTTCAAGTTAGTGACCTTGTCTTGAAATTAAATCAACACATAACCAAAGTAGAAAAAAGTAAACAGGGAAAATTCCCTCCTAATTGGCTTGGACCATACATCGTAACTCATACCTATGGATCAGGTGCCTATCGTTTATCCTCACTTGATGGTAAACCTGAACCTGCGCCCCTTAATGCATTGCATCTTAACCATTATATTGTTGACTCGTTGTCCTACCTCACCCTTTATCTCTTTATAGGGCTCATCCCTTGAGTGTTATCCACTCCATACACCTATCCCGATGATTAAACAAGAATCATGTGAGTTCCTATCACTTGTTATCTTCTCTTGAATGTGTACCATGGCACTGTGCATAGCATGATTCTCATGGATACTTTTCATCTACCTTTAGATGAGATCCCATGGTCTTGCCACCTTTCCTTTTGAACAAGAGTCCTATCCTCCACCTTGGTCTTGTCCATGATTTCAAAAACCTCACATGGGACCAAACTCCTTGAGTCAAACTTCTAAAAAAAGATGATTCCCTCAAAAGGACATCTTCCTCTCGACAAAATTGCTACTATAAATAGACTGCTCCCTCGAAGGACAGTTATGTGCAACTAAAAATAAATAAAAAAAATGAGAGAAACCGAAGCTTCCGCATCGATTAGCTTCACGAAGACCTCAAGGAGTACCATATTATTTATCCCATATAGACTTCCCACATCGATTAGTCTATCAAAACAAAAAACTTTTTAGTCATGGAATTTCCCATTGTGACCCCAGGACCTCTTGCCCAAAAGCCCTGTCACTCAAAACATATACAATTAATTACCTTTCACCCACCTTACCATTTCCACTCTCATTTCCTCAATTGCCTCAAGGGACATCTTGGAATTTAGACATTTGGTGATCCTGTGACTACCTTCATCGTAGAACAGTTAATCGTGTAATGCCTTTCGGGTCTTGTGTTCATCACCCCCTTCAAGGTATGATCTACTTAGTATGATCCTACCCAATCAGGTGGCTTTATTGCCCCCTCTTATCTTTTAACCA
Organism: Taxus wallichiana var. yunnanensis; assembly: GCA_018340775.1. Lineage (NCBI taxonomy): Eukaryota > Viridiplantae > Streptophyta > Pinopsida > Cupressales > Taxaceae > Taxus > Taxus wallichiana. Next base: position 145,391,515 of record CM031240.1, read on the forward strand.
TCTTTGTTTATGTTTTGATTACCTTATATAGGACTTGGTACTTGATGCTTACCTTTGAGGTAATCCTCCCCTTTTGCCATAATCACCTTCACCTACATATTTTACCTATAATCTACCCACACCTATTAAACCTAAACCCACAACATGCCCAAAAACCTACCAACTCATTTTCATATTCTTCCCTAGCTCATGGGAGAACTACATTGGCCTGAGGTCCCTTTTTACTAGGACTATGTAGGCATCACTCGAGGGCATGGGACCTTGGAGGGTTAGCTCAACCATTCTCTACCCTAAACTAATTCATCAACCATACCTAACTCACCATTTACATCACATGTTTACTTAGTTCCCTTTTATAACAAAATTGGAAATTAAGTCACATACATAATAAGTTGCTTACTACATAGCCTACATTTATTACACCTACCATATCTCTATCATCACTATACATAGATTATAAAACATTTCACATATGACCCATAGTATCATTCATTGAAAAATAATGAATCATAACTAAACCTACTTTCAACTCAACCATTCCTATAACCTAACTCATCCATGCCTATAACCCCGACACAACCATGCCTATAATCGACTTAATCCATGCCTAAAAACTAACTCAACCATGCCTATAATCAATCCATGCCTATAACCTGACTCAATCCATGCCTAAACCAACCTAACTTAACCATAACTATAACCTAACTTAGCCATGCCTATGACTCAATCCATGCCTATGCCTAAATGCCGAACAACCTAACTCCATCATGCCTAAATCACCTAATTTCCATCCACATTAAAGTAACAAATCCATATCTCATCTAACATAAGTCATAAACCAATATCTCATAAACATATTAACACATCACAAAATACCATGAATCTCATCATATAAATAAATAAATTTATATCTCAAAATACATGCCTACCTAATCATGGCCATCATCTCAAAAATGTTGCACGTAGGCCAATATACAATACAAAAAAACTTCATCATCGGACGCAGCCGGTGCTCACATATATAAAAAAATGAAACATCCTCATATCTTGAAAAAATCTTTGGCATGCAGGCCGATATGTGATCAAAAATACAAAAATATTTAGCACACAGGCTGGCATATATATCAACAATAATCACTCATATACATCAAAATTTGGTGGCCGCATATCAGATATCTCACCATATGTCCTCCATCTCTGTGTCACCTACACCCTCGGCCTCCAATGCCCCTGCTAGCACATCACCTTGCTCTAGTTTTCATGTGCAATGGTGGCCTCTCCCTAATCAGGCCTCGAAGCTCACTACCCTCCTGTGCTCTCCACACTATGTGTGTGGGATCTCATCCTCTCATTAGATGCCTATTTTGCCTGTACTCTCCATAAGAGAGGAAGTCTATCCCAACTACCATGAGCTAGTCCTTGATAATATCTGCCTCACCTAGGGCATCTATAACTTGGATATAGGCATGGTCTATGGTGGTGCCATAGGTCTCGGCCCCTATACCCGACCTACGCCCGACTGCGTGAAGCGGGACCATCTTCCTACTGTATGGTGGTGCCCCTATCCCTATGCTTTTGGTGGTGCCCCTATCCCTATGCCTGTATCGGGCTTGTAAGGCCCCAATCTATGTCTAGGATGTGGCCAACTAGCCCTATAAACCTGCCACCTGAGCCAATAAGGCTGCCACTGACCATCTCTGTCTCCATCTCCTCCATCACCTCCACCCTCTCCCTCTCACCATCTGGGCCTGTAGACTGGCCACCTATACTCGTAGCTCTACTACCTCTACCTCTGACCCCTCAGTTGTGTCTATAGTATACCTATATCACGTGATCGCATGATACCTACCCTTGTAGGGCATCTCTCTGCATTGTAATGGTAGCTAAAGTCAAGCTGCCCCGGTCTAGGTGGTATGGCTCATAACTGAGCCGCCCACCACCACCTATACCTATCTGTGCATTCGGCATCATCAATCCACTAATCCACTATTGGCTACTCCTCCTCTCTTGTAGGCATTGAAGGCTATGGTAGAGGTAAGGGCCTCTCCACATCATCTCTCCGATCTATGGAAGGGTGCAAGGAATATCTGCACAAGCTCGAACTACCGTCGGACCCTTTCTACTAGGATCATCTCATCCTCCCTGGCAAGGTGACCCTGTATCCACCTCTCTAGCTAGAGATCAGCTAGCTCCTCATGTATGTGCATATATGAGGGGAATCCCACATATGGCCTCCAGATAATGTCCACTCCAGACAACCCTTCCAACTATTGCCAAAAATGGGCCACATCATATGACGGCCTATCCAACCTCCACGCTCTCCTACAACCAACACCCATCTCCTATATCCCAACCACACACATCTCGGTGGGAATGCATCTTCTCAGGGCATCCCTATAGGTCGAACACAGACTATGTGCTTGTAGGCCCAGCAGTGTAGTATAAATGTACAACACAGGCTAAACCTACGCAACCACCCATATGCCCACAACTCTCTGTATAGTTACACCAAGAATGTTGGTGCCTAGGAAAAGCATGTCTTATGCACCATCATATCGTGGATCACCCCCATCAATGATCGGGAAATCATCCACCCTCTGCATCAGGCAGTGCATAACAACACACTACCTCCATCAATAAAACCACTAGCCTCGTCTCATCTGAACGGGCTAGGTACATCTCACCATAGCTCAAACTGGCACTATGGAATCTCAGCTCCATTGCTGCCCCTCACCAAACACTATCCGATCAACTCCTCTGAGGCCTCGGAGGAGATAGAGTACACCTGGGCCCCAATATGGGTAACCGTAAAATATGGAACACGTCCTCCAGAGTGATGGTCATCTCACCTGTCGAAAGGTGGAATGTGTTGGTCATGAAGTCCTCATCTATCGATGAGAGCATGACCATAAAAGCGGGATGCCAAAAACATGTCTCAGTAAGGATGAATATCATGTAGGCCCAATACCTCCATGTGTCAGAGCTCCAAAGTGGTCGCTAAGCCGTGTAATGTCACCAATAGCGGCAGAACCCTATCTCACATATGTAACTATGATCTTGCCTACATCCTAATCCAAGCATAAAATTAATCTATATTTACCATGACCATATTCACCAATTATCATTACCCCCCCCTATTTTTACCTACCCATCTCACCCACCTAACCACATCCTTTGGACCCTTGTGCCTAAATCCCGACCAAGTGTGCCGGTTCATCCTAACCAACTCGGTCACCCTTAACCGGCATCGGTCACCTATTGGTGATCGATACCAATTTCCTCTTCTTGACCATGGTTATCACCTAACTGGCATCGGTCACCTGTTTGGTGACCGATCCCGATTCTACCAACCAAAGTCGACCAAACTTGACCAATGTTGGTCATTGTCACGGAAAAATCCATGACTTCCACACCTTTTTTTTCATAATCCCCCCCTTCCACTTTTACCCCCTCATAATGACCACACCTACCCCCGGACCTCTACCCACCCACCTATACACTTTACTACCTCTCCCCCTCTTTTTCCCATTATTCCCCCATACCCACATTTTACTTTTGCCTACCCACAAAATACAACAAACCCACAAAAGCCTACAAATACCACAAAGACTCCAAAATCTTCTAATCTATCTAATCTAAAATATAGAGTTAGGTGCATACCTCGTCGGCGCTGCCACCATCTTAGTGGCAAGTCTAGCCATGTGCCGGTGGTCCGCCCGATCCCCCTCTCTAGAATATCTACCTGCCATCCTCGACCAATCACCTCTCTTCCCTAATCTTGTGGACCCTATTCACCAACCCAATCCTCATCAACTCACACTACCACATCACTATCCCGTTCCATTCGGACACTTTTCTCACTTTTTTCTCTTTTTTGTCATTTTCTCCCTTCGACCAATAACAAATGAATAACAAAAACACATGGATTTTTTGTTTTTATACAAAACCTGACCTAACCGACTGTCGGTTCCCATAGACCGACATCGTGCCTCGTGCCCTACCTCACCATTGTCAATTTTCCTATATCGACGTCGGTTATCCATGACCGCCATCGGTCAACCTAACCTACACATTACCCCTACTTTTCCATTTTACTCCACCCTTCACCTTGCCATTTTACCCAACCCTTTACCTTGCTCCTTTACCCCATCAAACTTTACCCAACCCATTACCTTACCTTTCTTGGTCACTTCCTACCTCCATTTTTTCCTCCTTTGGGGACTCGTTACCTTGTCCTTACCCATGCCGTGACCTAGATATTTAGACCTGGACCATCACTAGTGACCTTTGACCTCATGTGTTCACTATACCTTTGTGGCACTATTACTTGTGTTATTGACCTAATGACCTTACCTAGCCTATTATCATGACCGTTTATCCTGACCCTACCTTTGGTGTACTGGAACATACCTAAAATTTCCTGCATCTAACCTACGTTGTGTTTCCTGACCGTATCCTATACCTTGGATACTGTAATCACTTAAACCTTGTTGGACAAACCTATAGACCTTAGATGATGTAGATTTTGCCTACTTTTCCACCGGTAGTGTCATGCTACATTTTATACATGTGTGTGCATTTGATCAAGTTGCTACCTTTGACCCTAACCCATTACTTGGGATGGCCCGAGTAGACCTTTTACCCTTTTTCCCCATGCCCACCTACCTTTTCCTCACATTCACCTTTTTATCAAACCACTCACCGATTTTACCTTCGGCCTCGTCAGTTCTTGGTTTGAGGGGGATCACCTTCACCCACACATGGGGCAACCACATCTTATTTTTGTTAGCGTCGCTTACCAATACAAGCTATGCAACAAAAAGGGGCAAAATGTAGACACTAAAATTAGGTCACACTCCCCTTTGTCCCTTGACAAATAAGAACCCTTTATTACATTTACCTATCCATGACCCCCTTTACCCCATATAATATTAATTTAATTAAATTAATGCATTATCCTCATTATATTTATTATTTAAATATCTTATTTGAATAATATCCACACATACGATTCACTTAGACACCTCACCAAGCCAACTCAACCTAAAACCTATTCTTAGCAAGTTCCCACAACTAACTAAGACTTACCGAAATCCTAAAAATCAAAGCCTACATTCCCTTTAACCACATTCCCGCATGCTCACAAGAAGCTCCTAGTATAATCCATGGGATAACGAACAGAGATCCAGGAAATTAGGAGGATCTCCCTAGTTTAGTAAACCTAGGAAATCCCACCTTGACCGACGTCGGTTACCCCTAACCATCACCGGTTAATCTGGACCACCATCGGTTACCCTTTTTAACCCCAAAACAACCTTATTCTCAAGGTTGGAAGTTGGAAGCAAGTTGGAAAACTTTGGGAGAAATTTGATGAACAAGAACACATCTCAGAGAGATAACACATCTTCAGAGAGCCAATTCCAGTGAAAACTCACATCCAAGGAGGGAGATTGAGCATCTTCTCCTACACAACCATCCTAGCCATGATCTGATCTATCCAAGCAAAGAGGAGTGTACATGCAGCCCATGTAAAATATTTTCTTCAGTTGGTGATCACTTGCAACCTTCAAACTCATCATCAACACCTCCATCCCTCACACACAGACATTCAGGAATGAAATCCAAGTAAGTACAACATCATACTTTCCTAGTTATTTCATTTCTTCATCATTTTATCATCCATTGTTTATCTTGCTCCCTATTGACCTTCTCCATATTTTCACCTCCGTATACCCATTGAAACCTCGCAAAATCCTACTCTAGTCACCCAATACCTCATCCCGACCAACCAAAGTCTTTTGTGCAATCACAAAAGAGACCTCGGCACTGTACTCGTGACATTTCAGATCGACAATAACCAAAATCGGTTACACCTAACCGTCATTGGTCACCCCTAACCGACACTGGTCTCTATGTTTTCCACACAAATCTTAATAGAAATTTGTCCACCTAATTTTATCTCACCCTATTTCACTGTGATCTACCCAAGACTCTCTATCAAACCCGTAAAACCAAGAACCAATCATTTGACCTTTGGATTCTATTTTAGCTTAACCTATTAGATTAGATCTATTTCTTATTATGTTTTTAAGTGAGATACCTAAATCATTTAAAAATAACAATAGGATTTATTTTGTTTACAACATTGAATTATTTAAAACATTCGACTAACAGCCATCTAGGAAGTATCACACTTCCCAGTTGATTTAGCATACGCTAGGTAGTTCACTTCCCATACTATTTAATTCCTTCTCGGTGGTTTGTTTTCATTACGGGTAGTTCCTCCTAGCCAAAAGGAAGCTCTCACAATAAATTGTGGATTCAGAATTCATACACACGCAACAACCCATCAACCGACATTTGAATAGGTATAACTCCACGCTTGTTACCCTATCTATTTTGTCAATGCTTCTAGGAAACGATCTAATAAAAAGGTGAAAAATGAAAATAAGAGGGGAGAGTAAGGTTAATGATGCCCCCTAACACGTGAATGGATAGGCTCATGTGATTAAGACCCCTCAACAATCCAATATAATCCATGTAAGAAAGAGTGCATCATCGGGAAATGATTGAGTATGCTAGATGAAAGTATGAAGCACGTGATGAAATTTTCTAAGAACTAATCCCTCAACATTCATGTAAGAACCATAAGAACACAAGTGTGTCATGGGGGGTAAGGTGATAATAATCACCTACCAAAGACCAAGATGACGTGTGGTGGTGGAAGTGTGTGGAATGGATGTAGCGTGAGTGTATGGACCAAATGGAATGTCATGTGGAGTAACCATGGGATATGCAGAGGTTGGCAGAAACCCATGGGACATAGTAGCATGAAGTGGTGGATAACATGGATGTAGCAGATGTAATGAATGTGATGGTGGAAATGATGGATGAGGTGGAGAATGTGCATGTGACAGTGGTGAATGATGAATGAACTGAGTACCTAGTGGAGAAGACTTAAGTGGGATATGCCTACGCTTGACAGGGTAAAGGAGATAATGACCGCTCACGAGAGGAAAAGGAGATGATATCAATATCCACTAGTTTTTGTATCCTCTCATGTAGGGAAAGACAATCATTATCCCAATGGCCAGTGATGTGATGATAATTATAATAGTGTTGGTCACGTTGACGTTGTAAGCGGTGTGGGGGATGATGTTGGTTGGAGGGTAACCGAATTAATCACTCATTGAGTAATATGCACAACACATCATGTGGTTGAGCATGAGGAAGAAATATAAAGGATCTCGTGATGGGGGAGTAGTGGAAGTAGGAACTTGTTGTTGAACCAGAGAAGGATGAAGTGGTGGTGAAGGAGTGGGTGGAGCTTGTTTGGAATGTACTTTAGGAAAAGGTGGAGATTTCTTTGGATGCTCAATTGGAGGTGTGAGTGGAAGACTAGAGGATGGAATGGTTAGAGAAACATGTGTAGGTTCAATGATATGTGAGGACAGAAGATATTTTCTAGGTCAATAACTTTATAACATAAGAGAATGAATGAATTGCAAGTATCATATTGTAACCTTTTCTTAAGTGGAGGAATGAGGCCATGAAAAAAATAAATTTCTTTTCTAAGTCACTAGGTTGGAATATGAGTTGGTGTATACATGCATTAAACCATAAGATATAATCTTGGATAGGTTTAGAGGAGCCTTGATGTAAAGTAGGTATGTGGTCATAAGTAACTCTAGGGCCATTATTGAGAATGAAATGATGGAGGAAAGCATCCTCCATGTCATAGAAAGTGCTAGTAATCTTGGGTGTACCATTCTAGTGCCTCATTAGTAAGACTATAGCAAAAGGCCTTAAGAAATAATCGATCATTAGAGTAAGCGATCATAAGTGTACGGTAATGTATGATATGAGCATGAGGGTCACTAGTACCATCAAAACATGTGAAAGTGGGCATGATAAAGTCTTTAGGGAAGGAAGAATTATGAATTTTTTTAGGAACAAGATTGTCATGTAAATAATTATTGTCAATAGAGGCATAATAGGATTTACTTTCTAAAGTGAGGGTATGAACTTGAGATTGGAGTTGTCCTACAACATGCATGAGAGATAGAATATCCTGTGAGGGGATGGTAGAAGATGGAAATAATGTATTAAGTGGTTGAAGTTTTCTATTATGAGTGATCATAGGGATGTCAAAAGGTGAGACAGTGGAGTCGATGTTAAAGGAACATTAGCAGTATGTGTCAAAGGATCTAGAGTAGATGATGGTGAAGGAGCTATAGTATGACTAGTATCAACACAATCCCTAATAGGTGTAGTGATCAAGGATGAAACTTCTATAGGTGAAGATGAAGTAGGAGCCATGGATGGTGTTGGAATAGAGAGATAAGAAGCAACAAATGGTGGTGACTCATGCACAATAGTAGATGCACCCTCAGGAGTAGACAACAATGGAGTGGGAGAGTCACACTCAATGGTATAGAAAGAAGGAGACTCATGATAATTATCAGTAGGAGATGGTGGTCCTAGAACAATGTTGTTGTTATCAAAATTATTAATAGGATCATCAATGTAATATGAAGGAGAATGTGAGATAGAATGAGATGTGGGAGGAGGACTATCAGAAGTAGTAGAAGACATAGGAGTAACTATAGTAGTAGGTGGAGTAGAAGAGGAGTCATGATGTACACCTGACTGTGGATCAATTCCTAATAATAAATAAATGATAGAGTAATCTAAAGCATCGGGTGGCATATCAGAAGGACCACATGCAACTAGATGGCATGGTGTATAATGAGTGAATGCAATAGGGTCATCAACAAGGAAAATACCTATAGGAGAATCGGAAAGACTAGTTGGCACATGTTGTTGGCCTTCCAAGAGGGCTTGTTGAGTATCATTAGGTATATCCATTGGGGTACTATATAAAGCTTTGAGCTCAGCTATGATGGCCTCATCATAGATAGGATTGACACTAAAACGAGACATGGCAAACGAAATAAATAAGAACTATGTTCAACCACTAAGGTATTGAAAAGGATCCAAAGGAAAAGTATTCGAAAGTAGGGTTCACCAAAATGATTAACTAAAATATGAATTACTTTCTATTTTATGACTTAATATCAATAGAAAAAGAATTCTATACTAAAATTTTGGGAACTATATACTTTATTTTATTTATCGAATATGTTGAAATAATGAAAACAAGAGGGATATGGTACTAACCTCAGTTTGACTTACCTCATTATGTGCTAGACTAAAATAGATGGATGTGCGAGACTAGGCAAGTTGTGACTAGATGGCCTCGAGAATGGTAGAATTTGAGTATCCGATTGAATTGGGGTGCCTTCGTGCGTGATCTTGGAGTTGTAGTCTACGGAAAAGTTGAGGAGCCGAGTTTGGAAGTGCTATAAGATCTTCACAATATCTTCATCTCTCGTCGCATAGCTGTTCGCAATACCTTCGCTTGTGTCACTATAAATGCAATGTGAGATCCACCTACAAAACCCTATTCAAAGCATCAATTCCTAAGAAATAAAAATGCATATGAATAAGTCATACTGACCTTAGCTTCCACAATGGTGGACTTACAACTAAGCATTGCACTACATTCTAGACCCCATGTAGTTATGTGTGTGTGTAATTTTGTGCCTAGGATGCCCTAGCACCAATGACATAGAAGTAGGGGGAAATAACTAGATGTAAAAATTCAAATGGTGGATGGAATAGAAATAATACAACCATTTCCCCTATGCTTGTGTGATGCAGATGTAGAAGATGCCCAAATTCAGTCCCTTGCCTTAGTAGATAGCTGCCCTTGATCGTAAGATGTATGCCTCTAATTTAGTAAGTATGTTATGTTTATATAGGGATCTCTTGTTCAAATTTTGACACTAATGAACCAAAACACCGAATATAACCTAGGGGAATGCATAGGGTAACAATAAATACTGACCTTGAATAAACAAATTAGGACCATGAATTACGAAAAATAAGGATTCCTAAAATCATGGTGGGCACCCCGAGGTGCCCTAGTACTATCCTAGGTGCCCTAGTTGTTATGTTTGTGAAGCTTGTTTTCATGTTAGAGTTTGGTACACCTTCCATGTGTTACACTCAGATATTTTTATCAACCCATGGGTAATGGGTAACTGTTATGGGCTAGTTTTGGGTCCATGGTTTTTTGGTACCCATTTTTTTGTAAAACCGCCTCTTCGGCTACCTATTGATGTACTTATATATAGATGGAAATACAATAGGATTGACATGAGTGTTTTTGTGTAGGTGAATAGTGTGTGCGAATTCAAGTGTGAATTTGGGAGGGTTTGTTGAGCGCAACTCCAAACAAGATCTGGTTATTATAATTATGAAGATTGTTGGCTTGTAATAAAATCTAAGCAAGTGTTCTTGATGGATGTAGCCCACATTGGGTGAACCATGTTAAATATTGTCTTCATGTTTTTCATATTTCATTTCTATAATTTTTATTCATACTTCTTATTATTGTGATTATGAGGAATTATTCCGCATTAGATTCTATTAATTCCTAAAAATTGGTATCAGAACCTGGTTTGGTTTGCTAAAGTGTTGAATCGCAGGGAAAGTTTTTTTAGCTTGAGTGGGAGCTATGACAGATGATGGAAGATCAAGGGTTGATAAATTCAACAGGCAGAATTTTAGTCTTTGGAAGATGTAGATGGAAGATTACCTTTATCAGAAGGATCTTTATACTCCGTTGTCTGAGAAGGTGAACAAACCCTCGAGTATGACAGATGCAAAATGGGATTTGTTAGATCGGAAGGCACTTGGAATGATTTGGGCTGTGTCTTGCATATTTGGTATTATTTAATGTTTCAAAGGAAAAGACTAAAAAAATCTAATGGATGCATTAGATAAGTTCTATGAAAAACTCTCTGCCTCTAACAAGATATTTTTAATGAAAAAGTTGTTTAATAAGAAGATTTATGAGAATAGTTCAATAGCAGATCATTTAAATGATTTCAATATGGTTGTGAATATGCTAGCTTCAGATTCTGATAGAATTTTATGAAGAAATTAGGGCTTTCTTAATTTTGTGCTCTTTACTTGAGAGTTGGAATAGCCTAGTAATGGCGGTAAGCAACTCGATTCAACTAACTCAAAGTTGAAGTTTGAGGAAGTTGTAGGGGTGATTCTAAGTGGGAAATGTGAAGAAAAATCTCATGGTAATCTTCTACTTTAGGGAATGCTTTGACGGTGGAAACTAGAGGGAGACGAGAAGAATAGAGGAAAGCTGTGGAAAATCGAAAGATCGGGCAAGGTCAAAATCCAAGAGCAAGATTGTATGTTGGAATTGTGGAAAGTATGGGCATGCGAAAAAGAATGACTATTGGGAACTTTGAGATAAGAAGAAACAACGGGGAAGAAAACAATTATGCAAATGTGGCATCGGGTAATGTATGTTAGGATGCTTTGATTCTTTCTTTGCATAATATTACTTGAATCTTGGGTTTTAGATTCGAGGGCTTCTTTTCATGCTACTCCACATAGGCATTATTTTTTGATTATGTTGAGGGATTTTGGGCATGTTTTTCTTGGTGATGATGAGCCTTACAGTATAGTTGGAAAAGGTTTTGTTCGGGTTAAGATGTAGAATGGGAATACATAGTTATTGAAGGATGTTAGATATGTTCCTACATTAAGGAGAAATTTGATATTGGCGAGGCAATTAGGAAGTGATGGTTATCTATGATATTTACTGTTGACTCTTGGAAGGTTACCAAGGGTGCTCTTGTGGTGGCGAGAGGTAAGAAGGTTAGAACCTTGTATTTAACCAGCGATAGTACTAATGATTGTAATCTTGTGGCTTGAGATGAAGATACAACATTATGGCACTATAGGCTCGGTCATATGAGCCATAAGGGCATGGACATCATACAGAAGAATTTTCCTAGATATACAGAAACAAAGGTTTGGATTTCTATGAGAACTACATATATGGGAAAGCGAAGCAAGTAAGGTTTCTCAAGGTTGGACCGATGAAGAAAGAGAGTAAGTTAGAGCTGGTACATTCTGATGTGTGGGGGCCGGCTCGGTATCATCTCTTGGGGTTCAAGTAATTATGTTACTTTTATTGATGATGCAACAAGGAAAGTTTTGGTTTATTGTATTAGAAACAAATCTGATGTATTTCATACTTTTGTTAAATGGAAAGCCTTGGTAGAGAATGAAACAAGTCTTAAGTTAAAATGTCTCAAGTCAGATAATGGAGGGAAGTATTGCAGCAATGAATTTTATGATTATTGTTCTAAAAATGGAATCAGTACACAAAATATGGTTCCGGGAACCTCGCAGTAGAATGGGGTGTCGAAAGGATGAACACAACAATAATGGAACATGCTAGGAGCATGAGAATATATGCAGGACTACCTATTTATTTTTGAGTAGAAGTGGTGAGCACAATGTGTACTTGATAAGCATGAGGACCCTCAAGTGCCTTGGATGGAGGCATACACGAGGAGGCTTGATATGGTAAGAAATTTGATTACTCATTTCTTAGAGTCTTTGGATGTGAGATGTTTTTCATATTGAAAAGGATGATAGGACCAAGCTAGAGGATAAATCGGAAAAATGCACTTTTTTGTTATGGTGGTGATGACTTTGGATTTAAATGTTGGAGTATTAAGGACAAGAAAATCATTCGGTTTAGGGATGTGGTCTTTAATGAGAAACTCATGTATAAGAAACAATTGCAAGAAAATAGGGAAGAATCCAAGAAAGAATATGCAGTGGTAGAGGATCTTTTGGATGGGATAGTGACCCATGAATTAGTTCAGGAACCTACTCAACAGGAACCCCAAACTCCTATAGTGAGGAGGTCTTCTAGGGTATGAAAAGAACCTAAATGTTTTCTCCTTCTCTTTATTATTTATTACTCACTGATAGTGGAGAGCCAGAGAGATTTGATGAAGTAATGTAGGTAGATGCTAGTAAGAAGTGGGAGCAAGCCATGGATGAGGAGCATAAGTCTCTCATGGAGAACCAGACTTGGGATTTGGTGAAGCTACGGAAGGAAAAGAGCATTGCGAGAACAAATGGGTGTACATAGTTAAAGATGAAGAAGGAGGAAAGAAATGATATAAGGCCCTATTGATGGTCAAGGGTTTACACGAAACAAGGTATAGATTTTTATGAGATTTTTTCTCCTGTGGTAAAAATGACTTCTAATCAGAACTATTCTTGGAATAGTGGCAGCAAAAGACTTGCACTTAGAATAGTTAGATGTAAAGGCGCATTTCTCCATGGTGATTTTGAGGAGGAGCTATATATCTGACATCCGAGAAGGATATGAAGTCAAAGGTAAAGAGGAGATGGTGTGAAAAGCGAAGAAGAGCTTGTATGGCCTCAAACAAGCTCCATGTCAATGGTATAAGAAGTTTGATAGCTTCATGATGGAGTAAGGTTATATTAGATGTCATTCTGACCATTGTGTGTATATAAAGAAATTTGAGGATGGAAGTTATATTATCCTATGTTTGTATGTTGATGACATGTTGGTTGCAGGTAAAAACATGCAGGAAATAAAAGTACTCAAGAAAGCACTAAGTGAATCCTTTTATATGAAGGATTTGGGGCAGCAGAAAAATCCTTAGTATGAGGATAACTCGGGATAGGAAGGAATGGAAGCTGAATTTATCTCGGGGAGTACATTAAGAATGTATTGGATAGGTTTAACATGTAGGATGCTAAACCGGTTGGGAATCATTTGGAAGGCCATTTTAAGTTATCAAAGGATCAGTGTCCCAAGATAGAGTAGGAAAGAAACCAGATGTCCAAGGTGCCTTACTCATCAGCGGTTGGCAGTTTGATGTATGTTATGGTATGCACTAGGCTAGATATTGCCCATGCAGTGGGAGCAATGAGTAGGTTTATGAGTGATCAAGAAATGAGCACTAGGCAGTAAAGTGGATACTTGGTATTTGAGAGGGACCATGGGTATTGTTTTGTATTCTGATGGATCGAGACACTACTTTGTGTGGATATGTTGAATCGAGATATGGTTGGAGATTTGGACAACAAGAGTAGCACAACAGGTTATTTATTTCTTGTACGTGATACAACAATGAGCTAGATTTCACTGATTCTGAGAAGGTTGTGGCTTTTGTCGATCACCAAGGTTGAGTATGTTGCTGCTACATGAGCTAGCAAAGAGATGATTTGACTACAAAAATTGCTTGATGAGTTGGGGCATAAGCGGGAAGTTGGAAATATATATAGTGATAGTCAGAGAGCTATTCACTTAGCTAAGAACTTTGCTTTCCATTCTAGGACAAAGCATATGCGGTTGAGATATCACTTCATCAGGACAGATTTGGAGGAAGATAAGTTAAAGTTAGAGAAGATTCATACTAGTCGAGAATCCTACTGGACATGATGACCAAGGTGGTCACAAGGGATAAACTAAAGCTATTTTCAGCTTTGGTTGGCCTTCATCAGATGATAGTGAAGGGTTGAGAAGCTTGCTTAGTGGAAATCGAGTCTCAGTGGGAGATTGTTATGTTTATGGAGTCTATTTTCATGTTAGAGTTTGGTACACCTTCCATGTGTTACACTCGGATATTTTTACGGTCCCACTCACCAATGAGTGGGCCAAGGGGGTTCGGGGGTGAAGTCCCCGAAGAAAATTTTCATGGGTGGTTTATTAACCCATGGGTAATGGGTAACCGTTATGGGCTGTTTTTGGGCCCATGGTTTTTTGGTACCCATTGTTTTGTAAAACCACCTCTTTGGCTACCTATTGATGTACTTATATATAGATTGACATACAATAGGATTTACATGAGTATTTTGTGAAGGTGAATAATGTGTGTGAATTCAAGTGCGAATTCGGGAGGGTTTGTTGAGCGTAGCTCCAAACAAGATTTGGTTATTGTAATTATGAAGACGCTTTGGCTTGTAATAAAATCGAGCAAGTGTTCTTGTTGGATGTAGCCCACATTGGGTGGACCACGTTAAATATTGCCTTCATGTTTTACATATTTCATTTCTATAATTTCTATTCATACTTCTTATTATTGTGATTCTGAGGAATTATTCCGCATTAGATTCTATTAATTCCTAACACTAGTATAGGACTAGATATGACAATCACGTAAATTACGACATGGAGACTCCCTAAAAGATGAAAAAAATTACATAGACAACTCGACAAGTTTGTACCAAAAAATAACAATGATGACTGACTAATTGATAACAAGACTAAAGGATGGATCATTAGTGAATACTTTTATTAAGAAAGATCCATATATAAAATTACATACTTGGTGGTATAAATGTAATATTAAGAGAATGATTTTATGACTACAATATGCTAATGCTACAAAGGTCATTTAATTCTATCGATCGGTAGTTACAAAGCGGATTTTGTGACTAGCATACCGAAAAAATTCAATAAATATAAGTTGTCTATCAACTAATGAAAATGTTTTGAGCCGTGAAGTTAAATTCCAACACTATTATCCAATAACAACAAAGGGTTAGGAAAATAATGTAAGTAAAACAACAGATCACACAAATATTTCATATCCATAAATCTATTGGTATGGTATCCCACATAAAAATCATCTACAAAAACAAAAAAAAAGAATCTCTTGGCTCTTTAAGTAGAGATAATAAATATAGCTACAAGAAGGATATCACAGAAAGAAAAACCCAAGTTTAGGAACCAAATAACCCGTATAGGGTGGATAATACTAAGGGAGAGATGTAATTATAAATCAATACAAATAATTTTTAGCTTACCATGGAATGCAATATTGATAAGCATGCCCAATAAACACTTGGTTCTAGAAAAATGGTTCGTGAAGGAAAAAAAAAAAAAAATTCAAAAAAAGAAACAACTCGAAGGGTAATCTTCATAGTATTAAATGATAAGTCGTAGGAAATCAGAAAGAAAAATTCCTTCTCCAAAGTAATCATCAAAAACACCCTACTTTGGGTCCCTTCAAGGTATACTTCCCACTTCCAAACCAACAACCATTTGGGAAGTTATTACTTTCACGTAATACAAAAAAATTCATAGTGGTAAACACTTATGTCCCTACGTATGGAAATGATAGAATAGTATTTTTTCAGAAATCCACACTTGGGCCTCTTATCTCAATTTTCACCCCCTGTCATGAAAATTAGATCACCCATGACCCCATGCAGAAATAAATTCATGGGACAGTTAGTCATATGAGCACATGCTTCAAATCCAATAGACAAGTTATAAGTAGGATCTATAATGGAGTAACAAGTTTAGGGAAGGAGAAAATAGAAGGAAGAAAACTAGAGGCTCAAAGGAAAAGAAACGGAGAAGGCTCGAAGTCTTTAGGCTCTGCAAATGATTCAGAATGAGCCCTAAAATTGGCTAAGTATGGAGAAAGATGTGGAAGCTGCCAAGTGTCTCAACAATGCATCTTCAAAGGTTAAATCCAAAAGCAGGAGAATCAAACAAGTGCCAAGCCTCCACTTGTCCGAGAACCCCAAAAGTTACACCAGTCATTGAAAAGTCTTCAACTCAATGGAAGGTGCCAAGTGTCTCAACGGTGCACATTCAAAAGTAAGACCACGAGCAAAGACTCAACAGATGTGCAAAGCTTCCACGTGTCTAGGGACCAAAAAGGAGAGTAGGCCCAAAATGACTAAGTATAGAGAACTAGTGGAAGCCTCCATGTGTCTCATTGGCATGATTTCAAAAGGAAAGTCTGGAGGCAATCCCCAAATGAGCATGGGCTTACCACGTGTCCCAAGTCCAAAAAGGGACAAAGTCGGGGGTTGAATAGTCAAAGAAGAGGAAGACTAGCAGAGGTATCTTAGTGTCGTGTATGGCGCTACTTCAAAAAAAAAAATTTGGGGTAGGTTTCCAAACAAGCGCCAAGCCTCCATGTGTCTAGGGTCAGACTTTTGGCCCCGCCAAGCAAGGAGACTTAGGAAAAATACAAAGGAGCCTAAGGAGCTTGCATGGAAGCCACCACATGTCATTCCAGTGTGATTTCAAGAGCATAAGGAGCTAAATCTCCAAGGTTTGTGGGAGGCTACCATGTGGACCAGTACGGACAAACTCTTTCAAATATTGCGTGCCCATGACCCTAATCTTCAAATGGCCATATCTTTTCTTCTGAAATTAAGATTTTGGCGGTAGAAGACTTTTTTTGGAAATGTCTCGACACCCTCTATGCCATGGAAACATAAAATATCATTCTTAATAGGATTTATTGGGTGAAAAATGGGAAAACATCTTCTAGGACATTAATACATAATCTAATTTCTTCAACTACTAGATTAGATTTTATTTGATCCATTGTTCTTCTTCCTTAGCATGCGAAGATGAGACATAAAGTAACCGGCATGAAAGATTTGGGGTGGATTTGTAGAGGGGAATTGATTTATATTGGTTGATATTTAAAAGTAGGATTTAATGCATATCTCAAGGTGGTTGAAGTAGGATTCAAATTTTTCCCTCCTCTCTCTCATTCTTCCTATATATTGAAATTAAGAGGCATATTCAAAGGGTTGGTCATTTTTTCTCCTCGACCCCCTCTCTTTCTTCCTCGGGGTAGGATGTGGAGTCTAAGACTCCTTCTATGGCTCAAGATAATGGAATTTTCTTGCCTCTCGCGCACCGATGATGTACCGTGTCACATTTTGGAGCAATAAAATTTGTTTCTTGATGCATCCGTCCATCCTTGGCTTATTTTGTTGTCTCTTGTTACCTCTCATCATTTCAGGGTATATTGTGCATACTCTGATGTTTGTTGTAGGTTATGGGAGCTGTGATTAATGGGTTTTGAAGTGGTGTTTCATGTGAAATCTATCTCTTGTCCATGGTGCATTCTCTGTCCACACTCTCCTATGCTCATCTCTCTCCATTTTAGGTAGTCGGATCTATTATTCAACCACTTCCTTTTCGCGTATCATTTCTTAGTGTAGGATTTTTCACCCTCTCTCTCTCTCTCTCTCTCTCTCTCCCTTTTCCCTTGGAATAGTTAGATTAGGATTAGTTAGGTTCTTCTTGAACCGGTGAAGCTTATGACAGTAGATTAGGAAATAAGAACCGACTTTCTCCAGAGGTCCATCTCAAGTTTTTCAAGTCCCACAGCTTGAGAGATGGTCCCATGTTGTGAAATCACACCGAATTCCCCACTTCACAATTAGGCCATTCGAGGGTGTTGTGATTCTACACTAACAGTTTTGGCATGCCGATGGGATAGGTTTGAAGCACTTACCACTTTATTTCATCAAGTTGATGTGTTCTTTGTGAGATTTAGCCTTTGGAGGCACATGCAAAGCACATCTGGTGACTCCATCTGGTCAATAACCCATCATCTAAGTTACAAACCTTTTCCATCCATTTCCACTCATTTTCATCCATTTTCTTTTTCCATCTCTCCCATCCATTTCATGAAGTTTTACAATCATGACTTCATTCCCATCATGGAACTCACACTTATAGAAAAATGTAGTTCACCTCTAATGTATTTCCCAACTCCTCCAGATAAGCATTATAATCAAATTCAGGACCATTATGCTTGCCCATATGAGTAGGGTCAAAATTAGTTTGGCCATGGAGCTTATCAAGAACAAGGGGACGCATACAATGGTGATAGCTATGTGGAGAATGTTGGTTTGTTGGAGAAGATTCAAAGAATGGAGGCTAGCATGGTGCAATCTAGGGGTACAACACAAATGAAGGCATTCAGGATTGGTTCTGGGCACCTTGTCCATGGGTAGGCCCTTTTCCAAGACATTACATCCCTCAGAGAAGCTTGACTTCATGGTTGAAGTGATACCTCAACTTACACAGTGGATTGAGGATATTGAGGCTTATGAGTTAGACACAAGACAACCTTGTCAATGGGTAATTCCACCACCTCCTAGCTTTTCTTTTCCTCTTCCTCAATCTTTATCATTTCAATAAAGTGTCATGATTCAATCCCCTCACTTTCTACCCCAAGTGTTAACTTCCCTTCCCCATCTCCTAGTCTTTAACCTCATCTTTATTTTTCTACCCTTTTCCCTTCCAAGTAGTCATATCCTCCAAACAAACAAGAAGTTCCACTCCCCTGTCCACCAAAAACAATAGCAAAACTAGTTGAAACCCATTCTACCACTCCTCTTGCTTTCCCAAGTCCATGTTGGGAAGAGACTCAAGAATCCAGTCAAGGATAAAAACAATATGGGGAGCCCAACAAAGAAGAAATGATAGAAAATCTAAAGAGTTGGGCTGCCAGATTTGAGTTTACAAAGATCCCCTTGATGGTTAAGCCAATAGAGGAGGTAAAGGTTTAAGATCCAGTGGTGGCTAAGGTTGAGTTTGCAAAGTAGAAGAAGAGAATGAACAAGAGGAATAAAATAAGCAATATATTTATGCCACTTTGTTTCAAGAGGATGTTGATCTAACCCAAGATGCACAACCAACTAAGGAGGAAGAACAACTAACTCCAAGTACCATTGAAGAGGAGCAGCTAGGAGAGATCAAATTAGAGTTAAAGCTACTCAATGAAGAAATCATCATTGAAGATTTTACGGTTTCATTTTAAGGGCCTGATTTGATTCATAAACCCTGTTGGAGAAAATTTGTCTTGTGGACAAATTTGTGGATTTCGAGCCAATGCTATGGGAATCTAAGTCCTGTACATTTGAATGGTGCAGCTACCATTGTTTAGCATGTAAAACCAAAGTGGATTTATGGTGGTTTTTTAGCCCAGAGATCACACGAACACTCCATTATCCCTATGATAATAATAACAACTCCTTGCTATAGCAGAAATCGATCTGAGAAAGGGGATGGAGTGAGAATGAAGGAGGGGGAAATCAATGTTGTGGGTAGAGTGTTAGATGCCCACACACATCAATTGGAAGTTTCATTACATGCATTAATTAATATAAGAAAGACAAATTTTCAATTCTCGAGCACAAGATAAAATAAAACACGATGGTCAAAAAGCACCAATTGATTTTTCCATCGAGGGGACATAAAATTCCTTCCTTTTTTTATGATCAGAGTTGAAACTCATACAATGAGTGGGAATAGAAGAAATAATGTAGAGGAGGAGAATATAAGAAGACTAACAATCATTTTTTTCCTCTGTTCACAAAAATGTTCTTCCAGTTTCCAAATTCGATTGCCCCTTCACAAAGACTTCAAAAACCATTAAATCGTTTGACCCAAAGCCATTCCAAACAAATTTGATCATTTCCCTCTTCCGATTCTTACGCAAAGAAAATGCTTCGATGAGCCCAAAAAGAGCTTCTACATACAAAAATGCATTTTATATTTCAATTTTCCAATTTACATATGAACCGTTAGATCCTTTACCCTAATTGCCTTGAAATAGATCCATCCACGTGGCGGGAGAACATTGGCGCGGAGTTGGGGAAACTTTTTTGCATTTTTTTTTATGTCGAGATGTTTTCTCTATTTTCTCCAAAAAATCCATAAAAAAATAAAATTGAAGTGTTCATCATGTGAATAATTTCACCATCTTTCCATTGATACCAAAAACGTGAAAATATAAGATCTAGAACAAAAGATATGGCCTCTTGAAGATTTAGGGAAAAACTAGCAAAATTAGTGCAAAATTTGGGTCTACGGGCAAAAATTTGACCTTTTTCCCTCTTTTTTCAAATTGGAAATTTTTTCCCCAAAATCTCCATGTCCCCCGCCAACCCAATAACACGTGGCACTTTCTAGTTCATCTCGCGGGCTTCAGAATAACATTTCACCCTTTTTTCACGCAAGGGAAAATTTTCCCAAAGTCCTTCGCTAGCCTGACCTCCTTTGTTGATGTGGACACATGACACCTTCTGATTTGATGCGGAGATGCGGTCCAACATTTCACCTTTGCACTTTTATGGTTTTTTTGGCAAAAAATGAAAATTACTTTCGACGCCCCGATCCCCGCCGATGAATGGACACATGGCACCTTGTGATTAAACGCGGGGAATTAATCAATTTTTCTCCATTCTCCTTTGTGGGCTTGTAGGTGAATTTTCTTCCTTTGATTTTTTATCCAAAAGGATAAGTTTTGAATTTCTCTCCACGCCTCTGCCAACGCATCAATTTCCTTGGTAAAATTTCCCTCCAAACTCCGTCGAGCCATAACTTGTAAAATAAAATGAGTTAGGAGGACTTCCTTACCTTTATGGAAAGGGGAAAGAATTCTCTATCGATGAAGCAATACCCAAAAAAATTTGAGTTCCTGAAATGTGTAAAAGTTTGGACTGAGGAAAAAAATGAAGCTAGTTAACCCAAAATAAGAGGGATCTTGTTTTGGTTAACAAGTATGATAAAAACAGGAAAACTTTGAGATAGGAGAAAGTTGTCTTGCTTGAAAACTTACAATTTTCCCCTTTACACATTTTCAAGACAAAAACCCACAATGGAGGAGGACCATACAATTTCAGAGGCTCCAAGTGCGGAGAAATCCAAAAGAGAACCTTCAGTTATTCCTCCCACTTCATCCCCTTCAAACATGAAAATCGAGCTCTAGATCGAAAGATGAGGGGGACCATGGTGAGAAATTTGCAGATCCGGAGGAAACCATGGAGCAGTTCAAACATGTGCAATAGGAAAACAAGGAGACAAATTATATGTCTAATTTGGAGGATTTCTTTTATGGAGAGGATCCGAGGAGATCACATCATTTGCTCACCCATCATCCAAATTCCAAGCACATGAGCATGCTGCCATGGAGGAGAACATTCAAGTGCAACAACCCGCACTTCATGACACCCCTTTAAAAGTAATGTTTGAAGATATGAGACTTCCATGTTCTTCACAAGAGATGGAAGGGAAAGAGCAAGAGGATGTCATCATCTCTCTCACACCATCCACCTAGAAGGTCAGGGGAAGAATCCATTTTTGGAGTTGAATTTTAGAGCAATAGACACATCAAAGGATCATACCATGCCTAATTAGATACTTGGCTTCATTAGACCTAAGGGAGAAGCCACAACCTAATCATGGTTATTTCTAAGCATGAGGGAGAGCCTCAAAGTGGCGAGGGTCACCATTAACACGTCTAGGTGTCCAATGAAAATCAACTTGAGGAGGTATTTCCCATTGATGTTGATACCTTGTTGACTTGGGTGGAGGACTAGCTTATTGTCTATTTTTCACTCATTCAGAATCCATATTTAGTGAAAATCATTTGCATGGCTTCCCCTTTTGAGAAAGGGAAGCTACTTCTCCCTGCCTATAGTAGGATTTGTTTAGCCTCTTTCTCTCTGGTTAGTGTAGGAGTAGGAGTAGACTTTGTTTTCAGCAGAAGAAGTGCTTGTGCACACTCTACATGTCTCATTTGAGGCATGTATGATTTTTCTTTGTACATAAGTTTTTTTCGTATTGCTCTAGAGGTGCATGAGGCCAGGCCCTTCAGTATTCATGGTAGAAAGACCCATAGCTATCTGTAACAGTTTCTAGTTCCAAAATGAAACAAATACAGAGCAACTAAAAATGGGTTTTGAGGCAGTCCATTTCTAAGGCAAGTTCAGGGTCACCAAGTGCAAATGGTCGGGCTCGTGGATCAGAGACAGGATTAGTATCAGGCTATCATTCTTGACTCTATGCCTAATGGATGCTTCAAGGTCACTTGATCTCTTCATATAGTAGGCGAGATGCCCTTAGGAGTCACCAAATTGTTATCTTAATTTTTTCCTCGGCAAAATTGGATCACCCACGACCCCATGCAGAAATAAATTCAAGGAATGGTTCTTTCATATGAGGCCATGCTTCAAATCCAACAGAAAAGTTACAGGAAGGATCTATAATGGTGTAGCAGGTTGCGGAAGGAGAAAATAGAAGGAAGAAAACCAAAGGCTAAAAAGGAAAAGAAACGGAGAAGGCTCAAAGTCTTCGGGCTCTACAAATGATTTAGAACGAGCCCTAAAATTGGCTAAGTATGGAGCAAGCCATGAAATACTCCAAGTGTCTCAATGGTGCATCTTCAAAGGTTAAATAAAAAATCATAGACTCAAACAAGTGCCAAGCCTCCACATGTCCAGAGCCCCAAAAGTTTCACCAGCCATTAAAAAGTCTTCAACTTAGTGGAAGGTGCCAAGTGTCTCAATGACACACATTCAAAAGCGGGACCCTCAACGGAGACTCAAAATATGCACGAGGATTCCACATGTCTAGGGACAAAAATGGAGATCGGGCCCAAAACAAGTAAGTAGAGAGAACCAAAGTGGAAGCCTCCACGTATCTCATTGGCACGATTTCAAAAGGAAAGTCTGGAGGTAGTCCCCAAATGAGCGCAGGCTCACCACGTGTCCCAGGTCCAAAAAGGGAAAGAGTTGGGGTTGAATAGTCAAAGCGAGAGAGGTAGGATAGTGGAGGGACCTTAGTGTTAGCACAATGCTACTTCAAAAGTAAAATTTGGGGTAGGTTTCCAAACAAGCATCGAGGCCTTCACGCGTCTAGGGTCAAACTTTTGGCCCCACCAAACAAGAATACTTAGACAAAATACAAAGGAGCCCAAAGAGCTTACACAAGCCACCATGTGCCGATTCGACACAATTTCAAGAGTATAAGGAAGGAGCTAAATCTCCAAGGTGCAGGAGGCTTGCACGTGGACCCGGTATAGATAGACTCTTTCAAATATTACATGCCCACGACCCTAATCTTCAGATGGCCTTATCTTTTGACTAGAAACTCGGATTTAGGAAAGAGAAGACTTTTTGAAACATCTCAACACCCTCTATGCTATGTAAACATAAAATATCATTCTTAAAAGGATTTATTGGGTGAAAAATTGGAAAATGTCTTCCAGGACATAAATACAAAATCTTATTTCTTCAACTACTAGATTAGATTTTATTTGATCGTCGTTCTTCTTCCTTAGCATGTCAAAGCAGAGACAAAGCAAAGCAGCAGACATGAAAAATTTGGGGTAGATTTGTAGAGGGCGTTGGTTAATAGTGGTTGAGCTTTCAAAGTAGGTTTCAATGCATATCTCAAGGTGGTTGAATCAAGATTTGAATTTTTCCCTCCTCTCTCTCATTCTTCCTATCTATTGTAATGAAGGAGCATATTCAAAGGGTTGGTCATTGTTTCTCCTCTTCCCCCCTCTCTTTTTCTAGAATGCGGAGTCTAAGCCTCCTCCCATGGCTCTGTAATGGAATTTTCTTGCCTCTTGCCCACTGATGATGTACCGTGTAACATTTTGGAGTAATAAAATCTATTTCGTGATGCATCTGTCCATCCTTGGCTTATTTTTTTGTCTCTTCTTACCTCTCATCATTGCAAGGTATATTGTGCATACTCTGATGTTTTTTGTAGGTTATTGGAGATGTGGTTAATGGTTTTTAAGTGGTTTTTCATGTGAAATCTATATCTGTTCCGTGGTACATTATGTCCACCCTCTCCTCTACTCACCTCTCTCCACTTCAGGTAATCGGATATGTGATTCAACCACTTCCTTTTCTGGTGTATCACCGTTTAGTGTAGGATATTTCATCCTCTCTCTCTCCCTGTCCCCTTGGAATGGTTAGATTAGGATTAGTTAGAAACTACTTGCTTTGGACTAGCTTGTGGTAGATAGATTAGGAAGCAAGAACCGGCTTTCTTCAGAGGTCCATCTCAAGTTTTGCATGTCCCACAACTTGAGAGATGGTCCCATGTTGTGCAATCACACCGAATTCCCCAGTTCACAATCAGTCCATTCTAAGGTGTTGTGATTCTACACTAATAGGGCCCTTGGACAAAAATATGATAATCTAGTCCTTGTGAGGAATTTCGACTTGTATTAATTCCATCCTAACCCTTGATGATAAAAAATAGAAGAAATTGACTCAATAGCTGGAAAGTTAATGCTCTCACTAATTTAGTTGATAAAGATGGTTTTATTGATATAGACTTTTCTCAAGGAACATAAACCTAGACCAACAGAAGGAAAGGTAATAAGTATATTGCAGAAAAAATGAATCAAATTAGAATATGTTACAATTGGATCGGACTCAGGATTACAATTCAATGCAATAATAATGTTGGAAACTTTTCTGAAAAGGATAAAACATCCAAACAATACAGATTTGAAACTATGTGGCTCAACATCGTAAATTTCAAGGAAAATTTTAGCAATGGTGGAATGAAGGAAATCAAATTGTAGGCTAATCAATGTCAAAATTTTCTTATTTACTTGAGATACTCAAAAAGAAAATGAAATAATGGAGCCAATAAATCGAGATAAAATGAATACACCTAAGAAATGGCAAGGAAAGGACAAAAGCTTGTAGAAGAACTATGTTACAAAGCATGGAGGAACACTATTGGAAGTAGATACTAAATGAGTACTCATTCTCCTTGGGAGATTCAAACAACGCTTACTTCAACAAATATTTTTGAATAGAAAACATTTAAATTCAATAACTAAAAGTAGAACAACACAAAACTAAAATCTTCAAACTCATGGGAAATTACATCCCATGTAATTGTGTTCTTCCCGTAGCTCTCATATGAAGAACTCCCAAGTCAACTCGAGAAGAGATCCCATTTATTATAAATTCCGAGTACATCGTAGAAAATTTCTATCATCCTCAATAGTCTTGATGGAATTTGAGAAATAACCATACAATAAAATTTAATAAATTCTAGATATCTACATTTTCGAGTAAGAAAACATAAGAAAATAAGGAGAACTATATTTACGCTCTCCACAATGGACTGAGCCCAATAGAAACTTAATTATAGATAATATACATGTTTTCTTGGTGAAATTATTTAAGCCAAAAAAATACTTTCAGTTATTGTAGTAAAATTGTGATAGCACCACCTCCGATGAAGCCAACAATAGAATCCTATGATAGAAAGTTAATCAAGAATCTAGGCCTAACCAACACAAATATCATTAGACTATGGATGATATCTCTTGAACAAT
The DNA here is from genome assembly GCA_018340775.1 of Taxus wallichiana var. yunnanensis. Lineage (NCBI taxonomy): Eukaryota > Viridiplantae > Streptophyta > Pinopsida > Cupressales > Taxaceae > Taxus > Taxus wallichiana. The sequence continues at coordinate 145,417,371 of CM031240.1, forward strand.
AAAATGGATATATGCTCTATAAATAAATATATGTGTGTATTCCGACCTCTAGATTCCAAGTAGTGCTTATAGAAATTAGGCACATAAAATAACAACTAACAGAAATAAAATAAAGAATTGCAAATAAAACATATTATTGCAAACTCAGATCAACACTTTTGTGCATATATTTCTTCTTCTAGTTCCATAGCTTCGGCTCAATACAATCTCTCTAAATGTGTTTGATATGAAAACACTTACAATTTCCTCTAATAAATAGATGACTTCATCTAACAATAAAACACCCAACTCTTAAAAATAGAACTAAAAATCACATGATTTTGTGCAATACAAAGCTTTTGATTTATTTGCTTTATTAGCTTTTCCTAAACTTAAGAACATCTAAAACTAAACTCAAAAATAAAATCATGTAAAAAACAAACTATTTTTTGATTTTTTGAGGGGAAAAATTACTCTTTTCTAACACTCCCCTTAATTTTGACCTTCAAACTTTTATTTTTCTAGAGCTGAGTGTGCACTTCCAGATCGACATATTCTTGATCACAAACTCCCAAACAAGTTCTCAAATACTCAAAAACTTCATTTCCCAAATCTTTTGTAAAGATATCAGCAAACTAATCTTCGGATCTGCAAAATTCAAGAAAAATTTCCTTGTTGTTAACCAACTCCCTGATGAAGTGATACCTCGTGTCTATGTGCTTTCTCCTCTTGTGAAAAACATGATTTTTAGACAATGTTATTGTTGAATTGTTGTCACAAAAATCTGTGTAGCATCCTCTTGATTTTTCCTCAAATCTTTCAACACTCTTCTCATCCAAACAACCTAACATGTTTCTCCTGTTGCTGCTACATACTTTGCTTCTGTTAAAGATAGTGTGACTATGGGCTGCTTCTTCAATGCCCATGAAACTACACCTATTCCAAAGTGAAAAGCATAGTCAAATGTGCTCTTTCTATCATCAATTCTTAAGCCATCACATCATCTTTAATACATGTAACCTATGAGTTTGAACTCATCTGATGTTGAATACAAAATTATGTGATTCTTAGTTCCACATACATACCTCAAAATTCTTTTTCCAACTTGCCAATGTGAATCTTTTGGAGATTCCATCAACCTTAATATGAGGCTCAAATCATACATAATATCCGGTCTTGTGACCATCAAATACATGAGACTTCTAACTAGTCTTTTGAACAATGTTGGATCTACAAATGATCCACTATCATCTTTTCTTAACTTCAAACCTACTACAACAAGTGTTGGCGTTGGCTTGTAATTCAACATGTTAAATCTCTTTAAAACATCATTAGCATACCTTGATTGTGAAATAAAAACTCCAGCTTTTGATTGTTGAACTTCTATGCCCAAAAAATAGTGCATGAGGCCTAGATCTGTCATCTCAAATTATTTCTTCATAGCTGATTTGAATGAATCTGTAGATAGATTTCCAGTGATGATTAAATCATCCACATATAAACAAAAAATCAAAATTTTACCTTGCTCATTGATCTTGATGTATAAAGTAGGCTCATTGTTGCTCCTACTGAAACCATTCGTATCAAATAAGAATCAATCCTATTGTACCAAGCTCTAGGTGCTTGTTTGAGACCATAGAGCATTTTTTCAACATGTATACCTTTCCTTCATGACCTTCAATCTCATAACCTTCTAGCTGATTCACATAAAATTCTTCTTCAAGAAAACCATTCAAGAATGTTGATTTTACATCCATATGATAAATAGGCCATTTGTTTTGAGCTGCAATTTCTAAAACCATTCTTACCGTGTCCAAATGTGCTACAAGTGCAAATGTCTCATTGTAATCTACTCCATATTGTTGTGAAAAACTCTGGTAACCAACCTTTCTTTATGTTTCTGTACTTTACCATCAACAGTATATTTGGTCTTATAGACCCACTTCACTCCTATCACATCCTTTCCTTCTAGAAGATCTACCAATTCCCATGTTTGATTCTTCTCTATGGTGTCTATCTCATCATCCATGGCTTGAACCCAAAATTCATTTTTTATAGCCTCTTCAAAGTATCTTTGGATCTGACTTGAGAAAAAAATGCAAAAAAAAATAAAAAAATTAGTTGTATCAACATTATAAATCTCACCAAGACTCCTTGTTTTCCGCTACAAAGGGTTATCTTATGATGAACTATTTTGTATTGAAGGAGTAGCTTCTTGTATTATTTGTGGTGTTTTTTGGATGGTTGATGATGAATGAAATCTTGGAGATCTCTTAGATGTAGATGGAGGTGTAGCTTGTGATACAACTTTTGGTGCATGTCCAAGATTTGAAGAAAATGTAATACCTTGTTTCTCTATGCTTTCATCTACCATATCATCACGAGGAATAGTTGCTACTACACTGACTGTTTTCTCAATATTTTCATCCCATACCTCATTTTCAAAAAACTATACATATCTTTCAATTATGACCGTTTTAACTGGATTGAACAACTTGTAAGCTTTTTTATTCTCTGAATATCCAACAAATATGCATTTTTCTCCTTTGTTGTCTAACTTCTTCCTTAGCTCATTAGGCACATGTGTGTATGCCACACAACCAAAAAATATAAAATGAGAAACATTGTGTTTCCTCTTAGTCCAAGCTTGTTGAGGAACCATGTTTTGAACAATTTTTGTTGGACACCTGTTTATGATGTAAACAATAGTTGCTACTGCTTCTGCCCAATACTCATTTGAAAGATGTTTTTCCTTCATCATACTTCTCGCCATCTCCATGATGGTTCTATTATTTCTCTCTGCCACACCATTTTGTTGTGGTGTATACCTAGAAGTAAACTACTTGTGTATACCATGATATTTGTAAAAATTTATAAAAGCATTGGAAACATACTCACCTCCTTTGTCTGTCCTCAAAACTTTGATGTAGTACCCACTTTGCTTTTCCACTAAATCCTTGAACTGCTAAAATATATCAAAAGCATATGATTTTTCTCTCAAAAATTACACCCATGTCTTCCTTGTATAGTCATCAATGAATGTCATAAAATATGAACAACCTCAATAGAATTTGTTTGCATTGGTCCACATAAATATGAGTGAACAATTTCAAGTGGTGCACTTGTTCTTCTTATTTTTCCAACTGGGAAGGAATCTCTATGTTATTTCCCCAAAAGACAACCTTCACAAAATCTATCTGGTTTTTGAATCAAAGGAAAACCTTTCACCATATTTTTTGTGTAATAAATTCAAACCACCAAAGTTTAAATGACCAAACTTGAGATGTCATAGCCACGATTCATCTTTTTCAACTGACTAAAAAGTTGATTTAATCTCCTTAGCTCCATCGTAATGTAGTATGAGATCCGGATGTGGCTGATATAATCTTCAAAGGAAACATTTTATTACTTGTCATCTTCACTTTAGAAATTACCCGGGTACTTGGACTTTTATCCATGGGGTAAGTGCAACAAGTTGGTGGACATAAAATCCTGAAATTTAGGTACTACGATCATGGTTTCTAAACCGCGCTTGTGTAATTTTTTTATGGGTTTGGTGATTTCGAACCTAAAAGCGTGATCATGGTCCTCGAGAGAAAAAAAAAGACCCGTGACTCCTCATTTTCCCGCATTTTCCCTTTCCAACCGTGATTTCTCCTACACCTTTACCACTCATGCTTTGAATACCCCTAAAAATTACACTTCTGACTTCCTGGATCATGATAGTTTCAACCATGCCGCCAAGATAAAGAGGTAAGCCCTCGATTTTGATCAATTTTTTTCATTTTAGGTTATTTTTGTGATTTTCATGGGTTTTTCAATTTTTGTTTATATATACAATTTTTTGTTTTTTCAATTGCTTGGCAAGCTTGTAATCCTACAAACCATCGAAATATTCCTCAAAACCCTCCAAACAATCCTCAAAACCCTCCAAACATTCCTCAAAACCCTCCTCCAAACATAGATCCGCCTCTTGTGGCTCCTTCTATCCCCACGGAACCAATAGGAACACAAGATGATATCGTTGGAAGAATCTCGACGAAGTAAAGTTGTCATTGAGAACCTTATTCAGACTATAAGACAAAATCATGCCACAAATCCATCCTGCATGACTTTAGCCAACACATTGCAAACATTGATTGGTGAAGTTGACTCCACAACCAACCAAATAGACAGATGAAATACCTTTAGAGGTGATTATAGGTGGTGGTATGCAGATAAATTATCCCATGCGGCCGTAAAAGACAAAAATTTTGGAAAAGACCGTATTTGTGCATTATTTATCGACCCAAGAATCAATGCCCCCTTGCAGCCTACTTGCAAATGGTTCCCCCGATCAAGGGATCATTTTTGAAAGTTCCCTCAACATCTATAAATGGTGTTAGTGTAAACGATCATCTCGAGAGCTTTCCAACGACCGTGAGAATGCGACAAACGGACATCGGGAGCTCTAGATATGTTCGGTCAAAGTTCAGATAACGGGAAAGTCAACTCTGGTCAATTAGTCAATATTGGACCGAATCGCACTGTGACACGTGGCTTGCCAACACTCATCGATTCTCTCGATTTTCCTATCGGGAGAGGACAAGTGGACTACAGGATTACCGAGTTAATTTATTTCTAGGCCACATTGTATGGGTCGAAATTATAATTACTTGGTAAGGCCACTTTTCAAATGCCACATATATATATTAATGTTTAAAACATTAGTATTAAACCATGTTATTGCTAAGCACGTGGGTGGTGAAGTGGTTGTTTGGGAGGCATTAAGCCTTGCCACGTGGAAGAAGGAAATTGAAGCGGTGGTAAGGGGGCCCATGCGTGGACTGTCCCACGTGAAGAATGGAGTAGGTAAGGTTTAATAAAACCTTACCCAAATATAAAGGCCGTCAAATGTGGGATGAATACCCACTTTAGCATATAAAAACCGCCCTCTTCACCCTTAGCCGCTCAATGGGGATTTTTATCCTATTTAAAATGCTAGGCGCTCCACATGGGATATTTATCCTATTATCAAAACATGAAATCCGCCCACATAGGGATTTAATCCTATTTTTCATGTATGGGCGAAGGCTAAAATAGCCTATGAATAATTGTTTAGTGCATATTATAAGGGGTCCTATTTGGGTATAAATAGGGAACCCATTCTATTGTAATGGACACACATTACACACACACAAAAGGTAGAAGACAAGCTCAGAGCTTGGAAGGCGAATGAGAAATTGTTGTTGTGTGAAGACCTAAATTATTTTAGGCATTATTATTTTGATTATTATTGACCTATTATTTGTTAGGCAATAATAAATTAAATATTTGTGGCTAGGAGTTATTCAAACTACCTAGTCGGCCCATAGCACCACACCAATTACTTGCAAATCCTGGATTGTCGACCGGAGTGCTAGCTTCGCATTGTTTGCGTCGGGAAGGCCGATCACAGCCGAAGGAGATTGTGCATCAAGAAGGTGGAAGTCGGGTGCTATTTTTCACCCTTGTCATCCGAAGGTTTGGTGTACTGATAGGCAAGTAAAATTCCATTAGGTTTTCTTGTGAAAGTACTATTGTAACTTACAAGTTTTGACTAGTGGAACGGTTTGACCACGAACCCGGAGATGTAGGCAATTGCCGAACTCCGTAATCAATCTGTGTGCAATTGTCATTATTGTCTTGCATTATTTTAAATTGATTACTTAAAAGGAGTAAATTATCAGCAAATAATTAAAGCCTACAAGGGTCCGAGATCAGGTAGTAATAATCTGATTATTTTCGGATCATGTTTGGTATCAGAGCTGGTTTAGCTCCATATTTTTTTTTCAGTAAATCTGATTAACAAAGTGATTGCTTCAAGATTAGTGTAGTTGGTTCAATTTGTGTGAACAGGGTACAAGTGCACTATGGGCAAGATGTCTACACAGGTGAAGCTCGAAGAAATTGAAGCTTATAATCACCAGATCCAGGAAGAGAACTCTCTCCTGCGATCCATGTATTCCTCCTTGGAAGAGGAGAATGCTCGCTTGAAATCAGAATTGCAAACCAAGGATGAGCTCTTGGCAAGGTTGCAATGTGGTGATCAGAGGAAGGAAATACCTTCAACTTCAGATGCAGAGGCCATGACAGATGACTGCACTATAAGTTGTTCACCACGGGAATCTTCTTCTTCCTCCCATTCGGTTTCGGATTCAGGTAATGAAGTCTTTGGTTTGTTTGAAAGGCATACTAGAGGCATTGGATCCAAGTTACTAGATAAAATGGGATTTGATGGAAGAGGCCTTGGTAAAAATGGCCAAGGTATTTCTAACCCAATACAGGTCGAGGATCGTCCTCGTTTTGCAGGTTTGGGTTATCCTAGTGCGGGAATGGAAATTGGAGAATGCTCCAAGAACACGACCGGGAGACAAGCTTCCGAAAGCAAAGTGATTACCCCACTAGTCCTATAAGAAGATTTTGAGCAGGAAAGTTGTGCTTCGTCATCACAGGCAGGATGTGGTAAGAGAAATCAGTGAAGAGGTAATGAGATTCCACCTCCAGTTTCTTACCATAATCATAAGCACAATAAAACTTCTGATCCACTTTTTCAGCTTAAGAAGTATGGTTATGATTTTCAGAAGATGTGGAATTCTTTTCCATGTACTTTTTGTGGATTGCATAATCATTCAGTGGCCAGATGCTGGAAGAGAAGGACACTGATGAAGAAGTTGATGCCATTAAATCAGAGAACACAGCAAATCGAGAAAGACCAATCTCATCATGTAGAGTCGAGAAATGGCAAAAAGAGTTCCTCATCCCAGAAGAAGGAGATTAAGAGGAATTTTTGTGCTCATTTCCAGAGGAATGGGCATCGGGTGGAAAATCATTTGGAAATTGCATCCATCTCGCCATCAGAGTAATGGCAAGCCAAAGATGGAATGGAGGCCTATTGCAAAGGCAGAAGAGGTTTCTACGTCACCACCAGTTGACAATTCAACCCAGGACCAGGTAATACCTGAAAGTGAAAGTCCTTTAAAATGGGTAAGTCAACAATTTTTCAATTATATATTGCATAATTCAGATTGATGAATCGTATGCAGTATTAAGTTTGGAGATCAGATTTTGTGAGAAAATGCTGAGAGAAAGGTTTACAATACTCAGTGGATTTTCTTACTTAGAAAATTTGATTAATGCTCCAAATATATCTCCTAATCAGCGTGTGAGTACCTGTTACAGCTTGGATACAGGATTTGACTCATATAAAGCTTGGAGATTGATCTGCCATTTGTGCAGACATTAGAGTTCACAGAGATCAGCTCGGAACTTCATTCTGTGTAGAGGCATTGTGACCATGCAACAGAATGGTAGCTGAATCACCGTTGGCATTGACGTCGGGTCGGAACTTCATTCTGTGTAGAGGCATTGTGACCGTGCAGCAGAATGGTACCTGATATTAGTATGTCAACAAAAGGAGCTCTCAAAGTATTAGCTCGGAACGTCATTCAGTGTCAAGGCATTGCGACCACACATACGAATGGTAGCTGATCAATGACTTAGCATCATGCATTAGAGGCTCGAGGTCTTGAAAGAGGCTTAACATCATGCATCGGAGGCGTTGAGGTCTACAGAGACTTAGCATCGTGCATTGGAGGCTCGAGGTCTTGAAAGAGGCTTAGCATCATGCATCGGAGGCGTTGAGGTCTACAGAGACTTAGCATCGTGCATCGGAGGCTCGAGGTCTTGAAAAAGGCTTAGCATCATGTATCGGAGGCGTTGAGGTCTACAGAAGACTTAGCATCATGCATCGGAGGCTCGAGGTCTTGAAAGAGGCTTAGCATCATGCATCGGAGGCATTGAGGTCTGTAAAGGGACAAGGCATTGTCCATCACCGACATCAGATCAATCAAAGCTCTACGTAACATGGAGTTCCTTCAAACCAGTTTGATTCTGCGGAATCAACTCAGAGCCAGGAGCTGTGTTATAGAGTAAAAGAAGATCCTTGTTGTCAGATATCAAGAAGCTTAGCACCGCATGTGTAAGGAGTGTTGAGGTTTCATTCGAGAAAATTAGCACCATGAAGCGGAGGCATGGAGGTCTTCTTCGGATATCGAGTGGCACGTGCCAGAAGGGAAGGGTCATGGGCCCATAACCCACAAGTCCCAAGATCAGAGTAGAGTTTTCAAAGTGGGAAGGTTGGAGGAGAAGACCCAAGGGTCTACTACAGCACTTCCGAGGTGGCTGCAGAGTTTTCAGATTCAGGATAAGATGGAAGCTTTTTTGGGACAAAAAGCTTTTCTCAGTGGGGAGGTGTGATCAGGGGTTCATTTTGAAAGTTCCCTAAACATCTATAAATGGTTTCAGTGCAGAAGATCATCTCGAGAGCTTTCCAACGACTGTGAGAACGCGACAAACGGACATCGGGAGCTCTAGATATGTTCGGTCAAAGTTCGGACAACGGGAAAGTCAACTCTGGTCAACTAGTCAATATTGGACCGAATCACACTGTGACACGTGGCTTGCCAACACTCGTCGATTCACTCAATTTGCCTATCGGGAGACGACAAGTGGACTACAGGATTACCGAGTTAATTTATTTCTAGGCCACATTGTATGGCTCAAAATTATAATTACTTAGTAAGGCCACTTTTCAAATGCCACACACACACACACACACACACATATATATATATGTTTAAAACATTAGTATTAAACCATGTTATTGCTAAGCACGTGGGTGGTGAAGCGGTTGTTTGAGAGGCATTAAGCCTTGCCACGTGGAAGAAGGAAATTGGAGCGGTGGTAAGGGGGCCCATGCGTGGACTGTCCCACGTGAAGGATGGAGTAGGTAAGGTTTAATAAAACCTTACCCAAATATAAAGCGATCAAATGTGGGATGAATACCCACTTTAGCATATAAAAACCACCCTCTTCACCCTTAGCCGCTCAATGGGGATTTTTATCCTATTTAAAATGCTAGGCGCTCCACATGGGATATTTATCCTATTATTAAAACATGAAATCCACCACATAGGGATTTAATCCCATTTTTCATGTACGGGTGAAGGCTAAAATAGCCTATGGATAATTGTTTAGTGCATATTTTTTGGGCCCTAATTTTGTATAAATAGGGAACCCATTCTATTGTAATGGACACACATTACACACACACAAAAGGCAGAAGACAAGTTCAGAGCTTGGAAGGCGAATGAGAAATTGTTGTTGTGTGAAGACCTAAATTATTTTAGGTATTATTATTTTGATTATTATTGACCTATTATTTGTTAGGCAATAATAAATTAAATATTTGTGGCTAGGAGTTATTCAAACTACCTAGTCGGCCCATAGTGCCACACCAATTACTTGCAAATCCTGGATTGTCGACCGGAGTGCTAGCTTCGCATTGTTTGCGTCGGGAAGGCCGATCACAGCCGAAGGAGATTGTGCATCAAGAAGGTGGAAGTCGGGTGCTATTTTTCACCCTTGTCATCCGAAGGTTTGGTGTACTGATAGGCAAGTAAAATTCCATTAGGTTTTCTTGTGAAAGTACTATTGTAACTTACAAGTTTTGACTAGTGGAACGGTTCGACCACGAACCCGGAGACGTAGGCAATTACCGAACTCCGTAATCAATCTGTGTGCAATTTTCATTATTGTCTTGCATTATTTTAAATTGATTACTTAAAAGGAGTAAATTATCGGCAAATAATTAAAGCCTACAAGGGTCCGAGATCGTAGTAATAATCGATTATTTTCGGATCCTTCCCAATCCATTGGTGCCACGATGAAAGAGTCAAGAATAATTTTTGGGTCCGATGGTGGATGGTTTTGCTTATCCACCATGAAACAAAAATGAGGTTCCTCTCTATTTTTGAAGAAATTATATTGCGATTTTGTGCTTAATGAGGTCCCAATTGTTTTTGAATTTTTCGAGCTTTATGGGTGAGGAGTTGGCTCTACACAGAGTAGACTGGTGTACATGTAGGTCAACCATGGATTCCCCATGCCCCAAAACCCCATTACCTTTAGTTATCCCTTCTATAGTGAAGGAGGTTGTGGAGATTGACACACTACATGCATTGAGGGAGCTCACCGAGACTACGACCCAACATAGTTTTAGCACACCACACCACTGTGGATCATGTGGTGTTGTATGCACTGCGGGAAAGACATCATTTGCTGGATCACATGATTTCTTTTCTCTAGATGAGATGATGGCAGATGTTTTTGGAACTGGTGCAAAGGATCTTGGTCTTTCACAGGTAAATGTCAAATAAATATTATATATATATATAATAGTTTAATTCATGTTTGAGATTTTAATATATATGTATTTGATTGTACGTCATGTACATACATGTAAAAACTAATTTTTTATTTTATTTTAAATAGCAAGAGCGGTGAAGGAAACATTCGACATCAACATGCTAGCTACTGCCATGGGCGTGTTACAAATGTAAGTTTCAAGTTGTACTTAAATTTCAAATTTCATTTGATTGTGCACTTTTATTATTATAATGTTTCACTTGTACATGTACATATTAATATATGTTTGTCTTTTATATGCAAGAGCCTGGTGGGTCATCATCTGCTCTGGGAATTAAGGCTACTAGCACGCCTCATGTGAATTTTACGTAGGTTAGTTTCTCTTTACACTTTGTTTCTAATTGTGGAAGTTCACGTGGATTATGCTTTGGGTCTGTTATGTGGTAGTCATGTAGATTAATATTGATTTGTACATGTTTTTGTATAGCTTATGACTTCCAGAGAGACTCCTCCATATATGTAGACTATGGAGGCTACTATAGATACTGCCATAGCATCTGCAGATCCACTAACTGAGGTACAATTTTTCAAATTTGTTAAATTTTGGAGGAATTATTTCTTATTACTTAAATCTACAATATCAAATTTTGTACATGAAATATTTAATTTGAAATTTAATTATTTGTATGTAGCTTACCCCTTGTGAGTCTATTGTTGTCCCTGCGATGTGTCAACAACAAATTGATAGGGATCATGACATTGTGGTAAGATTTCACATGCATTTTAACTAAATTCTAAGTTTCTAAATTTTGAATGTATTTAAAAATCTAGGTGTTAAAAACTTGTTGTTTATGAGTGTGCAGAGTTATGTTGCATGCCTTCTTAGAGATGAATAGGACCACATAGATGAAATCCATAGTGGCATCTCCTCCACTACATCCCAGTCGTGGACATGCTACTTCTAATAGGGTGAAGAGAGGGAATATGTTTCATGATTAGATTCATATGATCGGATATACATAGATATATATATATATATATATATATATATATATATATATATATATATATATATATATATGGGGTATCGCTCCTAGTTCATGATTCTTCATATAATCCATTGTATATATATAGCCTTATGTAACCGCATGTGGTCCTATATGTATGACACACTTAGTTTGAGATGTACACATGTTATGAACTTATATTTTCAGAGACATGCGTCCAACACACTTAGTTCGAGATGTACACATGTTATGAACTTATATTTTTAGAGACGTGCATCCAACACACTTAGTTTGATACATTATATATCCATGTGTTGGTTTTCATAACGATATTACTTCTATGTTTGATTTGATTTCATTGCACATGATATCCTTCTATGTATGTATGTTCTATGTATATTAGTTCTATATGTATGTTTTATTTAAAATTAAAAAACCATGTCCCGGAGCACTACATGGTATAATTGTTAAGAAAACCTATTCCATTAAGCAAAACCTATGATAACCATGCTAGGTGAACTACAAAAGGGAAATACGTAATTAATTTTTTCACAAAGTAATTATGTAGGGTGTATGTGCAACTCTAATTATTTTCCCACCTCCTAATAATGTGCACATATTTGAAAGAATGGTTGTGAGGGAATTTCTATAACTAACATTTTTTCTTTTAAAGAGAACACTCATCTGTTGCATATCAACTAATACAAACATTATTAGAAATAAGTGAGGTAGAATTCATCTTAAAATATATGAAGATAGCATTACCATGGTGCAACATTGCATGGTACAATTGTTAAGAAATTAAGGGAAGCATTTATGTATTGTTTTAGAGATTATCCCATTAATAGGGCTTATCCCATTGATCAATAGATACACCTTAATATATCTTTATAATTTGGTGCTATGCCAATCAACTAAGAAGTTACACATGATTTGATTATCGTAAGTAGATTCACTTCCCTATTAAATTCTATATGTTTTTGTATTTACGCACACAATTTGAAAACCCAATTTTTGTATACCCTACAATCCTTCAAGTCCAAAATACACATTTTTGTGAGGGGATTTGTCAAATAATTCACATCTTAACATTCCAAGGTATTTAAAAAAATTCAAGGTTCTTCAATGAATTTTAAAACGATATATCACTTGGAATTTGTGAACATTCTTTACATATTTATTTAGGATGTTTGTACATATCTTACGACATATCAATCACCATAAGAACACATAAATATGTATGTAATGTATATTGTAAAATAATTCACATCATGGTGGGCTCTAGGGAGGCCCAGATTGGTGTCAGACCACCTGATCCGGATCCTTCCTGGCATTCCTTGAGCCTTTGTGCAATAAATGTTTACAAACTACCTTTTCTAGGCAGTCCTAGGAAATGAAAGGAGGCGAGTACTAAGAAGTAATTCTAGGGACATCGTGGCACCAAAATGAATATGACGACATGTTCGGGTGTCTAGGTGAATGCTATAGGAGGTTTTGTTTCGGTGCCCGACAATGTCCTTGCTTCTGGGCTACTTTGTTTAGGCATAGTCCCTTAAGAGCCCTGAAACAAAAAAATCGTTCAACTTTGACGAGTGACTACACGGAATCCGTGGAACCTAAGGATGTCTCATTTGATCCTACACCTTGGATTTGGGACCCTCTACAATAGCATGTCTTGGATTTTTCCTTCTCCAATCGGTGCTCTCGCTGCTCTATTGTTTGCAAACATGCGAAATAGTGCAGTTTGAGACAATGTAAGGCTATCAAACGCTATATTTTGCAAACGGTGGGTCATGGCACCAAACCAACTATGCTGACACATCTAGGTGGCTAGGTGAATGCTAGAAGAGGTTTTATTTCAATGTGTGACAACATATTTTATTCCAACCTACCTCGTTCGGGCGTAGTCCCTTAAGAGCCCTGAGACCAAAACATCATTCAACTTCGATGGGTGACTACGCACACTCCTATGGCACTTAGAGATGTCTCGTCTAATCCTACACCTTGGTATAAGGACCCTATACAATATCCTATCTCATTTTTTCCTTCTCCAATCGGTGCTCTTGCTGCCCTATTATTTACAAACGTGAGAAATAGTGTAGTTTAAGACAATGTAAGGTTGTCAAATGCTATATTTTGCAAATGGTGGCTCATGGCACCAAACCGACCGTATCACAAAATGAAACATCCACATGGCCATGTCAACACTAGAGGAGGAATTTTTTTGGTGCAAAAATGTCATTGTTTCCAAGATACCTTGTTTGGGCGAGTCCCCGAGACCAAAAAAATCGTTAAACGTTGATGGGTGACTACACGCACTCCATGGTACCTAGAGATGTATCCTCCGATCCTACACCTCAAAGCATAAGGACCTCTATAATATATTGTCTCATTTTTTTCCTTTTCCAATTGGTGCTCTCGCTAACATATTGTTTGCAAACGTGTAAAATAGTGCAGTTTAAGACAATGTAAAGTTGTCAAACACTATATTTTGCAAACGGTGGGTTGTGGCACCGAACCGACTACGCTAACATAGTTAGGTGGCTAGGTGAATGCTAGAGGAGGTGTTTTTTGGTGCGTGATAATGTTGTTGCTTCTAGGCTACCTCCTTTGGGAGTAGTCCCTTAAGAGCTCTAAGACCAAAAAATCATTTAACTTTGACGGGTGACTACATGAACTCCTTGGAATCTAGAGATGTCTTGTCGATCCTACACCTTGGCGTAGGTACACTCTCTATAATATATTATCTTGGTGTTTTCCTTCCAATCGGTGCTTTTGATGCCCTATTGTTTGCAAACGCATGGAATAATGTAGTTTAAGACAGTGTAAGGTTGTCAAATGGTTTATTTTACAAACGGTGGATCATCACACAAACGTGACTGACTATTGAGATGTCCAAGTGGAAAGGTGAACACTAGAGGAGGTGTTGTTTCAATGCATGACAACATTGTTGCTTCCAGCTACCTCATTTAGGGCCTAGTCCCTTAAGAGCCCTAAGACCAAAAAAATTGTTCAACTTTGACAAATGACTACTCGCACTCCGTGGCACCTAGAGATATCTCGTCTCGATCCTACACCTTGGTGTAGAGACCCTCTACAATATTCAGTCTTGTTTTTTCCTTCTCTAATCGGTAATCTCAATGCACTATTGTTTACAAACATGCCAAATAGTGTAGTTTGAGATAATGTAAGGCTATCAAATGGTATATTTTGCAAACAGTGGGTGTGGCAATGAACAAATGTGCCAAAATGTTTGAGTGATAAGGTGAACACTATAGGAGGTGTTTTTTCGATGTGCAACAACATCATTACTTTTGGGCTACCTTGTTCGGGTGTAGTCCCTTAAGATCCCTGAGACCAAAACATCGATCAACTTGACGGTGACTATGCACACTTTGTGGCACCTAGAGACGCGTCTCGTCCAATCCTAAACCTTGGTGTAGGGACCCTCTACAATAGTTTGTCTCAGTTTTTTCCTTCTCCAATCAGTGCTCTCACTGCTCTATTGTTTGAAACCACGCGAAATAGTGCAGTTTAAGATAGTGTAAAGTTGTCAAATGATATATTTTGCAAATGGTGGGTCATGGCACTGAATTGACTACACTGACACATCCAAGTGGCCATGTGAACAATAGAGGAGGCATATTTTTGGTGCAAGACAACGTCTTTACTTCTAGGCTACCTCGTTTGGGCATAGTCCCTTAAGAGCCCTGAGACCAAAAATTGTTTAACTTTGATGGGTCACTCCACGCACTCCGTGGCATTGACAAATGTCTAGTTCGATCCTACACCTCCACATAGGGACACTATAAAATATCCTATCTCAATGTTTTTCTTATCAATCAGTGCTCTCGCACCCTATTGTTTTTAAATGCACAAAAATAGTGTAGTTTGAGACATGTAAGGTTGTCAAATGGTATATTTTAAACGATGGGTCATGGAACTTAACCCACTATGCTAAAAAATCCAAGTGGCCAAGTGAATGCTAGAGGAGGCCTTGTTTTGGTAGACACAATGTTTTTGCTTTTGGGCTACCTCGTTTGGGCGTAATCCCTTAAGAGCCATGAGACCAAAACATCGTTCAACTTCAACGGGTGACTACACACACTCTATGACACCTAGAGATGTCTCATTTTATCCTACACCTTGGCATAGGGAACCTCTACAATATCATGTATTGGTTTTTTTCTTATCTAATCGGTGCTCTCGCTGCCCTATTATTAGCAAACACGTGAAATAGTGTTGTTTGAGAAAGTGTAAGGCTATCAAATGGTATATTTTGCAAATGGTGGGTCATGGAAAAGAACCAACTATATGACACTTTTGGTGTCGAGGTGAATGCTAGAGGAGGCATCATTTTGGTGTATGACAATGTCGTTGCTTCCGGCTACCTCGTTCGGGCGTAGTCCCTTAAGAGCCCTGAGACAAAAACATCATTCAACTTTGACGGGTGACTATGCGCACTCCATGGAACCTAGAGATGTCTCGTCTAATCCTACACCTCGATATAGGGACCCTCTACAATATATTGTCTTATTTTTTTCCTTCTCCAATTGGTGCTCTCACTGCCCTATTGTTTGCAAATGCGCCAAATAGTGCAGTTTGAGACAATGTAAGGTTGTCAAATGGTATATTTTGCAAACGGTGGGTCGTGGCACCAAACCGACTATGTCGACACATCCGGGTGGCTAGGTGAATGCTAGAGGAGGATTTGTTTTAGTGCAAGACAATGTCATTGCTTAGGGCTACCTCGTTTGAGCGTAGTCAATTAAGAGCCATAAGACCAAAACATCATTCAACTTCGATGGGTGACTACATGCACTCCGTGGAACCTAGATATGTCTCGCCCGATCCTAAAATTTGGGTTTAGGGACCCTCTACAATATCCTATCTTGGTTTTTTCCTTCTCCAATCGGTGCTCTCGATGCCCTATTGTTTGCAAATGCATGAAATAGTGCAGTTTGAGACAGTGTAAGGTTTTCAAACATATATTTTACAAACGGTGGATCATGGCACCAAACCGACTATGCTGACATGTCCAGGTGGCAAGGTGAACACTAGAGGAGGTGTCATTTTGATGCACGACAACATCGTTGCTTTTAGGCTACTTCATTCGGGCGTAGTCCCTTAAGAGCCTTGAGACCAAAAAAATAGTTGAACTTCAACACAGTGACTACTCGCACTCCATGGCACCTAGAGATGTCTCGTTTAATCCTACACCTTGGTGTAGGGACCCTCTACAATAATCTATCTTAGTTTTTTTCCTTCCCAATTGGTGCTCTCACTGCCCTATTGTTTGCAAACACACCAAATAGTGTAGTTTGAGATAATGTAAGGTTGTCAAATGGTATATTTTGCAAACGATGGGTAATGGTACCAAAAGTATTTTTCCAAAACCTATGGGTGGTTAGGTGAATGCTATAGGAGGTTTCATTTGGTGCATGACAACGTCGTTTCTTTCGGGCTACCTCGTTTGGGTGTAGTCCCTTAAAATCCACGAGACCAAAACATTGTTCAACTTCGAAAGGTGACTACATGCACTCTATGGCACCTAGAGACATCTCGATTGATCCTACACCTCGTGTAGGGACCCTCTACAATAGCCTTATCTAGTTTTTTTCCTCATATAATCGGTGTTCTCTTTGCCTTATTATTTTCAAACGTGTAAAATAGTGTAGTTTGAGACAATGTAAGGTTGTCAAATGGTATATTTTACAAACGATGGGTCATGGCATTGAACCACCTATGTCGACACATCCAGTGGCCAGGTGAAATCTAGAGGAGGCATCACTTTGTTGTGGGACAATGTTGTTGCTTCCGGGCTACCTCGTTCAAGTGTAGTCCCTTAAGAGCCCTCAGACCAAAACATCGTTCAACTTTGATGGGTGACTACGCGCACTCCGTGTCACCTAGAGATGTCTCGTTTGATCCTACACCTTGGTGCAAAGACCCTCTATAATTTAATATCTTGGGATTTTCCTTCTCTAATCGATGCTCTCGCTACCCTATTATTTGCAAATGTACCAAATAATGTAGATTGAGACATTGTAAGGTCACAAACATTATATTTTACAAGTGGTGGGTCGTGGCACCGAACCCACTACACCGAAACATCTCGGGTGGAAAGTTAAACACTAGAGGAGGCATCGTTTTGGTGCATGACAACGTCGATACTTCCGAGCTACCTCATTTGGGCGTAGTCCCTTAAGATCCCTAAGACCAAAACATCATTCAACTTCGACGGGTGACTAGGTGCACTCTATTGTACCTAGAGACATCTCATCTAATCCTACACCTTGGTGTAGGGACCATCTACAATATCCTGTCTCAATTTTTTCCTTCTCCAATTGGTGATCTTGCTGACCTATTGTTAGCAAACACATGAAATAGTGCAGTTCGAGACAGGTAAGGTCACAAATTGTATATTTTACAAAGGGTGGGTCATGGAAGAGAATTTAATACACCAAAATTTTGGGTGTCTAGTGAATGCTAGAGGAGGCATATTTTTGGTATGAAACAACGTTGTTTCTTAAGGCTACCTCATTGCATAGTCCCTTAAGAGCCCTGAGACCAAAACATCGTTCAACTTCGACGGGTGACTACACACACTTCGTGGCACCTAGAGACATCTTTTCAATCCTACACCTTGGCATAGGGACCCTCTCCACTATCTTATCTTATTTTTTTCCTTCTCCAATCGGTGCTCTTGCTGCCCTATTGTTTATAAATGTGCTAAATAGTGCAGTTTGAGATAGTGTAAGGCTATCAAACAGTATATTTTGCAAACAATGTGTCATGGAACCAAACCCACTATGATGAAACATTTGGGTGGCTAGGTGAATGCTAGAGGAGGAGGGGTCATTTAGGTGCATGACAACATCATTTGCTTTCTGGGCTACCTCGTTTGGGCGTAGTCCCTTAAGAGCCCTGAGACCAAAACATCGTTCAACTTCGAAAGGTGACTATGCGCACTCTATGGCACTAAGAGAAATCTTGGCTAATCCTACACCTTAAGCATAGGGACCCCATAAATAGCTTGTATTGGTTTTTTCCTTCTCCAATCAGTGTTATCGCTGCCCTATTGTTTGCAAACGCGCCAAATAGTATAGTTTGAGATAGTGTAAGGCTGTCAAACGGTATATTTTGCAAATGGTGGGTCATGGCACCAAAATGACTACCCGAAACATTCAAGTGGCTAAGTGAACACTAGAGGAGGCATCATTTTGGTGCACGACAACTTCATTGCTTCCGAGCTACCTCATTTAGGCGTAGTCCCTTAAGAGCCCTAAGACCAAAACATCGTTCAACTTTGATGGGTGACTATGTGCACTCCGTAGCACTTAGAGATGTTTCGTATGATCCTACACCTTCAGTGTAGGGACCTCTATAATATATTGTCTACGGTATTTTCCTTATCCAATCGGTGCTCTCACTGCCCTATTGTTTGTAAATGTGTGAAATAGTGAAGTTTGAGCATGTGTAAGACTGTCAAATGGTATATTTTACAAATGGTGGGTCGTGGCACCAAACGAATGTGCACATGTGTAGGGATGGTCTTATAAACACTTGAGGAGGCATATTTTTGGTTCTCCTAAGCTCCATGTGCTTGTGGATACCTCCTTTGAGCCAAGAAGCCCCTCCATAGGTACATAAATCATTGTTAATTGCTTCTCTTTTCTTGTAAAATAATGAAAGCTTCTCTTAGCTTTAAGAATTTACAATTCTCTACTAACAGTGCCAACCACGTGAAGGTAGAAGCTTTTCTAGCACCACTAACCTACATGTAAAAGTGTTAGTAAAAGAAATTTAAGTTTCAAATCAAAACCATACTAGATATATACAAAGTACACAAATTTAATAAAATATATGAACTTAAATTTATCTAACTAATAAATTTATATATACCAAATAAATTATATCAAAGAAATTATATATAGTAGACATGAGCATTGTAAATTCATTCCAATGAACCATTAGGATCGAATCTACTCGAATAGCAGCATGTGATTGCTACATGATATGATTCTCAAACCTTCCAAAGAATCTTGTTATTAGGCCTTCCTCGATATCTATATAGTTGAATATTTGTCACTAGAACTAGATGTGAATATAAGAGTATTTTCTTGTGTGTCTCAAAGTCTTCAAACACCCAAATAGAGGATTTTTTTAATGGATACCATCAAATCCCAAGTTCTAATAACTACCATTAACCCGTAGGGTACTCAATATCTTAACCATCTAAAACATGATAAGTCAAATTATTTTTTCCTCGATGCAATGACATAAGAAATAGTTTGTTCCTTCTTCATTTTGTTCTATCGCAATACTCGTAAACACATGTCCTATAAAAAAAGGTTTCAACTCAAATTTAAATTGTACATATTAAAATTTCAATGGACATAACTCAATATAAATATTGTAAATAACCATAAATAACTTGTTGCACAAAATCAAAATTTCTCCAAAGTCCTCGGATTCGCAACTTCATCTACGTAAACAAGTCGTAATACTTGTGGATGTTGATAACTAGGAAGCAAAGTTAGAGGCCTAAAATCCATCCATCCACCCATTCTTGTGAATCACACTCAAACAGTGAAAAATTGATACAAGATGCAAAAAACATATCAAATTTCTTATCCATATGGCCCATGAAGTAGCTTCGAGTTACAAAATGTGTGCATAGCATTGGACCCAATGAATGTCATACAATCCTCATAGTTAGCAATTTGTTGTTCCTCTATCAACCAAAAATATCTACGAACTGTGGAATTTTCTTGAGAACCTTGGGCCATGTTGTCAATACACCATTCCAATATGCTCTTTACATCTTTCAATTTAGCACCATATTTGTACTTCAACTCTTCTCTTGCAATATCTCTTTTCACACATGCTCCCGCACCGTCATGCTCTCCTTTTCCATGTCAGACTCAATGAAACTCCAGATATGTTGCACACTCATCTCGACGTGCATCCTTCTCATCCAATAAAACATTTGCATTCTTAAATTGAGACATGCAATTATCTAACCATATATAATGTTGTTTGAAGTAGATGTCCCTATTAGACAAGTTTCCATAAAATAACTAGAAACACCCTTGCACAAATTCAGTAGAATGAGTATGATCATCACTGATATAAAATTGGTACTCTCTTAAAAAAATTGATCATTCTGTACTATCAGGAGAATGTATAAATGTTATATGCACAAAAATGATAACTTGTACTGGGTTGTAATATTATGATTAAACCTCCATTTTTGGTTGCAATGTGTAATTCTTTGCAAAAATCGACCATCGAAACAATAGTACCAATAGGAAATGTGTCATTGCATATCTTGAACTGTTCATCCAACCATCAAGCTCTATGTGTATGCCTAGCATACTTATAACCAATTTCATCCTTAAATTTTCTCATAAATTGAAAAATACGCATATGTTATGTAACTAGCTCACACTATTTAGACTCTTTTCCATCTTCCAATAGGTATGCAACTGATTTATATTTATCAAACTCAACTAAATTATGTCCTATTACACCTTCAATTTTCTCATGGATGTAACTTTCCAATTTAGGTAATCCGCCACATGTACCAAAACTTCCATCTAAGCAATCCTGACTATAAAAAATTATCCAACTTATTTTTCACAAAATATCGTAGGAATGAAATCCCTGGAAGATATTGGTGGAACTTGAACACCACATTCTAATAACATAGTTTTAGAATGAAAATTAGAATGAATACGTAAAAATTTAGCATAATGCATCACAAATTAAACATGTTTCCTACAACAACAAGTGGTGCGAGCGTGGTTGATTTTCACATATAATGGTTTCAACATTTAAAAAAACATTGACTAATTTTAATTTCAGATTCTCTTGTTCAAACTTATGAAAAAAATTAAGTTTGAGTCATATCTAAGAAATTCTTTGGATGTGGTTCACGATTAGTAGAACTAAGTCTGTTTTATAACATCTCTTGTATTAAGTGAAACTCTAGTGTTATCATGCCAAAATTGAATAACAAATTTCTCTTGTAATATCATAATTATTTTGTCCTTATGCGGTGCTCTAGCAGAAAAATGCCCAAAAATTAGTGTCATTGAGTGATTCAAGGATATTACATCTTTCATTTTCTTTCATTAGAGTGTTTTGATTAACTCGCAACATTTGACTTGTTTACATAATCAAATGTTGTTTTTTATTGATTCACTTACAACACTAGTACCAAGTACACAACGCACAATATTACTATCCCTAGTATGTCTCTCGACACCAACATTGTGATATGCATCATGAAGGTTTTCAACAATTATAGAGGTTTGACCATGTATATTAAATGTTTCAATCTTAATGTCTTTAATGTAGGTCTCATTTTAATCAATTTTATCAAACTAACCAACAAATGACATATTTGGGAATCATTTAAAATTTTAAAATGATTATCCCAAATTTTAGTGGCTTTTCTTCCGATTTGTAGTTTAGAAAGTTTGTCGGACATTGGTTTTAAAATGTTTTCATCAATTTTAATAAAATAATTAAGTTTCTTCTGAAAATCCTAGGAGGTGTTTTTGTCAATTTTTGCTTATCTACAGTTTCAACTGAATTTTCTTATCACATTTTCATTATCTCCTTCAATTTCAATATTTTCTACATCACGAGTATTTAATTCTTCTTCAACATTTACGATAAAAACATCTTCAACACGAGTATTTAATTCAACTTCAACATTGATAAAGAGAAACATTACATTGTTCCTCATTGCTTACAATAATAGGGGTTGAAGATGAACCTCTTCTTGATTCATGAAGATTCTCGCATTCACTCAACATTTTGAAATTTGTTTGCCTCTAATTTGTTTGGTGTTTTTTACTTAATGACTTCTTTTTTGACTTCGTTTCTTGTCTCCCATGATGTTTTTCTTTCGGTGATAAGAAAAACATGTAGAAAATGACAGAATTTCACAAGTAATTTGCATACGGTAAGGTCAAACAGTAAAAATCACATGGTAATTAGAACATTGGGATGTGTGTAAATATGATTTAAGAACCACGATCATAATTTAAAAACCATGCTTGTGGTTTATAAAGCACAATCATGGTTCTTGTTATAAAACCCACGATTGCGGTTTATAAACCGCGATCACGGTTCTATCTGTATCATCAAATCTTACCCTAAGGCTCGAGAAATTTTTTTTTTTCCTTAATCAAACCTATGGAAGGTCATTATGAAGTCTAAAAGGTCAAAAACTTCAAATTTTCTCTTCCACAGAGACTTGGACCATGTTGAAAAACTAAAAATTTTTTTTTACAAAAAAGTGCCATCACGTAGGAGAGACATTACCTTCATAGAAATATTGATTTTAAATTGAATAGAATAAGATAAATATCATTTAATAATTTTTTACTAATAATAGGTCTTTAAGACATTTTTTCCCACAAATGTTCATGTCTACGTTTAAGACTGAAACTTTTGTTTTGCTTATCAAAATGTGATAACACTTATACCATCCCAAGAATGGAGAAATTATATACACATTAAAAATATATATTTTATTTTGATATTTTTTGATATAGTTATGGCGGGCAAACGGAAAACTATGTTTTCTAAATCTTTCAGAGACCACTTTCACGGAAAAAATCATTAAAAAAAAATAGTGCTCGAAATAATACAAAATAAAATCCATCCCAAGATAGACAACTACATCTAACTTTTCACTAAATGAAAAAACAAGAACAATATTTTGTCATCCAAATCATGGGAAAAAAAGACTACAATCTTATAGGTTTTTTCAAAAAAAAAAACCAAGTCATATAATTTTAAGTGTTTAATATATCTAAACTTGTTTATTTTTCTTGAAAATTAGTAGCTTAGAAACTAGATTCTAGATGCTAAAATTCATATTTATATATATATTTTAATTTTGAGTGTGTGTATTGCTAATAATCCCTATAAGTTGATATTTCACTATTTTTTACTATATGACATCCACTTATGACCCCTTTTTTGTCCATCAACTTGCTGCAGTTACCCCATGACCACACATTAGTTTTCTTCAATGTAAAATTTGTATCCCTTTTGTACCAATTTTCCAATGCTCATAAGATTTTCTTCAAACCTGTAACATAATAAACATCCTACATAATTATCTACTCCCCCTTTTTAGTTAGAATGTTGATTGTTCCTTTGTCTTTAACAGTCACTGTATTATTATTCCTAAGGGTAACTTTTTTCTTTACTGACTCATCCAAATTAGAAAATAAATCTAAGTTACTTGACATGTGATTACTTCATCAAAAATCCAAATACCATACATCACTAGGAATCTCTTGGGATAGATTACACTCAATTGGTGATGTTTCAGCAATCTTTGTGCATGAAATAACCACAGAGCTTTGAGTAGATCTTCCCACCTGATTTTGATTCTCGCTTGTTTTGATCATACTAATTTTTCCTGCATTCAAAAGCATAGTGCACATATATCTCTTTCAATAATGAAAGCGCACATGTGATTTATCATCTCTTGACTTGGAAAATGATTATGATTTTCTCTTTACTATGTCCTCTTCCACTTGAGTTTGATGGACCGATGCTACATCCTCTAGGGCTGAAATTTCCTCTTCCTCTTCCATGAATTCCTGATATCTGTGATGAAAAATATTGATCTACAACTACATGTGATCTACTGAACCTCTATTCATGATTTATTAGTGATGCATGGAACTCATCCATCGAAAATTGACTTAGATCCTTAGTTTCTTCAATAGAAACTACTAAAGGATCAAATTTTATAGGAAAACTTCTAAGAAATTTTTCAATAATCCTTTTGTACTCAATAGTTCTCACCATGAGATTAGATTTGAGTTACTCAACCAACTACAAAAGTAAAGAATGATTCTACACAATCTAAATCTCTCATTAGAATTTCCAAAATAGCTACGAAGTAACTAAAGCTTGGTGGTTTTTACTTTCTCTTTACCTTGATACGCAACTTGGAGAGTTTTCCATGCAATTTTGTTTTACTAGTTGCTACCACTCTGGGTAAGATGCTTTCATGCATGGCTTGATGAATGAAAAAAATATTTTCTGTCTTTCTTTCTTAATTCCTTCAAAGTGTATTTCTCTTCCTGTGAGAGTGTGTTATATGTTGTTGCATTTTGGGCTCTGTATAAACATTCTTTATGATTTCCCACTCATCTTAGGCTCTAAATAGTGCCTTCATGGTTAATGACCAATACTCGTAATTCTTTCTTGTAAATTGTGGTGTTTGCGAGATCGGATATAGAAGCCATAATTTGTTGTTAATTAGAAACCTCCTAAAAAATCCACACTCGATACCGGTTCATAGAAATTAGGCACATAAAATAACAACTAACAGAAATAAAATAAAGAATTGCAAATAAATCATATTATTGCAAACTCGATAAACACTTCTATGCATATATTTATTCTTCTAGTTCTATAGCTTTGTCTCAATACAATGTCTCGAATGTATTTGATATGTAAAAACTTACAATTTCCTTTAATAAATAGGTGGCTTCATATAATAATAAAACACTCAAATCTTAAAAACAAAACTAAAAAGCACATACTTTTGTGCAATACAAAGATTTTGATTTATTTTATTTATTAGCTTTTCCTAAACTTAAGAAAATCTACAACTAAAATCAAAAATAAAAGTATGTAAAAATAAATTGCTTTTTTCTTTTCGAAGTGAAAAAATACTCTTTTCTAACAAAGATTCTTAGAAAACAAAACAAAACTTGTTGGCATGAAGAGAAGTCGTAATAATTCGGGGATGCAATATCATCTATTTCTTTCCTAACCAACATGCCCAACAAAATAGAAATGACAACTACTATACCAATTTCCAATCTTTAGAGCTCCCCATTTTTGCATATATCAATGGGGTCACAATGTTAGTGTCTTTACAAAGTCACACACTAAAAATTTCACAACATTTGAATTTATCAAATGTCAAGTGGGTAAAGAGTAGAATAAGATTTATTCTTAATGTTTCAAACAACCAAGATTTTATTACTATATAAAAAAACTCTATATTGCACACAATTAAGAAAGATCTAACTTGTACTAAAGCATATTTAAAAATAAAAAAGAAAAGTGATAAACCATTAAAAGGAATTCTTTTAAACAACAAAATTCTAATGTTGAAAGTAAATTCATATTTTTTGAAGGATATCTAAAAACACATACAAACATTCATGATTTAAAGGAGAACATGGTTCTTAACAATCACTTGGGACCTACAATAGAAATTGTACTCAGAATTGAAAATTATATAACTATTCCCTCAAATATCAACCATCTTATACACTATCACCATGACATTGTCAACATTTTCTAGAGAGAAGGCATCAATTATTTGGATTCTTGTCCATTTTTGGGTTCACCGAGCTGAGCCGAGGCTCATATTGCTTCATTCTAGTTCACGGTGAAGGAATATAAATGGAGGACAATAATGAGTATAAGGGATGGTGGAATAGCTTCTATAGTATGTATGTTAATTCTTCTAAATAACAACAAGAAAGGAAAGGAATACTAGAAAAAAAAGAGGAAATAAAATACGAGATGAAGTCAAAAAGGGATCAATGTGTAGACTTGTTAATGAGGAATTTTTGAAAATTTCTAAGGAAATTTTGTAATATAGTTGAACAAAACAATGCAAAAAATTAGTTACACAATAAATAGGTGCATTTGTAATATTTCTTTTCCATTTGATTGAGTTGTTTTTTTGGGGTGGTAATAAACAAGTTAAAAGAGGAATACAAGAGTTAATAGTGGGGCTTACCATTTGGCATAGGTTGCAGTTATGTTAGAAGAGTTGTGTTAGAAATCATGTTTCAAATCAGTAAATGGGTTTTAGTTGTAAAGTACATTCTATGCATTCCATTGTTCTTGAAGCTACTGAAAGATAGTTTATTAATAATATAAAAGATGATCAATAAGGTTGGGACCTATTTGATGAACTCTTATGATAGGGAATTTTTGACATTTTGGGAATGACCTCTCCTCATATTATATAATAAATATTTAAACTTGAAAACACATATTTTAGGGATGAAAAATTAAAAAATAATGAAAAACACAGACAAAACAATGACATAGAAGGACATTCTTATTTATTAAAATGTACACTGCAACAACCCCACTTATAAATTTCAAAATCCCAACAACATAATAGTCCTAATAGAAAATTTAATCAAGTAGTGCACAAAGAGAACTAATACTACAATTAAGAAGAATGGAACCTCTTTGCAACATTCTATATTCATAATAATCATTGGAGAAAATACATAGAGATGTATTTCTTTGAACAAAAAAGTATGAAAAATGTCATTTTTTTTAGAAAATGAGGATCGGGAAATTTAAAAATCAATATCAAACATGTACAACTACTTAAATATTTATCACACCACCTTAGCTACCCTTGCTAAATATCATTAAGCTATAAAATAGGCATGTAAACAACTCAAACATTCAAATCCAAATTTCTCAAAAAATTTGCTGTTGTGTGAATACAAAAGGAGGTTTTACTTAATATGTTGAGAGTAACAAAACACTTTCTAAAAAAATTTTTTAAGAAATTTCAAAAATTTATCATTTTTCACTCCTTCACCTACTCACTTTGTTCACAAGAACTTCTACTACATATCTTGTATTGGCAATATTGTTGAATATATATGTTAATAAAGATCAAGAGTTTTTTTGATTTCTGAAATATCATCACCTATTAGCTACTTTAAATGTAGTCAATAAATCTTTGTATATAAAGATAACAAGGATTTTCTAGTAAAAGTATGAACAATGAATGCTCATTTTATGTTACTGCAATATGATGGTTTGGTAGAGGAATATGTTAATATACTCTGTTTGTCACATATAAAGGGTTCAAGGAGTCCATTTCCAAATTATGTGGTTGAGTGGGTTCTAAGATGCATGTAGAGCAAAGGGAATGGTATTATAATGCCTTTGTAAAGGCTTAATACCAAAACAAGAGAATCTTACTGTGCAAACAATATTGGAAGAAGCAATATTTCAAATTTTGCATAAAAAATATAGCAAGAGTTAATGAAAGATTAGAAGTTATATTAAATTATTAGTAAAAAATGTTTTAATCAAACACAAACAATAATCAAGAATTTCAATCACAATATACTTTTTCATTCGGATGGTGGAAAAGGGCACATGTAGTTTCCATTAGTTTTAGCATCAAGGATAACCTTTAGGCTAAAGTAACTAGAAAATGGAGCTAGAAATAAAAAGCACCTTGAAGAGCACCAACCGCAAAAAAAATTAATGCCCATTTACATAGTCATCATCTAATAACCATGTCTATTTTTTAGTGCCTAATGGGGCTGCAAAGATGAGGAAGGAGAGAAGGAAAAGGAATATAAAATTACAAGCAACAAAGAAAACAATGAAAACTTGTTAGAATACATTCCAAATAAATAGAAACTGGAATGTAAAATAAAATGATAGAGAATGCAAGAAAAGTGGAAAAATTTTTCCCTATAGTATCAAAGAGAGCTCAATTATATTGAAATACAATAGCAAAACATTTACTAACATGGAATCATCACAAAAATCCTTTTACATAGGAAACAAAACTACAAAAATTGTTTATAAAATTGATCATTGTAAAAAAATTTAACCGAGATTACAACTCAAAAGCTTAAGATAAAAAATAATTATATAACCCATCAAAATCTTTAGAAAACAAAGCAAGAAAATAGAGAAAGTATCTAATGCAATAAACTTCAAAGGAATAGTCTCCAAAGAGCCATATTGGAGGTAAAAAGTGTTAGAATTATTTGGTAATTTCTAGAATGTTCGGATCGGTAATTTATAGAATGTTTTAGTAATTTCTACCATTCAAACTCACTAGAATGTTCCAGTAATTTCTACCAATCAACATGTCCAGAACATTCTTATTTCTTCTAGATTTGTTTGTGAGGAAAATGTATTCTTAATGTGGAAGAAAGAGGATTCTAGAGAGTTTTGTATTCTTCCAAAGACCTCTATAAAATGGAGGTGAATGTAATTGTTTGTAAGAAGAATAAAACAAGAAGCAAGAAGGCAATAAAATTGGATTGTGCCGTAGCACAACAACATCTAGTTTTTTTTGTATTTGTATTTTATTTGTCTCTGCCCACATCAAATTGGTATCAGAGCATTGGTGATCTGGAGGAAGAGGACGTGAAGGCATCCCTCTGTTTTTGTTAGACACAGTTGGCCGAGGTAATAAGTTTTTTTAAAAGAAGATTTTATTTTTGGTATTAAAATAAATTAAGGCATGGATTTTAGTATAAATCAAGCCATAATACCAATATTTTCTGGCAAAAATTATGATACATGGGCTTTTAGAATGAAATTGGCATTTGATTCATGTGAGTTATCAGACATAGTTATAAATGGTTATGTTGAACCAGAAGATGAGTTTACTTTGAGTTCAGATAATGAGAATATTCTTAAAGAAAATAGGCAGAAGAATAAGAGGGCTTTGCAGATCATTGCACAAGGATTGGATGAGTCAGTTGTTGGAAGGATTAAGCCTACTACAGCCAAGCAAGCATGGGACATCCTAGAGATGGCATATCAAGGTACGAGTAAGGTAAAAATTTCAGATTATAAGAACTTAGAAAAGAATTTGAAAATTTATAATGAAAGATATTGAATCAAGTAGATCAATTCACATATCGTGTTAGGGATTTGGTTAATCAAATAAGATAGACTAGTGATGAACTAATAGATCAAAAATTTGTAGAAAATATTTTGTGATGTTTTCCTAAAAGTTTGATGCAATTGTCATGGTGATTGAGGAATCTAAGGATTTGACTAAATTTTCTATAGATGAGTTAGTTGGTTCTTTGAAGAATTATTAAGATAGGATAAATATGAATGACAATAATTCATTAGAGCATGCATTCAAATCACAAATGACATTTGGCAGAGGTAGAGGAAGAAACAATTTTCAAAGAGAAGAAAGACAGAGTCCAGATCCAAGAGGAAGGAGAAATCAAAATTTCAGCTTAAGGGGATGCAATAACAATTAGGCATCACAAAGGTATGATAAATCAAATGTGCAATGTTATTATTGCAAGAGGTATGGCCACTTTTCTAATGAATGCCGAAAGAAAGAAGCTGATATGAGTAAACAAAATGCAAACTATTCTTAAAGTAATTCAGGGTCTGTATTTATTACATGTAATGTAGCTCAGGAAAGTTCTAGCAACATTTGGTTTCTAGATAGTGGTTGTAGTAATCACATGACTGGAAACAAAGAGTTGTTTAAGAATATGGATACATCAGTTAAATCAAAAATCAAATTGGGGAATGATAATATAGTTGAAGCCATGGGAAAAGGTGTAATTAATGTGATAACAAAAATTGGTAAGAAGATTATTCCTGATGTTTATTTTGTACCTGGCTTAAAGCATAATCTCCTAAGTGTGGGACAACTTATTCAAAAGGGTTATAGAGTTGTCTTTAAGGATAATGTTTGCACAATATGTGATATTTACCCAAGTAACATGGTAATGTAAAATTTGAAATTGAAAAGAGTTTGCGAGAATCGAATTGGAAATGAGGCACCATGAAGTAGTTGCACTCCAATGGAATCATGATAGCTCCAGCGTAATTGCAAGAAAGAATCGATCAGTAATGGAAGAACTTGCTTAACAAAAACAAAGCTTGCACATAGAGGAAAGATAGTGGAGTGTCTTGGCATACTCATAAATGAATAGTAAATAGGTACATACAGGGTGCTAAGTAACCCTAGTGCATAACACACATGTAAACCCTAAACCTAACCCTAAACCTAACCCATGTGATATGACCCTCCAATATGAGAGGAGGACACATAGGATAACTCACACTAACACCCCCTTCATCAAAGTTGGGGTAGTGGCTATGATGAGTTAGATGAAAAGGAAGACACTCCTAAACAACTAAGAAAGATGTGTCAATGGGGCTCAGCAACTAAAGGCCTGATAAGGTGCCCATATACAAACACAATCTTCCTAGAAGAAGAAGAAGAAAAGAAGGACTACATAGCCCGAAGAAGATGAGCAGCTGCAGAAGACCTCACCCAAGAAGAGACCGTAAGTGAAGAAACTTCATCTTAGTGAAGGGATTGGTGAATAAATCTATAATTTGATCAGCTGTCTGAATGTACTGAATGTTGATGATACCATCATGAATAAGCTCTGTATGAAGTGCATATGGATCTCAATGTGCTTCATCCACTGATGCTGAACTAGATTTCTACAAATAGAGATTGTGCTCGTGTTATCATAGTAGATAATGGTAGGCCGCCGAAAGTGGATGCCAAAGTCTATCAGAATACCATGTATCCAAATAGCTTATGTGGCAGCATTAACTGATCCTCTATATTCTACCTTTGTAGATGATATCACAATTGCATTCTGATTCTTGCTAGACCAACTAATGGGACCCGAACCAAGAGAGAAAACTAGCAGTAGATTTTGGATGATCTAAGTCACCGGCCCAATCAGAATCATGAACCTAATCAAGTAAATATCTACCCCTCCATGATAGTGAATGCCATCAGCATAGGTGCCATGAACATAATGAAGGATTCATTTAGTTGCTTTCCAATGCAGCTCATGTGGCTCCTGCATGAATCTGGACATGATCCCAACATCATACGATAAATCCAGTCGAGTGTGAGTCAAGTAAATCAATCTCCCCATCAACTATCGATAAAGAGTACCATCAACCAAGGGACTAGAGCAATCTGAAACCAACTTAACCCCGGAAAGAAAAGGAGTAGGAGAAGACTTGCAATCAGACATCTGAAAATGAGCTAGCAAGTCAAGAGCATACTTAGGTTGTGAAATCAAGATTCCCGAGTCAGATTGTGAAATCTGGATCCCAAGGAAGTAATGAAGTAGACCTAAGTCAGTCATGGAAAACTTGTTGGCTAAGGAAATCTTCACAGAATCAATAATAGAGGAAGAGCTTCCTATGATCAACAAGTCATCAACATATAGAACAAGAATGAGTATGGAGTCATCTTGTTGTAGAATATAAACATTTGGATCAAAATGACACCTAGTAAACCCTGATGTAAGTAAAAAGGAGTCCATCTTGGCATACCAAGCCCGAGGGGCTTGTTTAAGGCCATAAAGAGACTTCTTTAACTTACAAACGAGGGAGGTATATTAGAGATAACCCGAGAGGTTGTTCCATATAGATCTCTTCCTCTAGGTCACCATGAAGGAAGGCACTCTTAACATCCATTTGATGGACTTTCCATCTATTTGTTGTGACAATGGCTAGGGTCAGTCGAATAGAATTCATCTTCGCAACCGGAGAAAAGGTTTTTGTATAATCAACCCCAGCTATCTGGGAGAAACCCTTAGCTACTAATCGCACTTTAAAATTTTTGACGTCTCCATCTACTCCATACTTTGTTTGAAACACCCACTTACACCGAATGATTTTTCTTCCTTTCGGAAGAGGGGTGAGATCCCAAGTATCATTCTTCATGAGAGAGGAATATTCCTCATCCATGGTAGAATCCCACTCAAGAATACCGAAGCCTCCCAAAAAGACTGTGGATAGAAGTAGAGGTGAAGAAAGAGTGGGGTCCAATGAAATCTGAGTGAGTACGTCTCATATCCAAAGTATCTCCAACTAAATCTCTAGCACTTTGCAAAGTTTTCCTAGCCCAAAGGGGACCAGGAGGATCAGGCTCAGAGTTGGAAGATTCTTCACTTGAGTGAGAAGGGACATAGTCCTCGTCATCACTACTGTCAGAATCAGAAGACTCAAAGGTCTGATGGTTGGGAGGATCGGAAGAGGAGCATGCTCAACACATCATCATCATCGATGAGTCAGAATCTAAATTAGTGAGCTGAAGAACCTCAATAGGTGGAGAAGTAGAAGTCGAAGAAGACTCATCAAACTTAACACTTCTCTCGATATACAGCTCATGATAATTAGGATTCATCAATCGATATCCCTTCACACCATCAGGATACCCTAAAATATATACAAGGTTTGGATTGTGGTTCCAAAGCCTTGTGTTTCTTCTTGGGAATCCGAGCCATAGCCTTGGATCCGAAGACTCGAAAGTGCTCAACATCAGGCTTGCATCCAAACCAAGCTTCAAAGGGTGTCATCCCTCTTACTACCTTGTGTGGAACATGGTTCTAGAATGTAATTTTCACAATTCACTACTTCGGCCCAATACTGTGGAGGAAGAGACTTTGAGTGAATCATACAAGTGGCCATATCCTTCAGAGTATGGTTCTTTCTTTCTGTGACTCCATTCTGTGAAGGGCTATAAGCAACTGTATGCTGCAAAGAGATTCATTCGAAGTGTAGAAATCCATGAACCTATTGTTTACATATTCACCTCCATTGTTAGTTCAAAGAACCTTGATAGACCATTCCACTGTTTCTCAGCAAGAGCCTTAAAGTCCTGAAAATGTTCAAAGACTTTAAACTTAAGCTTAAGAAAATATACCCAAGTATATCACGAATAGTCATCAATGAAGGTTAGCACATAAAGAGCTCTAGTAAATGAAGGAGAAGGAAATGGACCAGAAACATTTTGTGAACAAGATCCAAAGGACGAGTGGCTCTCTAGGCTTTTCCTTTGTCAAAGTTCTTTTCAGGATGCTTTCCAAGGGTACAACCCTCACAAATACCCTTAGAAAACTTGACACGAGGCAACCCATTGACCATTTCATTTTGGCTCAATTGTTCAAGGTAGTGATAATTTAGATGTCCAAAATGCTCATGCCATAGCTTACTAACCTCATTTGCATGAGTGAGTAAGGAAGTGGGTGTAGAATCATAAGTAAAGTGGGAGAAGGTGTACAACCGTGAACGGTGATCTGCCTTTCCCTCAGCCATTGTAGTGTCATTGTTAAGCTCACAAATAATCACCGAGTTAGGACCAAATTCCACTTGCATTCCTTCACCAAGGTGAGTAATTTGGTAAACCGATAGGAGATTGGTAGAGAGATCAGGAACACTCAACACTTGGTTAAATGTTCCCCCATCCATCTCTACCGATCCACTACTAGAAACTAACACTGTCATGTCATTACCCATCGTGATTTGGGACATTCCACAAGGTTCGATGTTGGAAAACTCAACATGTGAAGAACCCATGTGGTGTGAGGCACCGAAATCTATAATCCATGTCGATGAAGGAGCAACTCTGGCTATAAGGGATTTTCCTTTCTTCTTATCATTTTTAGCACCTTTTGTAGTAGAAGACTTGGCCTTCGGAGCACTTTGTTTTATGGATTCATGAACACTTATTTTATTCTTCTCAAGTAAATGAGATAAGTGATCAATCTATTTCCGAAAATAGTGTTTCTCGTCATGACCATACTTCTTGCAATAGGAACACAAATACTTGCTTTTCTATGCCTTAGGCTCAGAAGTCGAAGTGTTTGTGTCATTTTTAGGTTTGGTCTTGGTTTCTTTCTTAGGTTGATCCTTTGTTTCTTTCTTCTTTTTAGTATTATTTTCCTTGCTAGTACTTACTACAAGGGCATGTGACTTGGACTTGAGAGACCCCATTTGAATGAGTTTGTCCTATTCTCGAATGATTT
Organism: Taxus wallichiana var. yunnanensis; assembly: GCA_018340775.1. Classification (NCBI taxonomy): domain Eukaryota; kingdom Viridiplantae; phylum Streptophyta; class Pinopsida; order Cupressales; family Taxaceae; genus Taxus; species Taxus wallichiana. Next base: position 145,451,197 of record CM031240.1, read on the forward strand.
GGGATGAAAAAATAGTCAAAGGAGGGCATAGTCCAAGTATCGCCCAAAGCAGATTTTGTAGCGTAGAAAGTTGACACGAAGACAAAATATTTGGGACCTAGCTTAGAGAGAATCGATAAGATCAGTTGAGAATATTTCTTCTCTACTTGACATCCTTTTAACAACAATCTAATGTGGACAAATTTTGAGAAGAAAGCTTGTAGGTTTTCAAAGTCACTAGGATTTAACCCTAGTAGTTCATTTTCCAACTCATGTCATCTAGTTGTCCAAACATCACATCCAACATTTTCCACGTAGATTTAGGTGTTTCGGACGCCTCAATGTGGAAGAGCAAGTTAGGAGAAACAAACATGCAAAGAAGACCTAAAGCTTCATCACTATGGTTTAACCACTTAGATTTTTCAGGTTCAGTCATCTGGTTCAGTCTCAGTTCCCATGGTGATGGAATAACCCTTTACCCCTTAGTTTCATTATTATTTTCGATCTCCATTTGAAAAATTTGAATGGCGTAAGAAAAGGAATTGAAAGTGCATCCATAGTGAGAGAGAGAGAGAAAGAAATGCAGAAAAGAAACACAACCACCCAGGACAATAACAACCCCCTTGCTTTCAGCACTTTATAGTTTAGTGCGTTGATTACAATTGGGTCCATGCATGTGGTTTGAAACACTTGGTAACTCATCTTGCAATCAGCGTAATAACACGCAAGAGAGGAGACCACAACAGTGTTTCGTGGAGCACAGCAAATAGGACACCGTAAACAAGAAAGCAAAAACAAGGAAGGAGGCGAAAGCCAATCCTGGTTGTGAGAAAAAGCATCTCACGTTGCAAATGAAAACCCCCCCCTTGCAGCATCGGTATGGTGGACGTGCTCACTAGTCAAGCAATAATAAGGGTAAAAACAATGATTGGGAACTCAAGGAGTTCATATATGTTCGAATGCAATGTGAAAAAAAACACGGAAGGGAAATAAGTGTGTCAAAGTGATGTTGCACACTTGAGCGCATGATTAGAGAAAAAAAATCGACAATAACGTTAAAAAAATTACCATTTGGAAACGTCCAATTTGGCTAATTTGAGAGCTAGTGGAGTTTTAAAAAAATGATAAAAAAGTTAATTTAGATGCCGATAGTCAATATTTTGCTAATCGTGAATTAGTCGTAAATAAATTGAATTAATTACGAATAATTAAAACCTAATTAAAAACTTAATTAAATATGATTAATTGATATCTAATTAAATTAAATATGAAAAATACTTTCCCGCTTTTAATGAAAATTTCAATTATTCCAACTAAAAGAAATCGGTTGAAATTTTGTTTTTGTTGTTTAAAAAACAAATTAGAAAGTATTCTAAGTTTTAATACTTTCTACGTTTGTTTTACTAAAAAATGGAAAGCTTTTTTTGTTTTTAAAACTAAGCGGAAAGCTTTATACCAAACGACTTTCCATCACACCAAAAGCTTAGAAACTGATGGAGGAGAGGGATGTCATCGTGTTAACTAACCTGCTACGTGAACACCCTCCCGCATGATGGAGTGGGTATACACCCAATCGCCCAACAACATTAAGAGGTAGTGACACCAGAATTTCTATGTGGAGGTCACCCATTGCTACACTACTCTGGGGAGGGGGCACTTAATCGCCTCACCGATATAATGAAAATATTTTCCGAGAATCGAATCGAAATGAGGCACCATGAAGTAGTTGCACTCCAATAGAATCATGATAGCTCCAGCGTAATTACAAGAAAGAATCGATCAGTAATGGAAGAACTTGCTCAACAGAAACAAAGCTTGCACATAGAGGAAAGATAGCGGAGTGTCTTGGCATACTCATAAATTAATACCAAACGGGTACATATAGGGTGTTGAGTAGCCCTAGTGCATAACACACATGTAAACCCTAAACCTAACCCTAAACCTAACCCATGTGAGATGACCCTCCAATATGAGAGGAGGACACATAGGATAACTCACACTAATAGAAATGACAAATAACAAAATGTTCCCACTTCACATAAAAAGTTAAATGATGGAGGAGAATGGATCAAGTTTCAAGGCATCAAGTCAAGATCAAACATGGGTATGGCATTTGAGGTATGGTCATCTAAAATTCAAAGGATTTATTTTGTTTGGAAAAAGGAAATGGTAAGAGGTTTACTCCTATTGAAGCACCATTGAGTTTATGTGAAAGTTTTATTTTGGCTAAGCAACATAGAGAGAGTTTTCCAAAGGGAATGTCATATAGAGTGCTGGGAACCACTAGAAATTGTGCATACAGATATATGTGGTCCAATGAAAACACCATCATTAAGGGGGAGTATTTATTTTCTAACATTCATTGATGATTATAGTAGAAAAAACATGGGTTTATTTTCTCAAATATAAATACGAGGCATTTGGAAATTTTGGGGAGTTCAAAGCATTGGTTGAGGAACAAAGAGGGCAATCCATCAAGGTATTGAAATCAGATAGAGGAGGAGAATACAAGTCAAATGAGTTTTTGGATTATTCCATGTATCATGGAATAAAGAAGCAATTCACTACAAAGTACACACTCTAGAAGAATGGTGTTAGAAAGAAGAATCGTACAATCATGGAGATGGCAAGAGCATGTTGAAAGGAAAAAATCTATCAAATGAATATTGGGCTGAAGCAGTAGCTTGTGCAGTTTATATATTGAACATAAGTCCAACAAAGATTGTGATGAACATGATTCCACAACAAACATGGAGTGGTAAGCATCATAGTGTTTCTCATTTTAGAATATTTGGTCATTGATTGCATATGCACATGTGCCTAAAGAAACAAGGAGTAAATTGGATGATAAAAGTGAAAAATGCATATTTATTGGTTATGATGAACACTCTAAGGCATATAAGTTGTTTAATCTTATAACCAAGGAAGTTGTTATAAGTAGAGATGTTGTATTCAAAGAAGAAGAATCTTGGGATGGCAATATAGAAAAAACAATTTTAGGTACAATGGTAATGCCATATGAAGATCAAAAAGAAAAAGGTCAAGGAGACCAAGAGGAACAAGGAGAACAATCAAATCAAGCAAGGAGGAACATCACAAGGAGAAAACTCACAAAGCTGAGTTAAGCAAGAAGAATCATCAAGTCCACAAGTAAGTAATGACTCAAATCCTACACTTACAACATTGAGACCAAGAGTAAAAGACAAAAAGACTAGAAGCCTTCAAGAAATATATGATCAAGGAGATATGATAGATTTACAGTCTAATTTTTCTTTATTTGCTCAAGATCCTATATATTTTGAGGATGTAATTAAGGAAGAACATTGGATTAATGCAATGAATGATGAAATAGGATCAATAGAGAAAAATGAAACATGGGATCTAGTTGATTTACCCAAGGATAAAGAATCCATAGGTGTGAAATGGATTTATAAAACTAAATATAAGGAAAATGGAGAAGTTGACAAATATAAGGCAAGGTTAGTAGATAAGGGATTTTCACAAGAATATGGAGTTGATTACAATGAAACATTTGCTCCTGTAGCAAGACTTGATACTGTTAGAATGGTATTAGAAATTGTAGCTCAAAACAAATGGAAGGTTTCTCAAATGGATGTGAAATCAGCTTTCTTGAATGGTTATTTGGAAGAAGAAGTTTATGTGCAGCAGCCACCAGGATATGAAGTCAAAGGATATGAAGACAAGGTTTACAGGTTGAAGAAGGCACTTTATGGATTAAAGCAAGCACCAAGAGCATGGTATAGCAGGATAGATTCATACATGATACAAAATGGATTCAACAGAAGTACTAGTGAGCCTACACTATACACCAAAGTCAATGAGCAAGGTCAAATTTTAATTTTTTTCTTGTATGTTGATGATTTGATCTTTATAGGAAATATTTCTATAGATATGTTTAAATCAGCAATGACAAAAGAATTTGAAATGACAGATTTGGGATTGATGAAATATTTTCTTGGCATTGAAGTCATACAAAATGATAATGGGATTTTCATTTGTCAAAGTAAATATGCAAAAGATGTATTGAGGAGATTTAGAATGATAAATTGCATTCCAGTTTCTACACCTGTGGTAGTAGGAACAAAACTAAGTAGAGAAGACAATGAGACAGATTTTGATTCAATTGTATTTAGAAAATTGGTAGGTAGTTTGATGTATCTCATAACAACTAGGCCAAATATAATGTATGGAGTCAGTTTGATTTCAAGATTCATGGATTCACCAAAGAACTCACATTGGCAAGTAGGAAAAAGGTTGTTAAGGTATATTGTAGGAACTATGAATTATGGCATAATGTATTCTACATCGGATGTTTTTAGTTGATTGGATATATAGATAGTGACTTTTCAAGAAGCATTGATGATAGGAAAAGTACATATGGATATGCATTTCATCTTGGAACATGTATTGTAGCATGGGCATCAAAGAAACAACCAATAGTGACAATCTCATCAGAAGTAGAGAGTATGTAGTAGGTACATCAGCAGCATGTCAAAGCAGTTTGGATGTGAAGAATCTTGAAGGATCTAATGCATGAGAAAGAGGAGCCTACAACAATATATTGTGACAACAAGCCCACTATTGCACTATCAAATAATCATGTTTTCCATAAGAGGACAAAGCACATTGACACCAGATATCATTTCATCCGAGAATTGGTCAATAATGGAGAAATCATTCAACAACATTGTAGATCAAATGAGAAACTTGCAGACATATTCACAGAGGCATTAGCACAAGAACAATTTGAGTATCTAAGAGAAATGTTGGGCATTGTAAACATTAATGTAATTAGTTGTTAATAGTAGAAATTAGGGGGGGTGTTAGAATTATCTGGTAATTTCTAGAATGTTCCAAAATGTTGTAGATCTGGTAATTTCTAGAATGTTCAGTAATTTCTACCAGTCAAACTCACTAGAATGTTTTGGTAATTTCTACCAGTCAACATGTCTAGAACATTCTTATTTCTTCTAGATTTGTTTGTGAGGAAAATGTATTCTTCATGTGGAAGAAAGAGGATTCTAGAGAATGTATTCTTAATGTGGAAGAAAGAGGATTCTAGAGAGTTCTGTATTCTTCCAAAGACCTCTATAAAATGGAGGTGAATGTAATTGTTTGTAAGAAGAACAAAACAAGAAGCAAGAAGGCAATAAAATTTGATTGTGCCATAGCACAACAACATCTGGTTTTTGTTTTTATTTGTATTTTATTTGTCTCTTCCCACATCAAAAAGTGTCATGAGGGAATCATATATCTGCCATCTTAAAGCCACCTAGATTTATTCATTTTTCATTCTAGTTTATTAATTTTTGTATAAATTTAATATTTTTTCCTAGCTCTAACTCATGGCAAGCATTTTTATCTTTAGTCAAGTATGTCCCAACCAAAGGAAATTCCATTATAGCTATCGTGTATGTCCTAACTCAAGGGAAGCGTGTTTATATCTATATGTCCTAAGAAAAGTAATTTTATTTTGAAAAATTTGGCACATCTAGAACAATCATTTCTATTTAATCAACTCACAAAGAGAATTACCCTATTGTAATAAGCGTAATAAAACCTCCAAATCAATAAAAAAAAAAGAAAGATGTTCTTCTAGATTTGATAATAGAGCTCTAGCACCCAACAAGTAGAAGTGAGGGAAACTTCTAATTTGGTGTAAAATGTAATAAATTTAGACAAATAAAACAAGAACCATCAATGTACAGAAATCAAACGCTTAAAACTAGTAAAAAAATATTCAACAGTTTTTATCGTCGTTAGAGCTTGTACAAAAGTGGGAGCTTTGAAACATGGCTTGGACATTAATAAAAGTACAATAAGAAATACATTTTTGTAAGATGTAGTTGCAAGTGCCCTAGTGGACATTTATCCAAAATGTGAAACCATATACAGGGTATGTGAATTGTTTGATAAAATTTCTAAAGAAAATGTGATTGCATGAACTGTAATGACTGCAAATATTCACAAAATATATATGTTGAAGAGGGCTGGAAAATTTTAAAGGAAAGGCAATTTGCAGGTGCAAATGCAGAGTTTACATCTTGTCCCAAAATAATTCCACCCTTATGTTGCATTGCTGGTGATTATTTGTTAGAAATTACTTTACTTCAAATCCACTCTTGGAGGCCTCTGTACACATGGATGTACAACTAATTTAATCATCCTCTCTTATAGGCCTCTATACACACATGAATGAGAGCTAATTTGAATTATAAATGCCTAGCCAATGTTAGATCTTTCATTAAAAACTTCAGGAAACATTGCAAAATATAGAGGAAATCCCGGCATTGAAGGATTTTCTCACCTATTAAAAACCACTCATACAACATTAACATGATCAATTTGAAAAACATGTAACAAAAGTTTCATTAAACAATTCTCTCATTAAAGAAAACCCATGATAATATATTCACCTATTACATAGTAGATGAACAAAAATTCCAACCACTATTTTTTATTTTTCAATTACCTTTTAATTGTTTTTTAATGGGTCTTATACTATGTTGGCTTGGGAAAAAAATTGGTAGATTCAAAAACAAATTCAGTAACCTTTCCTATCTTTTTCTAGTATTTATCAAATGGTAGCTATGGTACAATTTATAGAGATCATTAAAAAATAAGAAAATTCTTGTCATTTTTTGAAGATGTGAAATCCTTTGTAAACATGGAGGTAAAATGTGTAGGCATCTGATGAAATATCCTCTGTTTTTAAAAATCTGTACAACTCAACTGAGAAGAAATATTACCATCCATAGATAATGATTACTTATAGATGCTACATGTAGGGAGATTAATTTTAGTAAGAATAGCTATCCTTATGATGTAGAGTAGACCTTCTTCTATATCTTGCCAAGTCAGATCCCAAAAGGGTAGTGTTTTGTGTGTATATGCTACCAAGCAAGATCCAAGGTTGATATCTACAACAAATTATTGAGGAATGTGCAACACTAAAAAGATTAATTCAATTGCACGTCCATGAAATTTAGATTATTTTTATCTACATTGCATAGAAAAAAAATTAAATTAATCTTAATCTTCCTGCCCAAGAATAAGATCATACAATAATTGAGATGATGCTAGAATTAATATACAATTGGTTCTTACAATGAAGAGTGTCCCGTCACAAAATCTCTCTAAGAAAGAAACACTTATTGCAAAATAGAAACTCAAGATCAAATGGAATCTAAAATCCTAATTTTGATCTAAAAATAATAATGCAGTAAATTGTTTCAATGACAAGAACTCTTAGATTTCAACATAATTGACCTAAAATTCCATCACTACTCACATTTTAAAAAGAAGAAACTAAAATGGGTATCCCGAAAATTTAATGGGTGTCTGTGAAATTAAATGGGTATATATTAAATATTGACCAAAAGCTACGATGTCTATAGATCTACTTTCTTGGTTGAAAAATAAATGCATATCTTTTAGATTATCTATAGTAGTGTTCCCAAAAATCTCTCCCATGTAGCCAAGTTCAACTTGGGTACAAGTAACAAACCCTTCCCATGTTTGTCATCCATTCCATTCTTTTTTTTCCTTATACGAACATATGGTCAAAGTAGATATAACTAGCAATCACATGTGTACAATGCAATGTGAACGAACTGTATATGTTATTTTATTTAGAGGGATAGTTATTACTTTTGTAGTTAATGTTGATAAGGAATGTGATTGATTTTGTATATGTAGGAATATAGATGAAGCATTACATTTAAATGTTCTATCGGTACATTTCAAATTTGTTACAAATTCATACATATACATTTGCAAATCTTATATAATGAGTGGTAATGTTTTGCAGACTATTTTGACTCATGCATGGCCTCCATGATTCCATAGGGTGAAGGCAAACAACTGCAACCCTTATCATTTTGTCTACCTGCTTAAGCTGTTTTTCCTTAAGGCAAGATTTTAGTCGGGGATCCACCAACTTCTCTACCATTCCTCCATTAAGTAATGGCCTTCCCTGTTAACAAATCAAACACACCATTTATTAGATTTGTTGAATTTCCATAGGGTGAACACATTGTTGTTGGTGGTAATATAAAGAAATGACACAATGAACTCCACCAAGAAAAAACATAACATGCCACTTATCTAACATCAAAAAAAAAAATTAAATTTAAGCTCTCACAAGACAATGGTTTATCAGACAAACAAGGTCATAGTAGTACCAAACACTAGACAACTATACATGTGCAAGTACTTCTGTAGATGTAAACCAAAGCCAAAACAAAGGGCTGAGAGAGATTTTACAAAGTACTAATTCTTGCTTCTGAAGGGAAGATAGAGTTGAGGATCTCAAGTATTCACAGAACTTCCCAAATGCAATGTCTAAGAAATTTTGCAACTCTTTTCAATCCAAGTATGAGACTCCACATCACTTATAAAACTAAGAAAAAAGACCTTATTTGCAGGCCAAAAACCTCATTAGAGTCTATTCTCTTGGTATATGTTGAAGTCTCTTAATAGAATACAATGAAATTAAATATCATAATAATTTTATAATTTGGCAGTGGAGATAGTTGTCATTTAGAGGATTGGCTTAGTGGTACATGGCTTCATTCTTTCAGGAGGAACCTGAATCCAAATACCTCACTTAGGGAATATGTTTCATGCCTCCCCAGGTAAAATAGTGTAGATATTGACCAAAAAGAGATTGCTTAGCTTACCCAAAGAATCAATTTCTCATCAGCTTTTGGTCTCATTGTCTCCATCATCTTCCGCCCTATAAGTAGCTCTAACAAAACCACCCCAAATGCATAGATATCTATTTTGTTTGAGACCTTCTTATGCTAAAAATATTTCGGAGCCAAGAAACATTGCTTGATTTCTTGTTTTTATCAAAATCATATTCTAGTCCTCAAGAGACAAATCGTAATTTCAGTTACTTATATTTGAACTTATATCAATTAAGGGATTGAAAGAAAACATGGATGTATATTAAGGATAGTAAGTATTGCAGCTTAGAGCCTACCTTAATGTCTGTAATGTCTCCAACTGCAAAGACATTGGTTTTCGCTCTTAATCACCAGGATTTGTCTACTTTGCAGTTTAAACCCAAAAATATGCTTGAAATTCCAAAGGATTTCAAAGAAAGACATGATTTAAAGTAATTGGTATGATTTCTTGGCATCTTTGGAGAGATCGGGTGTGTCCGAAATGGAACGGATCATAAATCCCATTCACGTACATTCTTGTCAAAATTCTTGGCCTTTCCGGATCCAACTGCAAAGAGGAGGTAGATAGTGAATTCAAATAAATCTAAATCTGTTTAAATTCCCAAATGGTTTATGCTAACCTGCTTCAAACTGTTTGATCCTGCATTGTTTGGAGGAAGGCCCATCAAAAGTACTCCCTGTAGCAATCACCAAATAATCATAGGGAATCCTTGATCATAGACTATAAATAATCAAAAATGAAAAAAATTGAATTGGGTTTGATGCAAAATTCACATACGGATCAATCTGTGTGACATGTGCTCTGAATTGAAGAGATCTGATGACATGGGCACCTGTAACTCCACCTCCTACCACAACCACCCGTTTCATTTCAGCCATGGAGAGATTGGTCAATGTAAATCTAAGTATGAATTCATGAAAGAAGTAGATCGAGATCTAGGCTTCAACTGCGGTTTATAACAAAAATAGCAAATTTAGAACTATAGAAAATTCAAAACCCTAAACCAATCAAAATATAACATGCAACTACCGCTAAAAAAGAAAAATAGGAAAATTACCGTCAAATTTAATAGCTTGTTCACAACATCAAAATGGATGTCAAATTTAATAGTCCCATGAATGTCCGAAATGGCCTTTCCCATAGGGAACACATTCGGCATAAAGACAACTAATTATTTTATTAATATATTGAAGACTTCAAAAATAAGATTGAGGTTGAAATGTACTTTTGTCTCTAATATTTGTCTCTAAAAAACCCCATTGTGTAGTAGTGTTAGTTTGAAATAAAAAAATTTTCTCCCTTAGAGGTTTCACTTCTGATGACTTGTTGGTGTCAATGTTTTTGGTTATTTAATTTATTTTATTGAATTTTATTCTTCGAAGGAAATGTCGCTTGTTTGAAAACATATAGTTCTTTTTGGAAAAAAAATTTAGCGCTTATTTCATTTTAATTAATTTTTTTTTATTGTTAATGCTTTGTCCTATACGACCCTTTCTTCTTCAACATGATGGGGTGTGTGCCTTCGACCTCGTCAGGAATTCATGTGTGTTGAGGGCATGTTTCCCTTATGAGGTTGCATGGATGTAATCCAAGGTGAGTGGTCGAATGTGCGAGGCCAAGGTTTTTAAGCTTCCCGTTGAAAGGAAAGACTTCTTCCGCTCATAGCTTGCCTTCACTTTGATGTTTTTTTCAACTTTTCAATGTTTAAACTTTTTCGTTAACATTTTTCATTGCATGCATGCATCGAACTCCCAAATGGGAAGCTACACAAATGGTTAGAGATCACCTCAGTTGTTGTCATCAACTATTATCACAAGCTGAAAAAGATGGGTGTTCTTGTCGAGAAGAAGAAAATTGTAGATAAACATAAGAGCCGTGGAAAAAAAAACCACACCCAAAAAGCAAAAAAATCCACAAAAAATAGTTGACTTGTTTATATGTTTCCTTCTGCTGCTACATTTAATGAAATTTGTATGGGGGTCGTAAAAAATATGGAACTTTTATAATGTTTAGTGCATCATTTTAATCCTATTAGTAATTTTCTATGGGCTGCATTGTACAAATTAAAACTTCCTTGACATGTATGAATATGCATATTTGTAAATAACTTTTCCGACATATATGAATATGCAAATTTGTTTTGCTGGAATACTTAATGATATCTGCAAATTTTAGTTCTATCTCTATCAGTTCCATTAAAAGATGAAATTTTGTTCAAATGTTTTAATAATGTTGTTCCAATTCTATGTCTTTGAATTGTTCGATATATATTTAAAAATCAAATACATGTATAATAGTTGATACAAAAAAATAGTTTTGTATTTTCGAAAGGAAATATTGAAAATTTACCTTCATCCAAAAAATAGTATGACAAGCATAAGTGGTTGAACCAGACACATATATGTATTCTTACAGAAAACCATGTTTAAGGAAAAACAACTTGCAAAGTTTTAATACAATCATCAGTTTAATTCCACGTCATTAAAATCATATTAATAAAACTTGAAACTAAAATGTGTCTTTCTGAATTCTATGAAATTGGAATGTTTTACTTCCCCATAGCTTTAAAATGTAGGAAATTTTTTATTCATTTTCATTGAGGTTTTTTTTTGCTTCGCTCCCCTACTTACAAACATATTTTAAGGAATCTCTACTTTCTTGTTGTTTTTATGTCACCTTTTTGGTGCGACCAACCCCCACATGTTAAATCATGGGATTCTGCATCACTATTTAGAAAAACATTTTGGCCCTTCTTATTGTGTTCATTGTAAAAAAATTGTGCCTTGTTTGTCTTACCTTCTCCAAAATTCGCAAACATTATTGGCTAACTTAACTTTTTAGAAATTACTTGTTATATATTATATCTCAATTTAAATGTTTATGTTTGTCTGCAATATCTATATGAAAAAGTATTCTCCACATTTGTTCAATGATGTTTTCTAATATAACAATGTTATAGGCATACATTTTATTTTTCTTCCTTTTGTATATTTAAAACTTCATAGCACAAATGGAAAAAATAATTGTTGGTGCAAAATCACAATACCCACGAATGTCTACACCAGATCGGTTGAGACTCTCAGTTTGATTGCACAACATGGAGCATCTCTCAAGGTGTGGTACCTTGCGAGTTGAGAGAGATCTTCGGATCGAGGCCGATTCTTATCCCTCTGTTCAGTGTACACAAACAAATTACAGAGGATCTATCCTACTTCTATTATATCTACAAAGGAGACGGGGTTAGAGAGATGCAAGAAAATAAACCTAAGCTAACAAGGTGATACACAAAGGAATTTTAGACACTCGTTCTATGATTTAACAAAGACCATAGGAATTTAATATAAACAACATGCACAGATGACCAAATCGCAATAAGAGATCAGAGAGACAATAACAAATACATGAGAGGGTTAAGAAACATCCATAGACATATATATTATTGCTCAGAAGTTGATACATTATACTGCAAAGAGCTAATAGGAAAAAACTTGCATTATAACTCAAAGGAGAGGTTAGAAAAGCTCCACAAATCATTCTGTGAACAAAATAAGAAGGCGGGGCACAAAACAGAAAATGTTCAACCCTTTATAATGAGCCTCGACCCTTCCTTTATAGATTCAACAAAGAGAAGAAGGAGAGAGAAGTGGGAAAACTAGTTCAAAGCTCAACCACCATCATCAATGCCTCATGTAAATCCACCCCAAATCTATCGTGTCTGCATCAATTACTTATTTGGCACCTCGAAGGAGGAGGAATGACGGTTCAAATAAAATCCAATTTGGTTGTTGGGGTAACTAGATCTTGTATTAATGTCCCAAAGACGTTTCTTAAATTTCTCCCTACCTAAGCTCTCCAAATTTAAAGTTTCAGATCTCCATGGTGTAGACGAGGCCAATATCTTTCCAACGACTCCATATTTGTCAGATTTCAAGCAATGAGTCAAAATATATGCCCATTTGAAATTTGAATCAAGTCCGTACAAAATGGCGAGAACCAGCTACCAAAACGGGCCCCTTTTTTAAAAGTAGATCATGTGTGGAGGGATGGCGCATGTCGAGGGAAGCCTTCGTATTTCTCTTTTCAAGTTACATCAGGCTGAAAAGTGGCATCTTCCATGGCTCACTCATTTTCTTCACGTTTTGGCTAAGTTCTTTTTCTCGGTGGGGCCATACCTTGACCAAGGACACGTGGAGGCTTGGTGCTTGTTTGGAAACCCGCCCCAAATTTTACCTTTGAGGAGCGCCATGATGACAATTAGCTCCCTTCATTAGCTTGTCTTTGCTTTGACTATTCAACCCCGACCCTACCCCTTTATGAAACAGACACGCGGAGGTTCCACACTCATTTAGAAACCTATTCAGATTTTGCCTTTAAAGGAGTGTCCAGTTGACATGTGGAGGCTTTGCGAGACTCTTGGAATTTTCAATTGTCACTCCTAATTTTTGGGCCTTCAACACGTGGAAAGCTGGCCTTCGTTCTCTATATGTAGTCAATTTTGAGCCCGCTCTGTCCCATTTTTCAACTTGGACTATGTATGAGCCCACGCTCATTTGGGTCTCTGCTTTTGGATTTACCTTTAGAGATGTGCCAAGATGACGTGTGGCAGCTTCTACTAGCAACTTTATACTTAGTATTTTTAGGCCCGCCCCATCTACTTCTTTGACTTTTAGCTATTGGCTATGCCCCTCTTTGGGCGTAGGACACGTGGGGGCTTGGTGTTTGTTTGAGTCTCCCCCTTTGGATTCAATATTTGAGGTGCGTCGTTTGGACACTTGGCAATGTCCGCGTCTCCACCATACTTAGTCATTTTTGGGCTCATTTTGAAATATTTCAGAGCCCAAAGATTTCAAACTTTCATCTTCCTTCTTCTTTGAGCCTATAGATTTTTTAACACTATCCCCACCTTCCCCGACCTTGTTATTCCATTTTAGAGCCCTGTCTACAATTTGTTTGTAGGATTTGAAGAACAGGTTCATTCGACAGAGGTGTTTCTTGAATTTCTTCTTTGCATAGGGTCATTTGATCTTCATAGGCCCCACCACTCCATTGTAGAGTCCTTCTGTTGCCTAATTGTAGGATTTGAACATGATTTCTCTATTTTCTTACATGTAGGGTCATGGTTGACTAATTTTACCTAGTGCGACAAACCATGGATAACAATTTGGCGACTCGCATGAGGGCATTTTCCTACTAGATGAAGGGATCAATAGCCTTGAAGCATCCATTGGGTGTGGAGTCACCATTAATGGCCTAGTATTGACCCTCCTTTCAAAATGGACTCTCTAATTTCTTGATTTTCAATTTTTCTGAGTCTCGAGTGTGCCGTATGGCGTCTACACTCTAAATTTTCATAAGAAATCTTGAAATAAGGCTTCTGAGAGTAGAAAATTGTTTTGAATCCTGGGATTTCATCTATCCATGAATGAACTGTCTTGAAAATTTCTTTAGTTGCTCTACATTTGTTTTATTTTGAAATTTTCAATTGTTACAGGCAACTATAAGTATTGTGCCATGAATAGTGAAGGGCCTAGCCTCAGTAGCTTTGGAGCAATATGAACAAAACTTATGTACAAAGAAAAATCATACATGCCTCAAATGAGACATGCAGAGTGTGCACAAGCACTTCTTTTGCTGAAAAAAAAATCTAATCCTACCCCTACACTAACCAGAGAGAAAGAAAAGCTTAAAATTTTTTTGTTATAAGTAGGAGAAGTAGCTTCCCTTTCTCAAAATGGGCAGCCATGAAAATTATTTGACACTAAATATATCTACCTATATGAGTGAAAAACTGACTTTAAGCCAATCCTCCACCCATATAAGCAAGGTATCAACATTAATGGAAAATACCTCCTCAAGCTGATTTGTATTAGACTCTAGAGGTTTTGATGGTGACCCTTGGTGCTTTGATACTCATCCTCATGCCTTGAAGTAGGCATGAATGGTTTTTTCTTCTCCTTGGCTCCAATGAAGCCAAGTATCTGATCACACAAGGTATGGTCCTTTGAATCTACCCATGGTTTTGAAATTTAACTCCAAGAATGGAGCCTTCTTGCTAAACCTCATGGATAAATGGTGTGGGAGGAAGGGTAGCCTCATATTATTTTTCTCTTCCTCTATAGCAGTGTGACTTTTGGAGATCAAAATCTTCCAACTTTGATTCATGAGGCATGTTGTAAACTACGGAGTTGTGCTTGCACATTCTCTTCCATGGTAGCAAGTTCTTGTGATTGAATAATGAAGCCCTCGAGACAAAGATCAATTTAAGTATAGTATATCACCCCGAGACAAAATGACATACCGAGCAAGTGAATTAAATTTTAGAGGATATGCTCAAGATGTATGTGATGGATCAACATTCTAGATGGGAGGAGTACCTGTGCTTGGTGGAGTTTTCCTACAATAATAGTTTTTGAGTTCTATAGGCATGGTGCTCCTTTTCGGGATTTGTATGGTAGAGAGTGTAGTACACCTCTTAGCTAGGACGGAGTTTGAGGACAGTGTTTCTCTTGGATGATATTTGTTTGGGACATGGGCGGATCAAGAGGTGGTTTTGATCAAATAGAGACTGCAGGAGGAACACATGACAGAAGAAGAAATACACATGATTAGCGTAGGACCGATCATAGTTTTGATGTGAGCATGAAGGTGTTCATTTGTGTCGAGCCACACAAGAGCCCTATCCATTATGGAAAAGGTTCTAAGTTAGCTCCTAGATTTGTGGGTCCTTTTGAGATCTTGGAGCATATTGGCCCTTTGGCCCTCTGTCTAGAATTACCACCCATCTTATCTCGCGTACATGATGTGTTTCATGTTTCATTTCTTAGGAAATATGTTTCATTCCTTATCACATGTTAGATTGGACATCATTACGGGTGCGGGATCAAGGGAAGGTGATGGTGAATCCCATTCGCATCGTAGATCAGAGACCTTGGCCTTCGGGGTAGAGAGGTTGATCAGGTCAGGTGTAGTGGGACATATATGATGAGATTGTAGCTATATGGGAGGATGCTACTTTTCTATGAGTTTAGTTTCCACATTTGTTCCAGTGACTTCAGGAGGAATTCAAGTCTAAGGGGAGGGGGATGTAGTGTCCACTTCCCTTTGACACCTTTTTGATACTGATCATGATACTATTGATTATATTATGGACATGATTATGGACTTTATTATAGTATGATGTTAAATGTTAGATCATGGATTATTGTTGATTGATTCAGATTATGATGCATGATGATTATTAGAGAATTTTTGATATTGATGTTGATATACTATTTGATATGGTTATACTATGGATGTTGTTCGGACATGTGATATTTAGATAGGGTGAGTAGACCTAGAAATGGAAATTATTTGATAATGATATAGTTGTTGAGTAAAATTGCAAATGATCTTGTTGGTTGCTTGGATGTTGTTGTGATCCATATATCTAGATGATTTTGGAATTTATTTATATTATTTTTGATGTTTTGATATGGCCACAAGGTCGAAGGAGTTATTCATGTTTTGAGGTTAAAATATCACAACAAACATTAGGGGATTAGACACCAACCACATTGGAATTCTAGATGAATTCAACAAGGTCAGCATGGAAACTAGTATTTGTTTGTGTGTTTGTGTGTGTTAGGGATTCCCATGGGGGATCACCTTTAAATGTGACCAAGGGGTTATGTGTATTTATTTATTGGTTCCTTTGTTTATGTTTGCATGTGTTTATTTTGTGGTGCATTGACCCTTTCATTATTCATTAAATGGTGTGTAATATTGTGAGTAATCATGTTGTTAAGTTAATTAATTAAAATATGTCCTAATAAAGGAAATTAATAGAGTTGTTGGCCTTGAATTAAAGTGTTGTAAGAGATGTGTAAGTGATGTGTAAGTTAACTTCGAGTGTGAAACACTCCACCTTCTTGGAAATTCAAATTTTTCCTCAGAGGCTAATTTTAGAGGCTTGTGGGATAAGTTAAACTTGTCCCATACCTCTTAAATTCATTTACCAACCATACTTATGGTTGGAGGGTTGATTTAAGACTTTTATAATGCATTTGTGTAAGTCAAATTGTAAGTTTTAATTGCACTTTTTTACATGGTTTAATTTCAGTCCTTTGGGGTGTGGGTTGGATTTGAGTATGTAAGTAAACTATCATATTATTCACCCACCTATTTATTATGCATTGGAGAATGAAGTTGACTTTTGGGTTGGGGTTGAGGATGTGTGATGTGGCATCCTACATGGATCCACCTCATCCTCTTCCCTTCCCTCTTCTATAAAATTCAAATTCCTTTCCTTATTTTGGGGTTGCTTCACTTTGGAGACATGATCCTTGGGTAATTCCTTACTATTTTGGGAGATCTTCTGCTATTGGAGAAGTTTGAAGATTGTTGCATGCTTGTTGTTTGGTGTATTTTTGGATTGTTTCTTGGAAACAACTGTTGTTTGGAACTTGGGAAACTCCATCATGGAGAGGTAAGAGCTTGGCTCTTGAAATGCTCTTCTTTTATGAATGTAAATGTTATTGTGTGAATTTTTGGCATGTTTGTGGATGTTAGGTAGATGGCCTAGGTATGGTGTAGGAGAAGACTATGGGGTTCATTTTGCGAGGAGGCACAATTGTTTTGGGGAGGTATAAGTGTGGAGAGATTTTGGGATTTTGGTTCCACCTTACAAATAAATAGCTTTCATTTATTTACTCATTATGGGGTGTCATAAGAGGTTGGGGAGGCATAAGGAAATGTGAGGAATAAGGGGTACTTGGGGGAGGCATAAGGAATGTCGGGGTTTTGATCTACTATATTTTAGTGGTTTGTAATTCAAGTGATGATACCCATTTCCCCTTTTGGGAGGCATAAGAAGCATCCCCCATAGTTTCTTGCTCCTTTGGCTTGCTTGATGAAGCCTTAGTAATTTTTTTCATGCTTTAATGTAGTTGTAAACTACATTCTATTTTGGATTGTGTTCTTATTGTGAAAATGTTGCATGTGTGTTTGTGGAATCTGTTGTTGCCATGATTTGGATCACATATTTTATTGCATTGTGATTGGGGCTCGGGGGCCAATGAAGAAGGATGGCTTCTCCTTTTCATTAGATGTCTTGGTTGGGTGGAGAGCATTTCCTTTCCCCTGCTCTTGTGGTGATCAAATTTGAAGAATGTGAAATTTGCATGTTGTTGTTTTGGAGCTAAGAAAAAGACAGTTTGATAGTTCCTTGTGAAATGATAGTTTCTTGCTCCTTTGGCTTGCTTAATGAAGCCTCGTAATGTTTTTCATGCTTTAATGTAGTTGTAATCTACATTCTATTTTGGACTGTGTTCTTATTGTGAAAATTTTTCATGTGTGTTTGTGAAATCTGTTGTTGCCATGATTTGATCACATATTTTATTGCATTGTGATTGGCGCTCTGGGGCCAATGAAGAAGGATGACATATCCTTTTCATTAGATGTCTTAGTTGTCGGAGAGAATTTCCTTTCACCTACTCTTGTGGTGATCAAATTTGAAGAATGTGAAATCTACATGTTTTAACCTAGATTTGAGAAAAAGACAGTTTGATAGTTCCTTGTGAAATTAAGTCGTATTGTAACTATTATCCAAAATAAGCCCTTACTTATTTTGGCTAACTTGCTTTCATTCTTTCCTTCCTTCTTGCTTTGTATTGATTTTCGATGTAAAATTTGAGCATTATATCCTTTTGTATTTTTAATAAAAGAATAAAAACTGCAAATCTTTGTGCAAATATTGAATGAAATGAAGAGGATTCACCAAAATTTGATGCTTGAGAATTGATAACGGAGTTCGGCGCTTGAGGCCTACGTCTCGGGTCGGTTGAATGGGACCGATCTATTAAAATCTTGAAAATAATTCTTTACTGAAAAGAATTCTACAAAATTTATGACCTTCTCACAGTCTTCCTCTATCAAAAATAATAGGGGTTGCTTTTTACATCTCCTCAAATTCCACTCCTAGCTCAAGTTATGAGCATTCTGATAATTTTCACACGAGTCCGAATGCTATACAAATATAATATACCTCCTTTTATATTGTTTCCAAACAGTGGCTATGCATAGGTTAGGCACCTATACTTTTGCTTGGGAGGTCATTTGTTCAATCCCCTCCACTTCTCCTCCTTCTCCTTAGGCGCATTTTAAGAGTTTTATCCCACATTGTGGGGGCGTTAAAAAAAGGTAAGCATTTAAAAATGCATGGGGGGCGGTTTGAATTGGCTAAAGAGCCACCTATATGCTTATGTGGAGGCGCATTATATGGGACAGCGCATGGTTTGAGTTTTAGGTGCTAAAACAATCCCAAGGATAATGCGTGGTTAGTTGGATAAGGGGAATGCGTGGAATGCGTGGAATGTGGTATATGAATTAATAATGCGTGGAAATTAATACAAAATGCGTGGAAATGGTAGTTAATAACAAATAGGCGTGGGAAATTTGCATAATTTAAATAATGCATGCCTAAATGTCCCACATGCATGGTGCAAAGGAAATTATAGGAGTTTATATACACAAGTTGGTTTAATGATTAAATGAGAAGGAGGCCAAGGCACCCCTCCATAATCGAGTGTGTCGAACTGGTGAGGGCCCTGACTGATAAATAGCGAGGTCCATTTGTCGAGAACGAGTGTCAAGACCGGCGTTCCAAAACCCATTTTTAGTACGTCACACAATTCATCCACGTGTCATGATATAATGAAACACTTGGCGAGCGTGCACACGTCAACTGCACAAAACTCCAAATTTTGCCGATTTGCCCAAAAATTTCAGCGGGCTATAACTTTTGCAAGCGAGCTCGTTTCCTGCAAACAAGATGTAAATCGGAATCGTATAATTTTCTCCACGCTTTAAAAATGACTATAACTTATTTAAGAAGATCTTAGATCGGTGTTTCTCTGTGAGGATCCTCTGGATCATTCCTCCCCCCCCCAGCGAGAAACTTTTGGACCCCAAAAGTCAACCTAATTGGTGAATAGGTGAGGGTATTTCTCCCTCACCTTTCCGGTTTCCATCCATTTAGCCTTGTTCGGATGCATGCCTTTGAACCCAACACGAAGATACTCAATATCACCCCTTCGTGAAGTTCTTACTTTCCTGTCCAAAATGATGTCTTCTACTGACTCATCAAGATACTCAGGAGCAAAATCATCAATGGAAGGCATAATGTTAGAATCATCATGATCAACAATCATAGGCGGTTCATACAATCTTAAATTCTCAACATTTACAACTGAGTAGATTTGCATATATGGAGGTAAATCAATAGGAAAGCGTTGTTACCAATTTTTCCAATATTTGGAATGGACCATACCGTATAGGTTTCAATTTTTACCTTCACTGTCGGTCTTTCCTTGCTGATGTGAAGCCAAAGCTGAATCACCAACTTTGAACTTGTGATCGAGTTCTATGTTTATCATGCCTAGCTTTGTACTTAGCGAGCTTTTCTCAATTGTTCACGGACATCTTGATGAACTGTTGTATTCTCTGCACAAATCTTTTAGCCTTGTCAGAATCACTTGCACCATTAACAACAGTTTCATGTCCATAATATATATCTAATGGAGAATTAGGCAGATATCCATAACAAGTCTCAAATGGAGACTTCAAAGTAGAAGAATGTAAGGCACGATTATAAGCATGTTGCACATAATAAAGATGTTCATCCCACAATTTAGGATGTTTGTTACTATAGCCCCTAAGTAATTGTACCACTTTGCATGCGGTTTCAACCTCTGTTTGACCATCAGTCTGTGGATGAAAAGCAGTGCTCTTTTTCAGTTTTGTGTCCATTAACCCCCACAATGTTGACCAAAATTCCCCAAGAAATCTAGAATCCCGATCAGATATGATTGAAGTAGGTAAACCAAAATGAACCCAAACAAACTGAAAGAATAAATGTGCAGTTCCCTCACCAGTTATTTGTTTAGTACATGGAACCAACACACATTTTGCTAAATCTGTCCACTACCACATATAAGTAATCATGTTTCTTCCGTGTCATGGGCAAGCCTCCTACAAAGTCCATGGAAACACTTTCCCAAGGCCGTGTTGGAACAGGAAGAGGAGTGTAAAGTCCTAATTTCCTATTACTTGGCTTGCTTGTGGCACAAAGAACACATCCCTTAATATACCGGTTTACATGTTCATGCATTAGGCCAATAGCAATATTTTTGTAAATGTGCATTGTCTTACTAACACCAAAATGCCTGAAATAAGAGAAGTATGTGCTTCCCTAATCATATGCACACGCTCATTTTCTGGAATACAAAGTTTTCCAGAATGATATAACAATCCTTCATGCAAATGATAATCTTTTTCTCCTACTTGTTTCCCACTTACTAGATCCTCATACACTTCTCTAAAATCAACATCATTTACATATTGTTCCTTGTAACTAACATGAGCCAAAGAACTATGCTTTGAAAAGGATAGATCTACTACCCTTTGGTGGTCTGGATAACATGTCGGCAACCTTGTTTTGAATACCTTTTTATACTGATTACAAGATGAAATTGTTGCAAAAATCCCATCCACCTGAAATGTCTAGACTGCTGCAATTTGGTTTGTGTTTGTAAGTACTGAAGCGGTTGATGGTCAGTATGTATAATTGTTTCTTTTCCCATTAAATAATGCTTCCACTTTTTAACACTTTGAACAAAGCATACTGACTCTTTATCATAAGTTGGATAGTTTCTTACCGCACTTGTAAAGGTTTACGAATGGTAACACACACTTTGGTCGTTTGTTACGCATCAAAACTGCCCCCATTGCGTAGTCACTAGCATCCGTCTCAATCTCAAATGAATGTTGTAAATCCGGAAGTGCAAGATCGGAGTGGTACTTATCTTCTCTTTCGAGTGTATCAAATGCTTTTTGTTGTTTTCCTCCCCACTTTGAAAGACTGTTTAATACTTGTCAAAGCATGCATGAAAGGAGATCTGATATATGAGAAGTTAGCGATAAATTTCCTCCAGTACTGAACTGCACCTAGAAAACTTCTAACTTCCGTCACATTTGTGGGTCTAGGCCATTTCACAATAACCTCTATTTTTGCAGGATCAATTCTCAATTCTCCATTTCCTACAATATACCCCAAGTAAATTAAAGATGTTTTCCAAATTCACATTTTGACATCTTCAAATACAATTTCTCTTTCCTTAGTGCATCTAAGACTTTTTGGATGTGTTTAACATGTTCATCCCATGACTTATTGAAAATAAGAATATCATCTAAGTAGACAATAACAAAATTATCAATGAATGGTCTAAAAATTTCATTCATAACTCTCATGAATGTTTCCGGTGCATTGCACAAACCAAAAGGCATCACTAACCATTCAAACAATCCTGTTTCGTTTTAAAAGTAGTTTTCCAAACATCACCTTCACATGATTCTTACTTGGTGATAACCACTTCTTAAATCTAACTTAGTGAAATAAATTGCATTCCTTAATTGATCCAGTAAATCATCTATTCTAGGAAGAGGGTAACGATTCTTTATAGTAATCTTGTTTAAAGCACGGAAATCAACACACATTCGCCAAGTGCCATCCTTCTTAGGAACCAATATAATTGGTGAACCACATGGGGATGTACTTGGATGAATTATACCTTGAGCCAAAAGTTCCATTACCTGTCTCTTGATTTCCTCATTCTCTCTACTTGACACTGTACATTCGATATTGGGAAGAGGTGCATCTGAAGCAATTGTATCTCATGTTGAACCCCTCTTTTGGGAGGTAGACCCTGTGGATCCTGAAAAACATCATCAAAATGAGAAACAATTTTTACCAATTCATCCTTATGTTTTAGATCGCAAGTCTCAAAAGCCATCTCATTTTCTTTTTCCTTGGCTTTGACCACCATGAGCACAAAACTTTTCTTGAGTTTACAAGCCTTTTCATTTGACTGCGAGTTACGAGGATAGATTATTCTTTTCACGGTGAGCTCTAATAATAAACTCAATTCCATCCTTCTACAAGCAAGTATTTATTCTCTTCCCTATAGAAAATTGCTTTACGATCATACAAATAAGGACTTCCCAAAACCACCCCACAAATATCCAAAGGAACTACATCAATTCAACCTCATCAATAAACTTTACGTAATGGAAAATCTGAAAGTACAAGTTTTAGTTACTGTGATTTTGCATCATCACAAACCCAGCCCAAAGGATAAGGCTTAGGATGTGGTTTAGTTTTGAGTCCTAGTTTCTTAACAACCTCCTCGAGAAATTAGATTAGCTTGAGATCCACTATCAAAAGAGTATCGATTTTCGTATGCTTTGAAATTACTCTAATGTGGAAAAGCTCATTTCTTTTCTTATCATCGGGTATAGTTTGTTTACTAGAAGAAAGATGACATCTGTAGTCTTATTGTTGGAAATTGAAAGAGTTGATTTACCTTGAAAACTCATGCATTTGTGATTTTGGTTTCATCACCTGAATCAGAACCAAGATCATGCACTACGGTGTTTGTTTTCTTTTCTTTTCCTTTCTTAACCATCCATTTAGGCTTCTTTTCAGGATGTAATTTCCAACATTTAGACTCATCATGGTTTTTTTTACAATGATTACAAAATGGTTTTTCATCTTCCTTCTTAACAGTAGAGTTTGTTTTATGCTTACCCTTTCCTTTTCCTTGTTCTTTGAACCTTTTCCTTCAGATTGCTTGTTCTTCTGATTAAAAGAAGAGAAAGAGGACTCCTTTGTCATTTTCCCTTGTGCTTCCAGATGGGTTGCTTGAACACATACTGCATCAAGATTAGTAGGACCTAAAACAAGTATCATATGCCTTAGATAACTATACGATCCACCGATATATTTGAGCGGTGTTTCTTGTGTTTAGGAAATTCCCGAATTAGAGCCCTTTTCCTAAATTCTTGTGTGTATTCTTGAACACTTTGTCCCTTAGTTTGTCTTAATGTTTCCAATCCATCATAGCTTGTTGCTTATAACCAAGAGGATAAAATTGTTGCCTAAGATTTGAAACAAATTCGGACAAGAAGTGATTTCTATACCTTTGTTTTCTTCCACTTCTGAAGCTTACTCTCCCACCAAATGAGTGTTGTGCCACCCATCAGAAGAGTTTCCAGATGAATCTTTGCTTCATCATCAACAATTCTCTGAAACCTACTGATATACTTCTATTTGCTTGACCCAGTTATCGACTTCTCTGCATTTAGCTCTCCAGTATACATAGGCAATTCAAACTTGATATCTAACTTTAATGAAAGAAAATCAGATTTTAAAGAGTCTCTTTTTGGAATGTCAGAACTAGAGCTTTCTTCTTTCTTACCTCCTCTAGTTCCCTTTTCCCTTTGCCTATCTTGGTACATTTCTTCCACCATTTCCTTCATCATTGGAAGGATTTGCGAAAGTTTTGTTCCACTTCCTCTCGATCCGCCATTGTAGGACTTGAGATCAAATGCTGGTACCAATTTTGGGATCTCCTTCAACTAACTCTCCTTCACCCTTCTTAGATCGAGACCTTGTTAACATCAACACACAACTTGCGATCAAAACACGTTAAACTGAACCAAAAATCAGTCAAAACCAGCTCGATACGATGATCGAAAACCAAATTTAACTAGCAATTGTGCACACACATTTTCTTGCTTTGTATTGATTTTCGATGTAAAATTTGAGCATTATATCCTTTTGTATTTTTAATAAAAGAATAAAAACTGCAAGTACTATGCAAATATTGAAAGAAATGAAGAGGATTCACCAGCAATTTGACGCAAGAATTGATAACGGAGTTCGGCGCTTGAGGCCTACGTCTCGGGTCCGGTTGAATGGGACCGATCTATTAAAATCTTGAAAATAATTCTTTACAAAGAATTCTACAAAATTCTGACCTTCTCATAGTCTTCCTCTGTCAAAAATAATAGGGGTTGCTTTTTACATCTCCTCCAAATTCCACTCTAGCTCGAGTTATGAGCATTACTGATATTTCACACTGAGTCCGAATACTATACAAATATAATATACCTCCTTTTATATTGTTTCCAAACAGTGGCTAGCATGGTTAGGTGCCTATACTTTTGCTTGGGAGGTCAGCTGTTCCAATCCCCTCCACTTCTCCTCCTTCTCCTTAGGCACATTTTAAGTGTTTTATCCCACATTGTGGGGGCGTTAAAAAAGGTAAGCATTTATTAATGCATGGTGGGGTGGTTTGAATTGGCTTAAGAGCCACCTATATGCTTATGTGGAGGGCGCATTTCTTGGGATAGCGCATGGTTTGATTTTTAGGTGCTAAAACTCAGCCAAGGATAATGCGTGGTTAGTTGGATAAGGGGAATGCGTGGACAGTGGTATATGCAATGCGTGGAAATTAATAAAAAATGCGTGGAAATGGTAGTTAATAACAAATAGGCGTGGGAAATTTGCATAATTTAAATAATGCATGCCTAAATGTCCCACATGCATGGTGCAAAGGCAATTATAGGAGTTTATATACACAAGTTGGTTTAATGATTAAATGAGAAGGAGGCCAAGGCACCCCTCCATAATCGAGTGTGTCGAACCTGGCTGAGGGCCCCCAACCAGTAAATAGCGGGGTCCATTTGTCAGAGCGAGTGTCAAGACCGGCGTTCCAAAACCCATTTTTAGTCGTCACACAATTGTCCACGTGTGCATGATATAATCGAAACACTTGGCGGCGTGCACACGTCGACTGCACAAAACTCCAAATTTTGCAGTTGCCCAAAAATTTCAGCGGGCTATAACTTTTGCAAAGCGAGCTCGTTTCCTGCCAAACAAGATGTAAATCGGAATCATATAATTTTTCTCACGCTTTAAAAATGGCTGCAACTTATTGAGAAGATCTTAGATTGGTGTTTCTTGAAAATGGAGTTTTAACCTCCTCCCATGCTCTGTAATGGCATTTTTTCCTCTTACCTATGAAATAATGTTACAGTGCAAAATTTTGGAGAAATAAAAAACATGTTTTGTGATGCATTTTTCCATCCTTACTCATTTTTGGTTTTTTTCTTCTTTCCTCTCTTCATTGTAGGTATCTATGCATGTTTTGAATGCTCATTACAAGTTTTGGAGCTATGTTCATAGAGTTTTGGAACATTTTTTGTGTGAAATCCATCTTTGGTCTATGATGCACTTGTCCATCCTTTCCATTGCTCACCACTTCTTGTTCCATGGAAATTTTGATAGATAATCAACACTTTCCTTCTCTAGTGTATCACCTATTTAATGTAGGCTCTAGTTTTCCCTCTTTTCTCTCTATTTGTCTCCTTGGCATGGTTAGATTAGGTTAGATTCGTTTTCCTACACTAGAATAGCTTGTGGCGGGTAGTTTATGAAGAGGAATCAACCTTCTTTTGAGAGCTTTCCCCATTTTTAAAGGTCCCACACTTTGGGAAAGCTCAATGTTATCTGTAATCACACCAAATGAATTTGCCTTAGAAAAGAAGATCTATAACTCATTTGGGAGTCTTGTGAATTTTCACTAACGATTTTGAGTACGCTCGATGGGACACTTTGGGGTCTCCCATTTCATTTTTGTAAGTTGGTGTGTTCCTGTGAAGATTTCAGCCTTTGGAGGCAATTGCAAACACATCTGGTGACTCCATATGGTCAACAACCCATCTCTGAAGTTATAGACCTTCCTTTTCATTCATTCTTATTTCCATCCCTTTCACTCTTTTCCATTCCATGAATTTGTGCAATCATGACTTCATTTCCATCATGGAATTCACATTTACAACAACAGCAATGCAATCCACCTCCAATATGTTTTACAACTCCTTCAAATCAGCATTTTGAACAAATTCAAAATCATCATGCTTACCCATATGAGCAATACCAAAATCAGTTTGGTTATGAAACATATCAAGAGAAAGGGTATGCATGCAATGATAGCAATCAAATGGAAAATGTAGATCTATTGGAGAAGATCCAAAAATGGAGGCAAACATGGTGCAATCAAGAGCTACAGCTCAAATGAAGGCTTTCAGAATTGGTTGCAGGGCACCTTGTCCATGGGTTGGCCCTTTTCCAAGACATTATAGCCCTCAAGAAAAGCTAGACTTCATGATGGAGATGCTGCCCCAACTTGCACAATGGACTGAAGAGATAGAGGCCTATGAATTTGGTGTTGAGCAACCTTGTCAATGGGTAAGTTCTACACCATCATCTAGTATTTCTCTTTCCACTCCTCAAGCAGCACCATCTCATTTTGAATGCCAAATTCCAAATCCAGCCCATGCTGCTCCAAGTGTGAAATCCATCCCTCCATCCCCTAGTCTTCCACCCCATCTCAGTTTTTCTTCCCTCTTCTCTTCTAAATCCAAATCCCCTCCAAAGAAACAAGAAGTTTCATCTCTTCCACCACCACAAACAAACGAAAAAATGGTTGAATCCCAACCTACTTCTCCTCTTGCATCCCCAATTCCATGTAGGGAAGAAGAAATTGCAAAAATTAGTCAAGAAGGACAACAAGAGGAAGAACCAAGCAAAGAAGAAATGGTTAAGAGATTAGTGAGCTTAGCTCTTAAATTCGGGATTACAAAAATTCCTTTGCTGGTTAAGCCTACAGAAGGAGGTAAATGTTGAAGAACCAGAGGTGGTCAAGGCTAAGGTTGTTGCAGCAGAAGAAGATGTTGATCCAATAGAAGTTGCACAATCAGCCATGGAAGAGGAAAACAAATCAGCTCGAAGTCCCATTAGAAAGGAGAAAATGGGTGAGACAAAACCAAAGTTCATAGCAGCGAGAAGAAGAAGGAATCATTGATGTTTTCTTGCTTTCATTTGAAGGGCCTGATTTGGTTAATGAATGCATGATGGAGGACAGCTCTAAAAGAGATCTTGCAGCCCCAACTTGTCCTCCAGAACAACAGATTGGAGAGTTTGATTTGACAAAATTCATGCTAGAGGAAGAGTTCAATCAAGAGCAAGATGGTCTTCAAGTAGTAGAGGAAGGAGAAGGTGCTCCAAATCCAAAAGAAGAGTACATTCTAGCTGTGGAGGAGAAAAGTGCAGATCCAAAAGCTTTGAACACAAAACAAGCTATAGAAGAACCTTCCGTTCTTCCTTCTACTTCATTCTCTTCAAGCTCCAATGTTGAAGAAGAGTTTGATCTTTCAAACTTCACCTTTGAGAATGAAGATAAACATGGTGATCAAGTTACAAATCAAAAGAACACCATGGAGGAGGTTGAGCATTTGCAGCAGGACAACAAAGAGGCAGATTATCTGTATCGATTTGGAGGACTATTTTGATGGAGAGGAACCAGTTGAAATCACACCATTTTCTCCTTCATCATCCATCTTACAAACACTTGAGCCTACTATCATGGAGGAGAGAAGTCATTTACATCCTCGCATTCTATGGAATCTCTTTGGAATCAAGGTTGGAAGATATTAATCTTCCATGTTCTTCACTAGAAGAGGAAGGAAAAGAGTAGAAAAGCTCCACCATTCCTTCCACACCATTCACCCAAGGAGGTCTGCAAGAAGACTCCATTTTTGGAGGAGAATTTTAGAGCTATGGGCATATCAAACGGATCAGACCTTGCCCAATAAGGTATTTGGCTTCATTAGAGCCAAAAGAGGAGTTTCTACTAGTCATGCTTGCTTCTAGGCATGAGGATGATATGCAAGGTACCAAGGATCAACTGCAATACCTCTACAATCCAAATGCAGAGCAACTAAAAGAGGTATTCAATTTGTTTAGTTGACACCTTGATGATTTGGGTGGAGGACCAGATTCTTCTCAGTTTTCCACTCATACTAATAACCATGATCAGCTCAAAATCATTTGCATGGCTGCTAATTTTGAAGAAAGGAAGCTATTTCTCCCTACCAGTTGTAGGGTTTGTTTATCCCACCTTTGCTTCCAGTTAGAGTAGAGTAGGTAGGTTTTATTTCAATAGAATAAGTGCTTGTGCACACTCTGCATATCCCACTTGGGGTATGTATGATTTCTAATTTTGTACATAGTTGTTTGGTGTTGTTTTGGTTGCTCTTGCATAGTGCATTCAGTGGCTTTTGGTGAAGATCAAATCCAAGTTTCAGTGGGTTTCCAAGTGGCTCAAAGGTCATATTTTCATAGTTCAGATCAGATTTGGTTATCAAGCTTGACTCCATGCCCAATGGATGCTTCAAAAGGCCACTAATCATTCATCTAGCAGGAAGATGACCCCTCTGAGTCGCTAAAATTGTTATCCAAAATGAGCCCCTGCTTATTTTGGCTAACTTTCTTTCATTCTTTCCTTCCTTTTGCTTCAAATTAAATTTTCACACATTTAAGAACTCAAAATATTCTAGAAATGGATTCATAAGATAGGATTTTTCTTCCCCTTTCCAGAAAGGTAAAGAAGTCCTCCTAACTCCTTGTATTTTTTGAGTTATGGCTTAGTGGAGTTTGGAGGGGAAATTTTCCTAAGGCGGGCCCGTGGAGCTTGGGAGAGTTTTGTGCCAAAGAGGCTCGGGCTGGCGGAGTGGAGGAAGAAATTGAGAACTTAGCACTTTTTGGGCTAAAAGCACAAAATTCATTTGTGCTCCCGTGAGCCCACAAAGGAAACAAAATTGCTTAAGGCCCACAGCCAATGAAATGATGCCACATGTCAAGGTGGAGTGGCGGGCGTCGGAGGGACTTCTAGTTTTTGGCATTTGGTCAAAAAATTTCAAAGGAAAAAATGGAAGTGCATCCCGTTAACCAATCAAAAGGCACCACATGTCCATTCATCGGTGGGGATCGGGGTGTCGGGAGGATTTTGGAATTGTTGCCAAAGTGGTGAAAAGTGCAAAGGCAAAAATGGAACCACATCCCCACAACCAATTAGAAAGCACCACATGTCATCAAAGTGACGGGGTTATGCAGGATTTTTAGAAACTTTCCAATTTCACAAAATGGGGAAAACGTTCAAGTTTTGGACTGTTGACCCGATTTTTGCCCTAATTTTGCCATGTTTGCCCTAAATCTTTAGAAGGCCATATCTTTTGATCTAGAGCTCAGATTTTCATGATTTTGGTATCAATGGAAAGATGTTGAAATCCTCTACACGATGGACACTTTAATTTTAAATTTTGATGGATTTTTACGGGAGAAAATGGGAAAACATCTTTGGCATGGAAAAATTGTAGAAAACGACCCCAACCACCAAAATTAATGAAGTATGGGCCTCTTTCTTGCTCTGCGAAGCAATGTACGATGAAGTATGGGATTTTTCATGGAAACCCATCATTTTGTAGGCTAATTAAATGTATCTTATCGGTGGTTGGAGTTTTAAAATCAATTTCTCACGTTTTCTCATTTCCTTCATTCTGTTCGAGTGATAAAAGCCAGTTTTGGCTCATTTTGAAAAAGGTTGTTCATCCTTCTTCTTTGCCTCTCCCTTATTTTCTTCCCTAGGGTTGAAAATGGAGTTTAAACCTCCTCCCATGCTCTGTAATGGCATTTTTCCTCTTACTTGTGAAATGATGTTCTATGTAAACTTCTAGAGCAATAAAAAACATGTTTTGTGATGCATTTGTCCATCCTTGCTCATTTTTTGGTTGTTTTCTTCTTTCCTCTCTTCAATGTAGGTATCTGTGCATGTTTTGAATGTTCATTACAGGTTTTGGAGCTATGTTCATGGAGTTTTGGAACATTTTCTTTGTGAAATCCATATTTGGTCTTTGATGCACTTGTCCATCCTTTCCATTGCTCACCTCTTCTTGTTCCATGGTAGTTTTGATAGATAATCAACACTTTCCTTCTACAGTGTATCGCCATTTTAGTGTAGGATCTATTTTCCCCTCTTCTCTCTCTCTCTCTTCTCTCTCTCTCTCTCTCTCTCTCTCTCTCTGTGTGTGTCTCCTTAGCATGGTTAGATTAGG
Organism: Taxus wallichiana var. yunnanensis; assembly: GCA_018340775.1. Taxonomy (NCBI): domain Eukaryota; kingdom Viridiplantae; phylum Streptophyta; class Pinopsida; order Cupressales; family Taxaceae; genus Taxus; species Taxus wallichiana. Next base: position 145,481,719 of record CM031240.1, read on the forward strand.
TTAGATTAGCTTACTGCACTAGAATAGCTTTTGGCGGGTAGTTTAGGAGGAGGAACCAGCCTTCTTCTCTGGAGATCTTTCCCCATTTGTAAAGGTCCCACACTTTGGGAAATCTCAATGTTATGCAATCACACCAAATGAATTTGCCTTAGAAAAGAAGATCCATTACTCATTTGGGGGTCTTTGTGAATTTGTACTAAAAGTAACCTTTCCCACTTGAAGTGGATGAACTTGTAAATGTTTGTAATGGAAACATGTTGTGTTGATTTGAAAGTTATATATTGTAATGTGAAAGAGATAAACTTTGTTTTTAGCATTTGAAGGAATGTGAAAGAATTGTATTTTGTATGAGGAATTTGGAATGAAAGAAAATTTATAAAGTTGTATTTGAAATCTATAAAGGATTACTACCTTTCTCAAATTGCATCATTGTAGTGAATTTGATCATATAAATGTGAGTTGTAATCTCTATTTAAAAGAAAGAAATGTGTATGAAGGAAGTGTAATACTTTGTCTTTTAAAATATGTAAAATTTGTAAATTAGAGATGTATTTTAGCTTTTGAATAGTTGAATTGAATCAGATAAATTTATTATATTAGAATTGAAATGAATTATAATACTTGGAAGATGAAAATTTTGAATAGATCCTTTAAAATTCAATCTCTATTTAGTATTTTCAAACTAGAAAATACTTTATCCAAAAATGCACAGTTCGAACTTGCAACAATGAAATAACAAATTAAATGATTAAATTGAAGTAGTATGCCCTAAAAAAATTCAATTGGACAAAAATACTTAAGGAATTCCTTAGAAAACTTAGCAAAACCAGGCTCAAACCATTTTGTTGTCGTTTTGTTGTCAAGGTTGTTTTTTTAAAAAAATTGGGAGTCAATGAAACAAAATTACCTTCCAAATCCATCTAAGAACAATTATCCATGTCTAATTTACATGTTGGGAGAGGAAGAAGGACAATTGATTAAAATTTCATTAATTAAAACTATCTACTAGCTTGCCTTTTAAAAGTCTGCAGATCATTTTCTTGAAATTGTCTCTTTAAACTTTATCAAAATCAAAAGTTAATGATTCTTGTGTATAGAGGATGTCGAGATCTTCCCGAGAAAGACCTCATTTTCCAAAACCTGAGCTTTCTATCAAAATTTATGGCCTTATGAATTTTTCTTCATTTAGCGTCAAAAAAATAATTCTAACTATAAAAAAAAATTGGGGAAAATTTCCTAATTTTCCCTATCGACCATAAAAGCCAATCGATAGAGAGGCCATGTGTGGCACCATGAGGCATTGGCGGAGGAATGGATCCCTTTTTAACTTATCACTTTAGAAAAATTTTGGGAATTTTTTCTAATTTTCCCTGCCACCCCGCAACCAATCGAGGCTACCACGTGGCACCACGAGGCATTGGTGGAGGAGTAGATCCCTTTTTAACTTAGCACTTCAGAAAAATTTTGGGAAAATTTTCCTAATTTTCCCAATCAATCACCCATCGACCCATAACCAATCAGATCTTGACATATGGTGCCTTAGGCATCGGTGGAGGCGTGAACAATTTTGATCCCTAGCACTTTTCAGTCGAAAAGACATAATGTCTTAAATCACTCGAAGGCGATTTTCTGTCGGGGTGTTGTAAAGTAGACACGTGTCCTCTTCGGGGTGAGGATAAAGCATGTGAAGGTAAATTTAACTTTTTCCTGAAGAAGGAAAATGTGCCAAATTTTCTCCCCAGCTCCATCGGCCCATGCATGGGAAAATTTTCTTCCCTAGGCCCATAAGCCCGCTCTTGGGAAAATTTTCCTCCCAAGGTCTTCGGCCTATAACTTGAGAAATATGAGGAGTTAGGAGGACTTATTTATATCATTGGAAAGGTGAGGAAATTTCCTATCCAATGGGAATGTTTTAGGGAAGTTTTGATAGTGTTAATTCTAAGAAAAATCAATTTGAAGATTTTAAGCCAGTTAGAGAGTGGTGTAGTGTGAAATTACCCTCTTAACCTAATTGAACTTTCTAACCCTAAATTTTGAACTTGTACCTTAAACAATTGTTAATAAAGAAAAAAAATATAATCTATTAAATTAGTATTGATCTGGAACCTTGTTTGTGACAATTGTTGTCTTGTAACCTGGTTGAAGACACTTTTAAACAAAAAAATTATTCCATAATTTTCCTATCTATTCTAGGTTATTCCTTGGTCTCAAGTGGGTTGTTTTTAGTAGGAATTACACAATAGTATATTTCATTTTGAACACCAAGAAACTGGAGAAAAACAAAGACAAAAATGATATCCAAAAATGTAATGTCTGTCATCAATAGAACATGCCCAATCTAAATTTGTATATCCAACCAACTGAGTATAACTCCTAGTTTAGTGTAGTCCATAAAGTGGGAAGTGCCCTGTAAATAGCGTAAAATCCTTTTAGTAACCTTGCCGGTGACTACTATGAAAAGAATGTGTAAACCGAGATACAATCCCTATTGCAAATGAAATAATAGGGAGATTATGGGTCAAGAACATGAGACTCCCAACCAAACCGCCTATACAATGTAGGATCACAAAGTGGAGTGGTACGTGTGGAAGTAAGAGTAACCCTAAACTGAAAAGGAGATGGACTTTGCTTTCAATCAACCATATCAATGCATTGAAGAACATCATGGTTGTACTTTTTCTTACTCAAATGAATCCCTAAATTTGTCTAAGAAATATGCAAACCAAGGAAATAATGCAATAACCCAAGATCTGTCATGTCAAACTATGTAGAAAGATCCCTTTCAATATTATGAATGTGTGAAGAAGAACTAATAGTAAATAATAGATAATCAACATACAAGACAAGTATCACAATATCCTCACCAACATGCTAGAGATACAATGTATGATTAGAGTGGCAATAAACAAAACCACTAGATAGAAGAAAAGAATCCATCTTCTCATACCAAGCCTGAGGGGCATGTTTTAGACCATAGAGAGACCTTCAGAGTCTATAAACAAGAGAAGAATCCTAAAAAATCCAGCAGAGCTACTCCATGTATATTTCCTCTTGTAGATCTCCATGTAAAAAGGCACTCTTCAGTCCATCCAGGTATTTGGGAAACCCCTATGATGCAGCAATAGCAATTACAAGGCGTACTGAATCCATCTTAGCAATAGGTGCAAAATTATAAGAGTGATCAATACATTTAACTTGTAAAAAACCATTTGCAACAAGACAAGCCTTATACTTCTCAATGGACCCATCAACTACATATTTGGTTTGGTATACCCATTTACATGTAACCATATTTCTTCCTTTAGGAAGAGATACCAAATCTGAAGTATGATTCTTCATCAAAGAAGAATACTCAGCTAACATTACATCATCCCACTCATGTATCCCATGAGCCTTTGAAAAATAATGTGGATCCTTAGAAACTTCTTGGCACAAAAGTCCAAAACCTATAGAATGTGTGTGATGATGCCTAGTGGGCGGAAAATCATGTATGAAAGGTGTTTCCTCATAAGGCATTTGACAAGATCACTCAGGCATAGTGTCAAAATCAGTGAGAATAGGATCCTCAATGACATCTATAACCTCCTAATCAACCTCCTCAAAGAAAGGATCCTTGAGATGAGATGAAGAAGGAGGCATGGAAGAAGATGAATAATCATGAGGAGTGAATCGCTCATCAAACCCGAACATGTGTTAGAAAAATAACATCATGAGTATTAGAATCTAGATTTCGATAAGCTCTCATGTCCTCACAATACCCTACAAAGATCAAGGGTTTCTCTTCTTATCCAAATCTTTCCTCTTCTTCTTTGGAGAAAAGGCCCAAGCATGGCTCCCAAAGAATCAAAAAATGAGACATCTAGCTTAGTGTTGGACCAAGCTTCCTCTAGAGTCAAATTTTTAGGTGCTCTATGTGGTGTGTGACTTTGAATGTAGTTAGCACAATGAGATGCTTTTACCAAGTAGATAGGAGGTAAATTTCTAGAATGCATCATACAGTTAGCCATTTCCTTCAAAGTTCTATTCTTATGTTCTGCTAAGCCATTCTCTTGTAGATTACAAGGAACAAATACTTTAGTGAATAATGCCTTGAGTTGCCCAAAAAAACAAAACGATTGCTGAAGTACTCCCCCATTATCAGTGCGAAGGTTATTTATGCAACTAGAAGATTGTTTCTCAACCAAATCCTTGAAGAATTTAAAGTTTGAAAAAACATCACTTTTGTACTTGTGAAAATAAACCCAAGTACACCTTGAGAAATTATCAATAAAGGTAAGCGCATACTTAGCTCCATTGAAAGAGGGGGTAGGAAAAACCATCAAATTACTATGCACAAGCTCAAGTGGTGAAGAAAATTTCTTAGAAAAATTATTAGGAAATAGTTCTTCGTATTGTTCCCCTAATGCATAGCCATAAAAAACTCCCTCAAGACAAGAAACTCTAAGAAGACCATCTACCATACCATGAGTGCTCAACTCCTTCAAATATTTGTAATTGATATGTCCAAATCTTTCATGCCAAATCTTACTCTCTAAATCTGCATGAGAAACCAATCATGTCCCTATAGAGGAAGTGTCATAAAAACCCTCAAAGTGATATAGTATAGAATTATGATCAACAATACCTTGAGCAACAAGTGAATGAGGCTCCAACAAAGTTCGTACTTCTACCCCATGTGGTGTAAAAGCCACTTTTTTTCCTTGATCAGAATGATAAATTTAATATACATAAACAGTCTACTACCATTACGGATCAGAAAAGCCCAACAAAAACCAAAATTTGATTTCCTGGTTTTCTTTCCTATTTGACATGAATACTAAGGTGATTTTGTGTGTTTCTCTACGAAAACAAAAATACCACAAAAGCGAATGCCTTGAGAAATGGTCAAGTTTAAAGTCAATGTTAGGGTTTTACCACCATCCTGGATCAATGGAAGCCTCATTTTTGCATAAAAATGCAAGCAACAAAAAAATATAGACAAATCCCAAATATATGAATATACAAAAAAATGTTTGCAAAACAAAACTTATAGGACCGATGTCAACATTGTCGATTGAGAAACGAGGGACGGAAGCTTTGTGATATTTTATTAATCTCAATTAGTAAAGAATTACGAGAGAATGGGCTGCAATATTTATAGATATTGCACAACCAAATACACATTAAGAGAATAAGTTGCACTGAGTGCAACCAAATGCCAAAATGAATAAGCTTCCAATAACATCCAGGAAGCAGGAATTAGAAAAAGACAAATATATTGTTTAAAACAATATAACAATCTGAATACAAACAAATATGGTTGATTAACCATACAACAGTATATTTATTATTTAATTAATAAAATTAATTAAATAATCTAACTATGCATAATTAATAATAGGATAATATTATTTATCCTAACATTCCCCCCCTTAATTGTGCATTGTCTGGAGAGATGAGGAGAGAAATGCTCTGAACAACTCAAACTTGTCACGTGCAAGTGACTTTGTGAAAATATCTGCTCGTTGTTCAGCTGTTGGACAAAATTGAAGCTGGATATTGTGCTTCAATACATGTTCGCGTATGAAATGAACCTGAACTTCAATGTGCTTTGTTCTCTCATGAAAAACTGGATTGCGAACAAGTTTGAGAACACCTTCGTTGTCAACATACATGGTGGTCGGTTTGTCTTGTGGTATTCCAAGTCCTTCCAGTATGCGACGTAGCCAAATCGCTTCACAGACAGCTTCTCCTGCAGAACGATACTCAGCCTGTGGAAGAGCGAGAAACAAAGTGTTGTTTCTTACTTCCCCATGATATTGGTCCAGATCCCATAAAGAATACAAATCCAGAAGTGGATTTTCTATCATCAATGTTACCTGCATGATCTGAATCCGAATATCCAGTCAAGAAGAAGTTTTCGTTCTTCTTGTATTCTAGACCAAGATCCACTGATCCTTTGAGATATCTTAAAATGCGCTTTGCTGCTTTCCAATGAAAAACTTTGGGTTCTTGCATGAACCTGGATAGATAGCTTATTGCAGAAAGTTTGATATACGGTCTAGTGTAGGTTAGGTAAATGAGACTCCCAATCAGTTGCCGATAGAGAGTGGCACTTACCTCAGGAGATGGATCTGAATGAGATAACTGTAATCTATTCTCCATAGGTGTAGCAATTGGTGTGCAATCCATCATCCTAAACTTCTCGAGCGTTGTCTTGGTATATTTCATCTGAGAAACAAAGATGTGATTCTCTTTCTGCCATACTTCCAGTCCAAGACAGTAGTGCATAAGCCCGAGATCTGTCATGTCGAATGATCGCTTAAGATCTTTCTTTGTTTCATCAATCATCTTCTTTGAACTCGCCAATGATGACTAGATCATCGACAAACTTCTACAACAATCACCATCTCCCCCTTGCTTTTGAGGTAGAGATTGGGATCGTATGGATTTCTGACGAATCCATGTTGTACGAGATGCTCATCAATCTTGATGTACCATGCCCGGGGTGCCTGTTTGAGGCCATACAGAGATTTCCTGAGTCTGCATACCTTTTCTTCTTGACCAGGTACTACATATCCCTCAGGTTGAGTCATGTAGACTTCTTCTTGCAAATCTCCATTCAGGAAGGCACTTTTACGTCCATCGGTGAACTTTCCATCCAAAGAAAGAGCATTTAGAGCAAAGATCATCCTGATCGTTTTGATCTTAGCTGTGGGAGCAAATGTCTCCTCATAGTCAATACCTTCTTTCTGTGCGTACCCCTTTGCTACAAGTCTTGCTTTACACTTGTCCACTGTCCCATCTGCTTTGTACTTAGTTTTGAATATCCATCTGCATCCAATGGGTTTCTTCCCTGGTGGAAGATCGACAAGGTGCCAAGTGTTATTCTTCATCACCGATGATATTAGAATCCATGGCATCTTTCCAAGCTTTTGATTGTAGGGCTTCTCAGGTATAGATGGCTAAATGCATTCAATAACTCTACTCATCAAAGCAAAGTTAACTTCTTCTCTTGCTTTTTGTGAGTCCAGTGGTCGAGGGGTGGATGTATCCGGTGGAGCATCCAGTCTTGCATCTCGTAATGTGCTTGTATAGCATTTAGGCATACGTTGAGCTGTTCCCATGGGTTGTGGTTCTATCGATCAACACCATCATCCCCATCATCACTTTCATCTTCGAGGGAACATATGCTTGATTTTTACAACTGGTGAAAAATCTACATCTTGCGAGTCCGGAGGAGGAGTCTCTGCTTCCTTCTTCTCGAAAAACTCAACATCTCTGCTTGTGTAGACTTTTCTGGTCTTAGGATCCATCAGTCTGTACCCAAGAGTCTCTTCACTATATCCAATGAAGATGAGATTTTGTGACTTCATGTCCAATTTCTTTCTATTCTGTTTGGGTATGTGCATGCTTGGCTTTGCACCCGAATACTCTAAGGTGTGCAATGGATGGTTTCCTTTTTGACCATGCTTCTTGTGGTGTAATTCCATCAAGAGTAGTTGTGGGTGCTCTGTTTAACAAATACACTTCTTGTTTTTAACTTCTGCCCAAAATGTCTTTGCAAGTTCGGAATCATCGATCATGCATCGCACCATTTCCATGATAGTACGATTTCTTCTCTCGACAACACCATTTTTTGTGGTGTGTGTGGAGGAGGCATTTGTCGGACGAATCTGTGAGTTTGTAGATAGTCTCGAACTCATCTTTGGTGAATTCCCCCTCGATCTCGAGCGGAGAGTTACGATGTGACGACTAGTTTCTTTCTCAATTGCCACTTTGAACTTTTTTGAAGCGTTTCAAAGGCTTCACTTTTCTTGCGAAGACAGAAAATCCACATTTTTGCGTGAATAGTCGTCAACACAGAGCATGAAGTCTGGAACCCTAAATGACTTGGCTACATCGGACCGCATGAGATCGGTATGAACCAGGTCAAGTTTACCATGAGCTCGAAACGTACTTGTTTGGAATGAAACTCTGTGTTGTTTCCTCTTTAAGCGGTGAGGACACTTATCTGTATCCTTCTGAAGAGATGGTAGCCCATGTACCATATTACACCGGCGAAGTGTGTCGAGATATTTGAAACTTACATGACCAAATCTCCGATGCCACAATGAAGCCGAGGTGGAGTTTTTAGCCACGAATGCTTGATCATTTTTGTGAATGAAATCAAGTTGAAACATTCATCCCACATTTGAGGCTTTTGCAATTATTTTGAGCCTCTAGATTTATCTCGAATCAAACACATTTTCTTGCCGGATTGACTATCAAAGTCAATTTTCAGGTTGTGATCTAGGAGTTGGTGACCAGAAAGAAGTTTCTTTGTCGACCCAGGGGACATATAGAAGATCGATAGTTTGCATTTGCGTGAACCAAGGGTAGAGAAATGTTTTCAATCCCCTGTCTTGTATATGAAGAATCATCTCCCAACGAAACATGATTTTTCGATGGCGTGTCCCTCATTGAAATAAACTAGTCTCTGTGGCGGTCATGTGTTGAGTGGCTCCCGAATCAACATACCGGGACGTCACTAGATGGCGTGGATGGTTAACTTGATTGAGCGGTGAACAAGAAGTCTTCATTGTTTGATGTTTCTTGTTGCTCAAACAATATTACCTTCTTTGGTGGGGTCTTCTTTTCCGAGTTCCCCTTTTCGCCGTGATAGTTGTTGAATTTGTCCCTTGTAAGTTTGTTGTTGTTGTGGTCAGAATTTCTCGATGAACCTTTCTTATATGTGTTAAACCAACATTCTTACAAGTCATGTCCTCTTTGCAGATTGGACATCGCTTTACATTGATTGTCCCCATGATACCGATCCGATGTGGGGACTTCTGATAGGATTTAGGTTTTCCTTTACCTTTTCCTTTCCATTTTTGATGTGAAGACGAATGCACTGCTCCTCTTCATCATCCTTGTTGTACATTGCTTCCTCTTGTTGCAGTAGGTTTACTAACTTGTCAAAACTAATTGTCGTATCTGACAAGTTTAGAGTTGTGACAAAAATTCGGTAAGAAGAAGGGAGAGCTCTCAGAACAATGGGAACGAGAGACTCATCTTTGACTTCTTCTCCTAGGGCTAGAAGTGAAGCCCTCAACTCGCTTGACTCTTCTTAGGAAGGCTTCAATTTTCTCATTTTGTTTGAATTTCAACGTATGTAACTGACTCTGCAAATTGAGTATGACATTCTTGTTCTTGGCCTCATATATTGTGCTCAGCTTATCCCAAGCTTCTTTTGCTGATGTGGCATCTCGAATGTGGACTTGCACATCGTCGGATACTCCAAACAAGATGATGAGCTTTGCTTTCGATCTTGCTCTATCAAATTGTCATTGTTGTGTTGCATCCGTTGGTGAAGTTAGAGTACCCATCCACAACAGGCGATTTCTTCAAACTCAAGTTGTGTTTTTATTTTTGTCTTCAAGAGCATAGTTGCTTCCTCGAGCAATTGTGAATCGGAAGAAAAAATTTGGGGGCATTAGTGCCCATTTTGCAGAGATCACTGACAGGGTTTGGCTCTTATCACTCACGGTATAAGGTCTCCCAATCTATATACCGTCAATCCGATATACCAAACCTTTCTATATACGCACCCTTCCGATATACCCGTCGGTACGTGGAAGAAGCTCGCCCTTTCTATATACCCGCGGTACGTGAAAGAGGCGTTAACGCACGTGAAAGAATTCGATCGTGGTACCAAGACAAGATCGATGGGGTCAATGCGATTATTGACACCGGGCAAAGAAATATCCTCATACGCGCGCGTAACTCGCTATATACTCGGATAATTTCTCGGTCCGGATTTATGTCTTGCAATCGTTCACAGGCGGATGGGATGGTTCATAGTGTGCTTTGTGACCTTATTACTCCGATCGATTTATAGGGACGATGCCCAGACGGCGTTGTTGCAGCTATATTAGGTGTCAAGTGCGGTAGTAGTCGCGACGGCTTTACCCGTAAGCGCTTCAGGAGGCACTATATATACCGAGCAGCTGCGAATGAGATCTAGGATCTCGTGAGTGTTCTGAGAACCAAATTTACTATTTTTGATTACAATTACGCGAGTTTACGAAGCGATTTACAAAGTTTTGCGATTGACTATGGCAACCTCTTGAAAAATGAATGCCACGTGGCGCATCTTTGGTGAGGGGCGTTTTTAGGGTTCTATTTGCCCAAAAAACGGATCTGAGGCTTTATTTCTTTGCTCAGGCCGCATTTTCTCCTTCCCAGGCCGCGTTTTTTGTGTTGGGGCGCGTTTTTTTTTCCTGGGGCACGTTTTTCTCCTTTGGCCGCACTGTACAGGCCGATTTTGCTGTATTTTTCTCCGTGGGGCGTTTTTTTACTTGCTTGGCCGCATATTTTAGTTGCTGGGCGCGTTTTTGCTGTATTCTTTGCCTGGGACTGCGTTTTTGATCACTGGCCGCGTTTTTTCAATGCCTGGGCCGCGTTTTTTGTTGAATGTGCTCACAAAAACGTTTTTTCTCCTTTGTGCAGGCGCTGGGGGCAGCAAATGGCGCGTTTTTCCTGTTGTTTGCCTTTGGACAGGCCGTGGGGGACAGCAAGGGTGCGTTTTTGAGCTATGGCTTCATTTTTAATTGTTTATTGCTTGTGCAGGGCGCGCATGGGACAGCAAAGGGCGCATATGCTCTCAAAAAAACACTTTTTTTCTCCTTGTACAGGTGCTAGATCAAGAAAAACGCCTCTTCTCTTTTTTTTTTTTTTTATTTTCTTTGCTCTGTGTATTCACTGCAGGTGCATATACACAGCAAAGCAAACCTCCAAAACAAGATATACCTCTAAATGCAGTAAAAACAAAACCCTGATTGGGGAAATTTTTTTTTTTTTTTAAATTCAATACCTGTAGCAATTTTTGCCTGGTGCTGAGTGCACTAGTGCAAAATTTTTTTCCTTCAAGTACCTAGAAGGAACAAGTGGATGTGGGGGAGGCAGGGATGGGGCTGGGAGTTTGCACGAGGTTGCACATGGCTCTCGAATGCTGCAAATACGTCTCAATCTCCTCTTTCTCTCTGCTCTCTCTTCCACACCTCACGGGGCGAGAATTTCGCTCACGATACCAAATGTCGATTGAGAAACAGGACGGAATCTGTGATATTTTATTAATCTCAATCAAGTAAAGAATTACTGAGAGAATGGGCTGCAATATTTATAGATATTGCACAATGTACCCAAATACACACAGAGAATAAGTTGCACATGAGTGCAACCAAATGCCAAAATGAATAAGCTTCCAGATAACATCCGGGAAGCGGGAATTAGAAAAGAAAAATATATTGTTTAAAACAATATAACAATCGAATACAAACAAATATGGTTGATTAACCATACAACAAGATATTTATTATTTTAATTAATAAAATTAATTAAATAATCTAACTATGCATAATTAATAATAGGATAATATTATTTATCCTAACAAACATCAATCTCCTGCTCTAAAACCATCAAAAGGAATGATAACCAAATTGTATCAAGCCAAGAACTCGGATGTTATTCAAACATCGTGATCACTAAGATGAAATCAATTCTCTAGAATAACTTTACATAAACCTTTGCAAACAAATGAGCAACAATATCATATATTAGTATAGAACTCAATGAAATACAATGAGAATCATCCTTAATTATATAGGCAAGGAATAAAAATCTAATAAGAACAGTCAAGGTCATATATCAAGCCATAAATCAAATAAAGAACTAGTCAAGACCATAGATTTAGGAGAGAACTAGACATCAAGGATCTAGTCAATACGATAGATCAAGGAACGAACTATACCTAACAACTAGATAATATCCTCCTAATATCTAAATAAATAAAAATAAATATCTACACACATAAGTGGGTGAGGATAAATACAATAAAGATAAATAAAGTACCTAGGTGAACATGTGCTAAGGTAAATACCTACTCTAACAAGAACATTAAGGATTTTCATGGATGAACATGATGTGTGGAGAAGATGGATAATAGTTTCACAAGACTACATAAGCTTAAACAATCAAATTTCTTTCAATATTGAAGTAATTATCCATTTTTTCTCTTTTCGGGCTTTCATCGACGTCCCATTGCCTTGATCTAGGGTTTTGAAGAAGTGTTTTGATTGAATAGAAAGTTTTAACTGATAATTCTTCTTGAAATTTTGTGTGAAGCTTTTTGAATCATATATGCCATCAATGGCAAAGATAATTTTGTTTTAGAGTCCTCCAAACCCATGCGAAAGGTTGTAAAATGGCTTCACATAAGTCTGCTCATCTATTCTTGCAAATTGAAGGTTGTGAGGGATTCAATGATCTTGTTGAAGGTTTGAAAAATCTTTAGAAACCAACATTTGAGCTTAAACAAGCTTCTTTCTTCGTGGTATATTAGCATTTCATCAATGACAATGTATGTAAGCCTACACAGAGCTTCAATGAAAATTGGGGACAAAATCTCTAAGTTAGAATGTAAGTGAGCAACCCGTAAGGTATCACATATAGTATTGCATCATCTAAAACACCAATAAGATCTGTTGAAGACTAAGGTTTGACACTTTGTGTAGTTGATTAGTATGTTCATCAACTCGAGAAGCTCTTGAAGAAGATATTGAATCACCCTCAAAGTAAAAAGGCATGAAAACCTTTCCCATCTCATGTAAGAACTAGTGCAAGAGCCAACCCTTTTTCTTGTTGATCTCACTAAAGAAATATGAAGAGTCAAGGGTATTTGTTCAGTTTTGAAAGAGTCTAAAATGAATGAAGACAAGTTTTTAGAAGAAAAATCATTCTTGGTAGAATCGAGTTGTAGTTATGAGTTAAGGAATGAGAAGAGTCATGAGCTCGAACATGTTTTGAATCTTAAAAAATATAGAAAGATGTATGAAATATAGTGATGGTGTGTATGACTAAGATAGTTAAGAAGTAGATGTGATGATGAAGGTGATAGGACATATATTTAAGGATGTGTGATAAGCATATACATTGAAAATTGAAGGTTGCGGTGATAAAATATATAGTCTAAAATTTGTGAAAGAGAGTTGAAATAGAAAAAGAAAGTATGAAGATTTATAAAATGACTATTTGATGAGGTGACCAAAATTTTGAAGTGTGCAAATAACTACAATGGATGCAAGAAGACTGATATAGTAATTTTGAAGTTTGAATCAATGATATACATAGGACACAAATATTGGAGATAGTAATACAGAGATCGAGAAAAACAATGAAGGTGTATCTCTTGATTTGAGAATCAAATCTTCCTATCAAAGTAAGTAGAGGAATTCAAGACAACAGAGGTGATTTTTGCACAAGTGACTAGAAAATCTAGGATCATCATCAGGTTTTCTAACATCAAATTGAAGTGTGATCAACTTTTTCTTTGTAATTACTAAGTTGTAGCTCAGTAAAATTAGAAATTTGATTCTTTCTATCAAGTTGTAGCTTGCAAACTGTTCAAGTGGGTGCTTGAACTGAAGTTGGTGCTTCATCAGTTGAGTTGTAGCTCAACACTTTTGTAACCAAGAGCTTTATAATGATTTGGTTCAGTGGGTTTTCTCCCTAATTGGGTTTCCCACTTAAAAATTCTTGTCTTCTGTGTGTATGTGTGAGTTCTTTTTCTTTGTTAATTTTATTTTCTAGTTAAGTGACTAATCCTTTGGCTTAAAAAGTTGAATTGATTCACACCCCCTCTCGGTGTTTCGATTTCTAACATGAGATTCCTCAGATAATACTTGACCTTTTTCCTCTTAACCCTAGTTTCATTTATAAAACTCTAGCTATAGAATTTTAACAATTTGAATTCATTTCTTACCTATTTCAATTCTTTATTTTTTCACAATAACCTCATGTTATCATGTTTCACCTTCAAACAACAATGCGAGTTGTTTTAATCTTATAAATGAATCTAATTTTGTAATATAGTGTTAGCTACGATTCACTATAATTGTGTCTTTATAAGTTTGCACATTTACTAATTTGTAATTTATTTTTACCATTTCTTACATGTTATGTGCTTTATAATATAATCAAATCAATAAATTTGTGGTTGTTTTAACAATTGCTTGAGATTTACAAATTTGTAATTTATTTTTACTATTTCTTACATGTTTTGTGCTTTATAATATAATCAAATCAATAAATTTGTGGTTGTTTTAACAATTGCTTGTTGAATATTTTAGATAATCAATTGATAACTAACTATATGACTAGCCCACATTTCGGCTCATGTTCTTCCTCTTACTTAGATTTGTTCTAGATTTACATTGTTTATAAATCAATGTGTTTGTTAATTTAACATAACAATTTGAATGCAATGTCATTCCATGGTGTACAAGATTATGCCAAGCTTATCTTGCTAAAGTAGCACACTATCATCCCATGCCTTTCAAAATTATGCCAAATTATAGTGCAAGTGCAAAAAACTACTACAAAATCAAAATGACTTTAGGACTCGTTCAAAACTACAATGACTTTAATTACAAACAATGTTCCACAAAACATTTCATTAAATATCAATAGTTGCAATAAATAATTATAACTTCCATCTTTACTACGTTTGACTATATCTATCACATTTACTTCCCCAGATTTACCATATCATGGCCTTGTTAAACACAAGCCATAAGAATATATAAAACAAGTTAAGTCACATTTTCAATCTTTAAACATATTTTGTTTTGAAAAACATTAGCAAAGTTACACATGCCTTATTGTAGCCAAACAATATATTGTTTCTAATAAAATGAACCTTTGGTTGATATTTAAAAGTATGAATATTAAATTGTATGTATAACCATATCTAATAAAGACCAAATTGAGAAACAAGTTTAAATTTAAATTTCATTCTTTAAATGTATCTCATTTAATTTAATCGAATTATAATTTTAGACACCTTCTCATATCCCTGCAAATTGATTTTAGAGTAGATTATTTATTATTACTAGTTTTTCATATTATTAATAGTTAATCCAAGGTTGCTTGAAAAGGGACTCTTGTTAGTGGCAACCAATCATTAGCGTGGAGAAATTGAGATACAGTGAATTGTTGAGCCTCTGAAGAGTCCATCATATGAACGCCAGGCCATTTGACTCGATTGGAAGTTTGAGCCCCAGGGCCTATGTTGTCATATTCACCATAATATACAGAAAAACCGGTTCCATGTCCAGGCCACCCGATCCAACCGTCTGGGTTTATGAAATCGCCTAAATAAGATTGCATGAAAACTGTGCGAGAGTACCCTCCCCATGGCCTCCCCAGGTATGTCGACACAGATCCAGAAGCTGCAACCAATTCAGGGGCTGCAATAACTTTGCAGTCCTGAATAACTATCGCTGAAGTATCATCCGGGGATTGTCTTGAGCTGGATGTGATAACATTTTGTTGTCCGTTTAGGGGTTTCCTGACCACAATATTACACTTCTGGAATACTACTTTAGCATTGCCACAGATGAAGTCTATTGTTCCATAGATGTCACATTCCCTGAAGAATTGGCGCTCTGACGGCATCCACAGAGTGTCTTGGAAGCCCTTTAGTTTACAATGATAAACTACTGCCATATCTGATGACAATAATAGAGCAACAGCTTGCTGCTTATGTGGACCTGCTGTGTTCTCAATTCTCATGTCACGAGCGAAAAAACCGTTGGCATAAACAGCTGCATATATTTCAATTAAACATGTTTATTAGAATGGCGAATCACAGACAAAACCTATTTATAGTTATGTTTTTTTCCATTTAAAATCAATGGATTTTTTTGTAATCTTAAGTGATGAGTGAATATTTTAGAGCTTTGAAGAGTGAAGTTCTAATATAAGTGATTTTATTTGGAGCAGCATACATTAAATTCTCAAGGCATGTTACAAATAAAATTAATAGAATTGGTGATCCTAATTATAACAAAAATCTTTATCAAAATAGGGAACATAAAACCTTATAAATGACTTTGACACGCTAAACTCTCACCCTTTTAAATGATCTTGACACACTAAGTTTTTCATTTTTTTAGTGTGGCTTCACTTATATTAATTTAACAGGACTAAGTCAACTAATTAATTTAGGAATATTCTCTTGATTGAATGACTATCTTTAGAGTAGTAAAAGTACTTATGTTGACAGGCATTCTACAAAAATAGTAAGGTGTAAATTTTTATCTCTATATTAAATTTGACATCTATTTAACCTAAAAAAACATTTTTTTTAAGGAAATATTAAAAGAACATAGTCAATGTCATCTTCCTAAAATCTAAGATAAAATCCTTCAGATTGGTATTGGCCTTTTTCAAATAAATATACTTAAAATATTTACAGAAATTTATATTAAACGTGGTTAATTTAAAGCATATGCATCGTAGAACAGCAATACAGGGAGGGATATAAAGGTTTGACCATAACATTTTATTTGGTACATTCTTATGCGTGTTTTAACCAGAAATCTCTTCTCTCTAATATATGGAAACGCTATTTCTTCTGGTTTAAAAGCTTACCTACAGTGGCCGTGTCAACCATTTCATATCCATCCGCGACACTTCTGTGACCAGTAATAACAGTATCTTCCGTGCCGTCTCCCACCAGCATAATATTTGTCTTGGAGGCGGGCACCCGTACGAGTTCTCTGTAAGTTCCCCTTTTAACATAGATCACGTATCTCTGAGGGTTATTCTCAGGAACAGCATCAATGGCGTCGGAAATTTTCTTGAACATACCGCTACCGTCTTGCGCCACGATCGCGTCTGCCTGAATGCCAGATTTTCCTACAAACATTCTCTTGTCTGCACGAGTCAACCACGAAGGGAAGCCCTTTTCCACGAAATAAACATTGTCCCCGTCGGCTAACAGACGTCGGTTGCCATGAAAGGAATTCTTGCCAGCGATCCAAAGTTTATTACTGCCTTGAATTTGAGAAAATGAGACAAATATCAGCACCGTCAGAACTGCCACCTTAGACGACATTGTTACTGATTGGTCCTCCTTCCTTTACAATTTACAATGTCTTAACATACAGTCTTATTTGAGTCGTTTAAATAGAGGTGGAGGAGGTGAAGGTTCACGGAATTTGACGTTGGGATCTGGTATGTTTTGCCGGAATAATTGCGGCGCATTAGCTGTCTCGAATTCGAAGATGTGCTGAAATTCATCGATACAAACTGCAAATTGCCGAAAATACAGAGATTCGTTTGAATCGGATGATCCAGCGCCATACCAAGCGAAGGAAAAGAGTTAGTTTGGTAGGCGTTGAATAACGTGAATCGATAAGTTTAGAGGCGCCGAAACAAAGGTTATGACGATCTGGCCGAAGATTTGGCCATTCAAGTACTACTTGCTGAATGATTATTGGTGAGGGAGTCCATAAGTATGTGCTGACCATATCCAACACACTCAGTTCTTGTTCATGCCATCGCCACGTCATCCTTAGCTTTTTCCTCAACACATCCCAGTTGGCACTGGAACCCACGCTCAATCGTAATTGTCAGCAGGGATCAAATATGAAGGCCTGGTCAAAATTTCATTGGGTTTATTTTCAACCCGCCCTTTGACATGAATACAAAATTAACACTCGTTATAATCAGAATAAATCAAGTATATATGTCACAAATGAGGGATTATAGTTGAGTACAAAATATCATAGGTATGGTTGTATTAGGGAAAGTCCTAGTTGTGTTTGACATTGTGTCAGGAATCAGTATGGGCGATATATTTATGCGGAAGGCATTCTATATTGAAGTGAGACCTATTGCGTTTGACACACAACATCAAACGATAGGCAAAGATTTAATTTGTCGTTGATGTACTACATCCTTTCAATCGTCCACATGGCATGAACATTGTTAAATCGTTTCAACGCAGTGATGTTTCGGCATTCAAGTAATGTTTGTACCAACCAGCCGATATGATGTCAAGTGCCCGTCCACTTCTTTAACTTTCAAGCAATGTTTGGATTTTTAAGTCCCCATTCTCGAATGCTCGTAACATGCACCCTTAATCCAAATCTAGATCGACAATAGGCAAAGAGACTGTTAAAATTCAGTCGAAATGATGGTGTCCAACAAGGTGGTGTCACCTAGAACTCGAAGTCACAAATGAGAGATTATATTTGAGTACAAAATATCTTTACACCGAAAGGCGTGACTATAGTTGGGTGGAGGCCGAGAGGGGCTTGACACATGACAGGGAGATCAGTGGTAGGCATTGTGCGAAGGACGAGGATGTTGATTACGGATCATGCATAGCGGTCGATCATCTGTAAAAAGCAAACGCAACCCGAAAAAATGACTTGTTATTATTGAGCTCCTGTAGATCTTTGACAGCGCATGCAGAAAACTCCACCAGAAAACCTAGACCTAAATTTTGATAACGAGGCAAGCGGATGTTGCCGGCAGTCGACAGAGATCAGGGAAACAGAAAGGTTGCTGCAAACAGAGGATGTTTTTTTGTAGGTTTCCTGGAGCAGAGGCCTGGATCATTGACTACTATCAGGGAGAAAACAATCCATGTGGGTGAGTTAAAAGATATTATAGTTTTTAAAATGTTCTTATGTTATACTGATTCAGTTGTAGGCGTGTGCTCAGTTGGATGAATGGGTGCTCTGTCCGATATTCAAAAGAGTGTGTCATGTGGGGAGAAGAGAGTATATGATAGAGTCGTCATTACAACACGAACTGCCAACATCAACACCCACATTCACATTCCATTTGCATCGTCGGGGGAGGAAGAGTACAACTTCCTTGACAAACACTAGATTCCCTCCACACATAAGTTGTCAATTGTATTAGACGGTAGCATTGATCGGTGTTTTGAATGGGAATATTTTGTTTTTTTTTTTTAACATATTTTGAGTCGCTTTACTTGTATTTTTCTGTGATTTGAGCAGATTTTATCTTAATTTATGCGATTTGAACGGGGGCGGCGAACGGAATGTTCAACGAGGGAGTTCGGATTCCATATCTGGTAGCCTCTGTAGAGGACGTTTGGTGTTCAGGTCGTATGAAACTCGATTTCCTCTCCGTCGGTTATATATATTTTTTGGATATTTTCATTTGTGTGCTGCCTTTCCTGGTTTCGACATCCCTGCATGCATCAATTAATATTTTGGGTATTTTTATTTCAGCGTTTCCTTAACTAGTTTTAAGATGTCTGTGTTTAATATATTTTGGCTATTTTGATTTATGCACTGCCTTTGCTGGTTTCGACATTTCTGTATTTACAAGAAAGGTATATCTGCTTATCCGTATTCTGCAAGTTTCAATGGATGTCTGAGAATATGTGTTATGGGCGATTTACTTTGAGTGGTTTAGGTCGTCCTTGTGCTACTTTTTATTATGTGGATTTGTTTTATGGTGGGTTTGAATTTTTTTTATATTTTTAATAACACTTTCCTTCGAAAATAACCTACTGACATATTTTCTTTTATGTCTACACAACAGCTTCTTGTTCGGAATCTTCAGCACTCTAGGAAGACGACAGGTTTTGGAGGAAAAAGGGGTAAAGATATGTTTCTTCTTAATGTAAATTTATGATTCATGTAATATTAGAGGTTTTGCCTATATGGAGACAAAGTAAAAATGTTATTTGTTTTATTCTATGTTGTTTGAGTGCGTGGAGGATTGAAAAGAATTCTTTTAATAGTTGCATTGTTATCCCGGCTTTGAAGAAGGGATGGTTAGCTGATCTAAAAAATTTAAGATCTTCCTGGTTTCTTTTCATATTAAAACGTCAATAGTATTTGATAACCTTTCCCTGATATTCACTGCCTCAACTTATTTTCTCTATGCTCTGCAACGTTGTGAAAGATGTTTGTAGTGCTATATCGTTCCTATGTTTGCATTTTTGAATTGTTACAATGTTAGAAAATACTCACAAACAGTGGATTCCTTCCTTTGTTCTTTTATTTTCCCCTTCTTACTATCTCGTTGACCAGGTCTTTCATCCTCCCTGGAAACATATAACATATTGCATACAGACAACAACATAGACTTGCAAATATATAGTCAATTTCTCTTAATTCTCGCTTCATTAGGAATAATTCCTTGTAAAGTTTTATTGAAAATTATTATATCTTCCTGCTGAAAACCAGATCAGTTCAGCTTATGTTGAGAAAATATAGGCGCCTAGATTTGGAGTTAGCCAAACTACTCCAACCCTATTCTTCGCATTCATGGCGAGAGGAGCTGTGCCTTGGTGGAGTTGTTGTTAATCTTAGTAGCTTGGACAGTTGTTTGTCCTCACCCAGATATAGCAGCATTTGTTATGGGTAGTTTGGACAGCTGTTCATTCTGGCCTAGAATTTAGAAAAATAGTTGTTTTTGTCAAACAAATATTGTTAGGATAAAAACAATTGTTATTTAATATTGACTCCTTTTAGGTGACACCTCATAACCAAGGTTGTTAATGGTTATTGAGTTGTCTTAATCTCAGCCGTTCATTTGTATTAATCTCGGCCATTGATTTTCAACGAGAGTAGTATATAAGGGGGTCATTGGGTCATTTGTAACAAGGAAGTTTTTAGAGAAACTTGTAGTGTTAGCAAGGGCGCAGTGATAGCGTTGAAGATAGCAGTGGAGGAATATCAGCAGGAGGATTAGGAGATTGTCGGAGCTCTACCAGTAAGAGGCAAGCAGTATTTGTATCTCTTGATTTGCTGAAGTTTAATATATTTCTCATCTGTAGTACTGGTTTTCCCTACGGGGTTTTTCCAGGGACAATTGTCCGAAAATATTGTGTTCACCTTGTTGGGTATTTTTTTATGTGTTTGTATTTGTGAAGTTACAGTTGTGTTATTTTCCAATATTTGTTGATCAAATAATCTTACAAGGTAGGAGGTTAATAATCAGTAACTGTAATAGATTTTTCACATGGTATCAGAGCTAAGTTCGGGTAGAAGAGATTTACCCTAGGTGAAAGAAAGTGAGGGTTTATAAAACCCAATTTAACCTCTTCAAAATTATTATTATTATTTTCTTTTAAGATGGCCTCAAAGCAGGTTTAAGAGATCAGGACAGATTGGATGGAGCCTCGAATTTTGGTGTCTGGAAAGCCAAAATTTCTCTATTGCTGGAAGAGAATGGTATCAAGGAATATGTGACCACTGTTGTACCTGTACCTACAGATGCAACACAACTCTTAGCATATAAGAAGGAAGATGCCAAGGCGAGGAGGCTGATTCTTGATGGTGTCAAGGATCATATTGTTCCGCATATTACAGAGTTAGATACTGTGAAGACGATGTGGGATGCCATTATGAATCTGTACCAGAATGCTACCACTAACCGGAAGTTGATTCTCAGAGAAAAGTTGAGGAATACCCGGATGAATAAGGGAGAAGACGTCACAAGTTACCTCACCAGACTTAGACTTGTCAAGGATGAATTGGCAGTTGTTGGAGACAAACCAAATGATGACGAGCTAGTGAGAATAGCCCTAAATGGGTTTACTAAGTAGTGGGATGTCTTTGTTCAAGTCATCAATGGACGAGACACCTTACCAAGTTGGGATCGACTATGGAGTGATTTCACTCAAGAGGAGCTTAGACTAAGTCTTGTCAATGGAGCCAACAATAAGAGTCAGAAAAGTGAGGTGGAACAGGAAAATGTTGCCCTAGCGGGTAAAGGGAAAGCAAAGAAGGGGTCTAGTAAAGGATCAAATTCACAAGGTGAAAAGAAGAAGAAAGATTCTTCAAAGATCAAGTGCTATGGCTGTCACGAGTTTGGCCACTATGTCAGTGATTGCCCAGAAAGGAAGAAGAATGAAAAGAAAGGCAAGAAGCAAGTTGTGGCTTCAGCAAGTGCAGATGAGCTCTCTAGTAGAATGGAAGATGAGTTTGCACTCATAGCATGTATGGTTAGCTCAACCTCACAGAGTGTTTGGTACATAGATAGTGGGGCATCATATCATATGACAGGAGTTAGAGAATACTTCTCCAGTTATAAGGAAGAGAGCACCAGAATCCAGATCTCTATGGGGAACATGTCCAAACTCAACTCAGTTGGGAAAGGGACTATTCAGTTTCAGAGGGAGAGTGGTAAGATGATTCCCCTTCATGATGTGTTGCATGTTCCAGGCTTAGGGATGAATTTGATTTATGTATCTGTCCTTCAGGACAAAGGGTACAATGTACTCTTTAGAGGGGCACATGTGTTGATCAAGCACAAGGATTGGAAATCACCCATAGCTATTGGAGTTAGGAGTGGTCGGCTTTATAGGCTGCAGTTTGATATTCCTAAGGCACTCATGAGCAACAATAATCTTAGAGATCAGGGAGAGCTATGGCATAGAAGGATGGGCCATATCCATCATGGAGCCCTTAAATTACTTCATGAGACAGTGACAGGTGTTCCTGAGGTGAGCACAAAGCACGATGATGTATGTAAGGGATGCGTGTTGGGGAAGTTTGCTAAAGCATCTTTTCCAAGGAGTGACACCAGATCCAAGGGCATTCTTGATCTAGTACATTCAGATGTATGTGGACCAATGTCGACGAAGTCTCTCAGAGGGTATGAGTACTTTGTTATTTTATTGATGATTTCTCCAAGAAGACATGGATATACTTCTTGAAGACCAAGGATGAGGTTTTCAGTCACTTCCAAGAGTTTAAAGCTCTTGTGGAGAATTTGACAGGAAGGAAGATAAAAGTTCTTCGGTCAGAAAATGGAGGCGAGTACAAAAGCAATGAGTTCTAGGAGTTCTATACCAGAGAAGAAATCAAGAGAGAGTGGACTGTTCCTTACAATCCGCAATAGAATGGAGTTGCTGAGAGGAAGAATCGGTCTATAACGGAGGCATCAAGGGCTATGTTGCATGACCAGGATATACCCCATTATCTGTGGGCAGAGGCATGCAGTACAACAATATACATACAAAATAGAGTTCCACATAAGGTACTAGGGAAGATGACACCAGAGGAAGCATTCACTGGGAAGAAGCCAGATGTCAGTCACTTTAGGATCTTTGGGAGTTTGGCATATTGTCACATTCCTAAGGATACACGTACCAAGTTAGATCAGACTGCGGAGAGAGGGTACTTTGTGGGGTACAGTGAAACCTCAAAGGCATATTGGATATTCATTCTGGGGACCAGGAGGATTATTGTTCGACGTGATGTCAAGTTCATGGAGGACAAGGCATTTAGAAGGTCTAGAGATTTTCCAGTAGATGATCAGAGTGAGCAGCCAACAGAAGCTCCAAGGATCACTCAATTGAGTCAAGGGCAAGCAAAGCTCGAGTACAGTTACTAGTACAAGCATAGACTCAGGAGGAGAGAGTTTTCAAAGTATGGAGCAACAGGTGCAAGAAGAGATGCATCAAGAAGACATGGAGGTTGATATTTCATCCTCTACAGTTGGCAGCAAGAACCATGAGGTTCAACAGACACAGAAGAATACTCAGGAGTTAGTGGGTACTCCTAGGAGGAGTGATAGACAACGGAAACCACCAGCCAGGTATGATGACTATGTTGCATTAGTTAGTATGTTGGTAGATAGTGAACCTTCTAGCTATCAGGAGGCTACACAACATCAAGTGTGGCAAGAAGCAATGGTTGAGGAGTATACTTCAATTATGCAGAATGATGTGTGGGAGGTAGTGCCTAGACCAACAGATAGGGAAGTGGTTGGATCACGCTGGATCTATAAGATCAAGCACGGTGCAGATGGTAGCATCGAGAAATATAAGGCAAGGTTCATGGCAAAGGGGTTCTCTTAGAAAGAGGGAATAGAATACGAGGAGACATTTGCTCCAGTTGCCAGGTATACTTCTATATGAGCTGTAATCTCAATTTCAGCACAGATGGGATGACATATCCATCAAATGGATGTCAAGACAACGTTTCTTAATGGTGAGTTGAAAGAGGAGGTATACATAGAACAACTAGAAGGCTTTGTAGCACACACAAGAAAGAGACCCACGTGTGTAGAATGAAGAGAGCATTGTGCGAACTCAAAGAAGGCTCCTAGAGCATGGTATGAGTGCATTGATAGTTACTTGCAGGAAATGGGCTTTGTGAAGAGTGAGGCAGATGCTAATCTCTACTACTTAGTAGTTGGAGGTGAGATTCTCATTCTTGTCCTATATGTAGATGACTTGTTTCTTACAAGTTCACTGGGGCTCATAGAAGAATGCAAGAGGGATCTTGCAGCGGAGTTCAAGATGAAGGATTTGGGACTTATGCACTACTTTCTAGGCATGGAGGTATGGCAAAAAGATGGAGATATTTTCCTTGGGCAAGGGAAATATTGCATGGAAATCTTGAAAAGGTTCAGGATGGAAGATTGCAAAGCCATGTCTACACCCATGATCATGAATTGGAAAGGTAGACACATCCAAGGAGAAGGATGTAGACCCCACCTTATACAGGCAGTTGATTGGTTCTCTCATGTATTTGGTCAATACCAGGCCAGATATAGCTTTTGCAGTTAACTCTCTTAGTCAGTTCATGGTTGAGCCAAAGAGAGTGCATTGGACTGTGGCAAAGCATGTGTTGCGTTATTTTTGAGGTACAATCGAGTATGGAATTAGATATGCTCGAGGTGAAGGAATCAGGTTGATGGGCTATACTGACGCAGATTGGGCAGGTAGTACAACGGACAAGAGGAGCACTTCAGGGTGTTGTTTCAGTCTGGGATCAGGAGTTTTATCTTGTTTCAAAGAGAAGCGTAATTTTGTGGCTCCGAGTTAGCAGAGTCGAGTACATAGCAGCTAGCATGGGCATGTGAAGCTATATGGCCGGAATTTGTTAGTAGCTTTGTTTGGTCGGAAGGTTGAGACTATGGTGATACACTACGATAATCGTGAGTTGCATCAAGTTGAATTAAGAATCGGTGTTTCTTGATAGGTCAAAACATATAGACATCAAGTATCACTTCATCAGAGATTGTGTACAGCGTGGGGTTGTTAAGCTACAGTTTGTACCTACAGATCAGCAGGTAGTAGACATTCTGACAAAGGCATTGGGGAAGGAAAAATTCATCTTCTTCAGAGAGATGTTGGGTGTCATGTAGAACAACTTCCTCGCTAAGAGGGAGTGTTAATCTTAGTAGCTTGGACAATTGTTTGTCCTCACCAAATATAGTAGCATTTGTTATGGGTAGTTTGGACAGCTGTTCATTCTGGCCTAGAATTTAGGAAAATAGTTGTTTTTGTCAAACAAATATTGTTAGGATAAAAACAATTGTTATTTAATATTGACTCCTTTTAGGTGACACCTCATAACCAAGGTTGTTAATGGTTATTGAGTTGTCTTAATCTCAACTGTTCATTTGTATTAATCTCGGCCGTTGATTTTCAACGAGAGTAGTATATAAGGGGGTCATTAGGTCATTTGTAATAAGTAATTTTTAGAGAAACTTGCGATGTCGCAAGTAGTCTTAACAACAGTGTTAGCAAGGGTGCAAAGATGATAGCATTGAAGATAGTTGAGTGGAGGAATATCGGCAGGAGAATTAGGAGATTTTTGGAGCTCTTTAGAAGAGGCAAAGTAGTATTTGTATCTCTTGATTTGCTGAAGTTTAATATATTTCTCATCTATAGTCTTGGTTTTCCGACGGGTTTTTCCAGGACAATTGTCTGTTGACTAAAGAAACTCAATAAAATATTGTGTTCACCTTGTTGGGTATTTTTTATGTGTTTGTATTTGTGAAGTTAAAGTTGTGTTATTTTACAATATTTTTGATCAAATAATCTTACAAGGTAGGAGGTTAATAATCAAGATAATCGTAATATATTTTTCACATTTAGAAATGAATTCAAGCAAGCTAGTAGAGTGGAAGCAATTCTATTGAAGGCCATTCTCACTAGAGTTTCATAATACCTCATAAATAAAGATATGACATCAATTAGAATAAAAATATTTATTCATTGTTATCTATCAATTTTAGCAATATATATGTCTTTCATATTTTAACTTGACATATATGTATCGGGATAGATTTAATGTATTCTAAACCCCATAAATCCTATTCATCGCTTTCAAATTCCATTAATGTTATTGGGCCTCTCAAAAAGGTTTGTAGAAAAAAAAAAATTCTAATAAAATAAGAAAATGGAAACATGATAATTAGCTTACAAATTTGAAATTTGGAAAAGGCTAAGTCAGTAAAGAGTTCAAAACACTACCAAAGATACTTCTAATGCTACCGGAGATACTGCTATTAATCGGATGTTGAAATTTAATGTCTAATGGGCAGTTAAGTTTCAATATATTGAGTTCTTAACCGAGTACATTCTCATGCTTTGAATATGCAATTAGTAACTTTCACGAGTTCTAATTCAAATATTAGAGCCAACCATGCTAAACCCATGTTAGAGCATGAAAACACTAGTCTATATAATGAATATTGAAAGATATTCTTCTATATGGTACGTGTTAGTTGGAAGGTGGTTTTTATAGAAGAAACATATGTGACTTTGAGAACATGGTTTTAGCCACCTATATCTATTGAAAGATTTTAAAAACTATGCTTACAAATTTTCTATAGAGTTTACCCCACCACCTATGAATAAAGTTGATGGCTAATGAATTTCAAGACTATAAATCTCTACATTTCGTAGCATTTAGAAAATAGTTTTTGAACTTTGTATAGAAAAAAAAAAAATCTTTGAAACACATCATCAGGATGAGAATGAACTATTAATGAATTATTGTCTTGTGAATGATGAAGAAGAAATCTCTCCATCTTCCTGTCTTGACCCTCTCCACTTCCCTTCCCCACATATCACCACAACCATCCAGAATATATTCTTTGTTGGTCTATTGTGACTCCATCTTCCCTTCGATTACTTCTAACTCGTGAATTACACCTTGTAAACCACTGGGAAAACAACAACTAGACCATGCGGGAAAGGTTCTAGCTCTAAATAATATGTACTTGACAAAAATAGATTAAAAAATTAATACACTATGTTTACTCTAATTGTGAATGAGAATGATAAAATAGGGGCAACCTTGAATGAAGTGAACCAACTAAGGATGGGCAGGTCAAGTAAAGTAAATAAATTCTTTTACATTGACTATATTATCATTACATATGTGATTATGCTTTATGTAGGAAATTTAGGACCCTAGAGACTTCTTTCATTGAAGTTCTAAATTTATTCTTGTTGACATTATTTTTTCCTATCTTCGCCATTCTCTTACACAAAAGAATAAAATAAATTGAAAAAGGGGGAGAGGTTAAATACGGCTTATGGTCATTGCAAAGCAAGAAGGATTCAATATGTGTAAAGGATTAAAATGCCTAAAATATGGACATGTCTCTGAAAGATTCATATTCTTTTCAGCTAGGTTGAATTAGACCGAAATTATGTTTGAGGTCGTCTGTTTAACACTTTGAAATATGAATATGCAAGGTGAACTTTATTATGTAACTAGTAGGTAATTTTTTGCATATGGCATTAAAAAAATTAAAATATTGTCTTTAAGTGCTTGTGGGTTTTAAGTCATTGTCATCATTTGTCTCATATTGTTTTTGATTGTTGGTCTACTCACTCTAGTAGCGGTTTTGGACATATGCTACGCCCTTAACCTATTGCTTATATTAGGATATGAGTAGGCTGACTTGTGGTTTACCATATCATTTTATTATATCATTTATACTTTATCATGCTTAATAGGTCAGTAAAGCCTTGGTGATGGTCATAGCATATTGTTTCACTCGGAAATGCTTCGTTCCTTATAGAAAGCAGATAAGGTTAGGGTTAGGAGGAATACTGAGAATGTCACGTTATGAAGAAACTCATAATAGAGAAGATGATGTGCGCTTACACCGTAGAGAAAGATCAGGCCGACCGTGAAGAACTCCTTTTTGTCTTGGAAGGACTACTGCTTAGAAATAAGAACACAAGACCACAAGATTTTGATTAGATAATAAATGAGGAACTGCCTTGGGCCTGTGGAAGTATGAAACTTCCTTTCGAAGGTGGTCGAGTTCCTTCTGCTAATATGAATTAACACAAAATTGTAGAGTACCAATTAAATTGTTTCGTGGAACCGGGTAGGGAAAAGAAACCCTAAAAAAGTAGTCTTTTCTTGGTTTTGATCAAAGGAACCGATCCGGTTACCTATAACCGATGGCGGTCACCGATAACCGATACACCTGGTTGGTTCTAGGATCTTCTGGGGCTGGATTTTGTGGTGTTTGTAATGGCTGGTTTTTTGATAGTATTGAGAAATGGGATGGTTAGAAGCTTAAGGAATGATAGTTAGAGGCAATGGAATACGTTAGATAATGGGTTCGAGGAACGGATTTGGGAA
Organism: Taxus wallichiana var. yunnanensis; assembly: GCA_018340775.1. NCBI lineage: Eukaryota > Viridiplantae > Streptophyta > Pinopsida > Cupressales > Taxaceae > Taxus > Taxus wallichiana. The sequence goes on from CM031240.1 coordinate 145,509,927, forward strand.
GATTACAATTCCAAAAGCACAAGAAATGTTATAACATGATAATTAGCTTACAAATTTAAAACGGAGGACATGCAAGATATAATCTGCTTTTTTGATGAAGGTGCAAGTTGATCTCCTTCACTGCCAACTCTTCTCGGTTTCTTTACTCGTCTCTGCTTGGTCAAGTGAAGTTCGGACTCTCGATCGCATTTTGGACTCTCCTTTTATTAAAAATCCTTCGACACGTGATCTCAAAATGAAATTCCGATCCGTTGTTTTGGTTTGGGAAGCCCATTTCTGACAGATGGAACCGATGGCGGTTGCGTAACGATCGGCATGGCGGTCGAGTAGAACCTAATGCATCGGTTAGGAAAAAGTAGGCTATTTTTAGTAAAATAGCCCACCTTCCCCTCGCTTTTCTCCCATGTTAGAGATCGGTTGCGGGCTTGGTCAAGTGGCTAGAAGGTTGGCTTTGGGTGCCACCTATATCTATTGAAAGTAAAAAAACTATGAGGCATTGGGTTATGGATGTGAGTCTAGACCAAGTCATGGGTCTTAATTAGGTTAATTTTAGGGTTAGGGCTAGGTCATGTTTACTCTAATTGTGATGAGGTGGCACATATGATTATGCTTTATGTAGGAAATTTAGGACCCTAGAGACTTCTTTCATTGAAGTTCTAAATTTATTGAGGTGATTAAAATGCCTAAAATCTGGACAAGGTAAGGTGATGTGGATTATATCAATTACAAGGTAATTAATAAATAATTGTGTAAAGTTTAGGTAATGAGGTTAGGTTGCGAAATGGGATGCGGGTCACAAGGGTCGTGAGACACTTTAAAATAGAATTTGGTGTCTACACATATGAATAGTATATATAGGGGATTGTAGGTAGTAGTTCATTATCATTTGAGCATTTGAGTCTTATTATATGGTTTGGAGGTTTCCCCCTCAAAGTGGCAAAGCTATTATAATTGCATATTGAGATCATTATTTTGAAATATTGTGTTATTTTGTGGTCTATTGCTACTCATAATCTGAATTATACTAGTAATTTCATTACAAGTGGTATCAGAGCTATGATCTAGGCCAAAATTAGGGCAAAACCCTAATTTTTGTTTCCACAATATATTTCGAACTAGAGCGAATTGGTGGGATATAGTTTTACCAGAGTTGCAAACCATTTCAAGTAAGGTTCCCTGAAAATTTCATAATTTTTTGATTTATTTTGCACAAGTTATTACAAATTTAGTGTTTTTCATAAAATCACTCCCTAGGGTGCAAATTGTGGAATTTTTCAAGTTCTTTACATTTTCGGAAAACTATCAAAAAATAGTATTAGTATATTCTCTATTTTTTTCCTGTTCGGTCAAATTTGTATTGAAACCCTAAACCCTAAGGTTTGATATCATGATGGGGCCTTCCATAAGAAAAAATAATCCGGTTACTCTAGGTAAAACCCCAGATAAAGATGGGATAGTGATTGAAGAGATGGAGTTAGAAGAGGTAAATACAGATTCCTCAACACTAGGGTTTACCTTAGTTGATCATAAGGTGATCCAACTTGAGTATGAGCTACGAAATGTACAATCTAAGATGGCCTCTAAAGGAGACATAGCCCAAATCAATCATTGGTTGGATGATATCATGCAACATGTAAAGGGTAAACAGTATGGCCCAAATATGGCCCATATCAACCAAGGAGGATCTTCAGTTCAAAATCATGGACAAAATAATCATGTTGGATCACTTTTCCAGCCCAATCAGAATCCAACTTATTCGTAACCACGGAACATGATGCCGAAAGTGGATATGCGCAAATTTGATGGTAAAGATCCCTTGAATTGGATAAATCAAATGGAGAACTTCTTTGAGCTACATTAAACACCATCAGGACAAAAGGTGACATTGGCATCCCTATATCTTGAACCAGACCAATTCGTTTGGTATCGATGGTTATGTGCTCAAAGGTAGAAGAATGGTCTCGGTGTCACTTGGATAGTTTTTATCGAGGAGTTGTAATTGCACTATAGTTCCAGTGTTTTAGAGAACTAATTTAGTCAATTAGAAAAGTTACGAAAAACAAGATCAGTCAAAGATTATGTGCATCAATTCCAAAACCTATCCTTAAGGGTGGAGAATATACCGAGAAGAGAATCTGAATGACCTATTTCTTAGGGGTCTTAAGGACCACATCGAGTATGAACGTACGTATGTTTAATCCACTCAAGATTTCTGATTCTATTATCATGGCATGTTGAGCGAGAGGAAAAGGTTCTTTGTAGTAGGAGGCCGCCTTTCATTAACACCATAGACCGTAGTATCTCTTCCCCTTCATTTTCTAGGCCAATTAGATTGACTCCTCAACAAATGAAAGAAAAGAGGAAAAGGATTATGTTTTAAGCTGTGATATAAAATATGGATCGGGACACAAATGTGCTTTGAGAAGAAGTTGTTCTATATTGTGAGGTAATGAGGATGATGAGGATGCTGAAATTATAAAAGAGGCCGAGGAACCAATAGAAGATGAAGTAGAGGATCACCAACCTACAATTTCTTGCCATGCATTGTTAGTATTAGTACTCCTCAAACACTCAAGGTTATTGGCTATCTCAAAAATAGAAGAAGACAATGTTGACTGACTCGGGAGTACTCATAACTTCATAAATAGTATGTTAGATGCCCACCTCAATTGTTTTATTTACCCATCTCCGAAATGCAAGTTATGATTGTGGATGGTGGGACAGTCAAGTGCGGGAAAGTTCCATAGTATCAAGCTTTCTATGGGAGACTATTGTTGATGGTGAATCACAGCACTTCGAATGTCCGCGGCTCGGCTGAGTTGAGACTCTCGGTGTGATTTCATAACATGGAGCTTTTCCCAAGTGTGGGACCTTGCGAAATTTTAAAAGCTCTCCGGATGAAGGTGGTTCCTATTCCTCTATTCAGATGCACATGTAGAAATGTAGAGGGTTTACAAAGAACCTAAACTAACAAAGGTGATGCAACGAGGAATGAAGAACACTTGTCTTGCTAATAAACACAAACCATTAAAACGTAATGCAAGATCATGCACAGATAACAAAATTTGTAGTGAAAGATCAAGAGGATGTGAATAAACATAGAGAGGGTTGAGAATCATCCATAGACATGCATTATCTACTCCAAAGATTGATACAATACACTACAAAATGCCAAGAGGCAAAGTTGCATTACAGTTTTAGATGGGAGGTTTGAACTCCACAAATTCACCTACCAAAGAGAAGAAGGGAGGGGAAAAACAAGAATGTCCAACCTTTAGAAATAAGCCCCTCCTTAAAATTTATAGGAATAATGAGAGAGAAAAGAGAGAGGAATTCCAAATCTACCCCAACCACCTCTAGGTTGTATTTAATTCAACTCATTATGGCGGTAGGTAAGAACCCTAAGCAAACCCCAAACATGGCGAAATGTATTTTGCATTTTTAAAGAACTTGTTCTCACCTAATTAAAGATATCCATCGTAGTTGGATAGAAGACCTTGTAAGCTTTCCAAAAATTCCAACCTTGCGTTAATCCGAGCTCCCTTTAAAAATTATGGCCATCCGAATATCTACGTTAGGGTTTACTTTCTGTCGGGTGTCGACGCTCAAAATGTTGCACCTCTTGAAGATGCACCTTGGCGCATCCATCCCTATGTCAACATAATCTTACGTGCACCATAGGCGCTGAAAATGTGGTGTTGACACCTAGTGCTCTGCGCCTTGGGCGCGAATTTTGTCATGTCGACACTCTGTGTTGTGTGCCTCCAACCTCGCACGCCTTGGGCGCATGAATTTTATCATATCAACACTCTATGTTGTGCACTCTACACTGCACCTTGGGTGCAAATTTTAGTGTGTCAACACTCTATGTACCTGCACCATGGGCGCATCCATTTTCATGTCGACATCCTCTTACCGTGCCCTTAACTGTTCCATGGGCGCGAATTTTGGCGTGTTGACATCTTCTTGTGCCATGGGTCATCCATTTTCATGTCGACATCCTCGTACTGCGCCCTTAACATGCTAATGATGCAATAAATGTCGGGGTCTAAGTTTCTTTGATTTCCATATTCTCTCGTTTGTCTATATTTCCCTGGGGAGATATATACAACAACTACATGTTAGACTCACCTATGTTTGCTATTTCTATAGGAGGGGCAGATATTGTTTTGGGTGTCCAATGGCTCACAACCTTAGGTACTATAGAGATGAATTTCCAAGAATTTTTCATGCGCTTTCATTCAGATGGAAGGAAAATACAATTGAATGGGATGGTAACTAAGTCTCCACAGATGATTAGCTCTCATCAAATGTAGAAGGTTCTCAGAAAAGGAGTAGATGGATTTATAGAAAAGTTATTTTCCATAGAAGTACAACATATAGATTCTTCAATGCCACCCAATCTTGAGAAGATTATTGATGCTATCTCATCTATTTTTGATGCAATTTCAAAGGACTACCACCGATTATGGATCATGATCATGCCATTTAGTTGATTCTAGGAGCCAAACACCTAACATCGGACCATACTGAGATACCCATATTCCCAGAAAAGTGAGATCGAGAAAATGGTTCAGGAAATGTTGAAGGAAGGTATCATCAGGCCTAGCTAGAGTGCTATTCTTCACCAGTGGTCATGGTACGTAAGAAGGATGAAACATGGAGGATGTGTCAGATTTATGAGAACTCAACAAGTACACCATCAAAGATAAGTTTCCTATTCCAGTAATTGATGATTTACTTGATGAATTGCATGGTGCTATTTATTTCACAAAATTAGATCTCTATTCGGGTACCATCAAATTAGAATAAAAGAGGAAGATGTTCATAAAATGGATTTTAGGACTCATGAGGGCCATTATGAGTTTTTGGTAATGCCTTTTGGTCTTAAAAATGCACATTTAATCTTTCAAAGCTTGATGAACATTGTTTTAGGCCATTTCAAAGGAAATTTGTATTAGTTTTCTTTGATGACATATTGATTTCTGATAAGACATGGGAAGAACACTTATAACATGTAAATAAAGTGTTGGAAGTTTTGGAGAAACATAATCTCTATGCAAAGCCATCCAAATGTTCTTTTGGTGTACAAGAGGTAGAGTACTTGGGTCACATTGTATCCCATGAAGGCATCAAAGTTGATCCTTAGAAGATCAAAGCTATGGTGGAATGGCCAAGGCCCAAAACTCTCAAAAATCTTCATGGGTTCCTAGGAATAATAGGGTACTATAGAATATTTGTGCGGGGATATGGTAGAATAACAACCCCACTCACTGCATTACTAAAGAAGGATGCCTTCCATTGGACAGACTTAGCCACTAAATCCTTTGAGCAACTGAAGGAAGCCTTATGTAGCACCCCAGTTTTGGCTACTCCCAACTTCTCAAAAACCTTCATTGTTGAATGTGATGCTTCAGGATCAGGATTGGGAGTAGTTCTAATGCAATAAGGAAGACCAATTGCATTTGAGAGTCACCAATTCAAAGGAAAAGATATGCTCAAACCTTTATATGAGAAAGAAATGATGGCTATTCTTCATGCGGTCAAGCAATGGAGGCCCTATCTCATGGGTAGACACTTCAAGGTAAAAACTCATCATGATAGTCTCAAATACTTTTTGAAGCAAAGGTTATCATCTGAGGAACAAAAAAAAGTGGGTAACAAAAATGTTGGGTTATGATTTTGAAATCATATACAAAAAGGGTAAAGAAAATGTAGTAGTTGATGCGTTGTCTAGAAGGGATACATCCAGATGCCTTACTATGTGGAATGTCCATGTTGATGGCTGATTGGGTGGATGAAGCAAGATTGGAATGGGATCAAGACAAGGATACACAATCTCTAATATAGAATATCAAGCAAGGATCTATGACATCTAACAAATTTGAGTGGAAAGGTAATGCCCTATGGTACAAGGACATGTTATACTTGAGTAAAGATTCTGAGTTGAAGCATAAGATTCTTGCATAGCTACATGCCTCACCTATTGGAGGACACCTTGGGTTTTGAAGACATATCATAGAATAAAAAGAGAATTATTTTGGGAAGGACTCAAGGGGGATGTACAAAATTTTGTATCAGAGTGTTTAGTGTGCCAACAGAACAAAGGGGAAATAATTAAGACACCAGGTTTGTTGCAACCCTTACCAATTCCTAGCCAGAGATGGGAGGAGGTCTCCATGGATTTCATCACCGGATTTCCTTGTTCAGAGGGTAAGAATGTTATTTTCGTGATTGTGGATAGGCTCACAAAATATGCCCATTTTTTTGCCCTATCACATCCATTTGTAGCTAGTACAGTCGCAACTATTTTTTTGGAGACAGTTCAAAGGCTACATGGAACCCCAAAGATAATTGTAAGTGATCGTGATCCTATTTTCACAAGTAATTTTTGGACAAATTATTTTCATGTTTGGGTACTCAGCTAGCTCACAGTTCATCTTATCATCCTCAAACTGATGGGCAAATGGAAGTGGTCAACAAATGCTTAGAGGGGTATCTACGTTGTTTTGTATCAGATAAACAGGAAAGGTGGATTAAATGGCTACCACTTGCAGAATGGTGGTATAACACATCTTTTCATACCTCTTCTCAAATGACCCCATTTTTAGCATTATATGGTTACCATCCACCTTCTATCACTTCCTCCTTAAGGGTGCAAACTAAGGTCAAAGATGTTGAGGAACACATTCAACATCAACAATAGGTTTTAGCTAGTTTGAAGGAGAATTTAGCATTATCACAAAATAGGATGAAACAACAAGTAAATCAACACCGTAGTGAAAGACATTTTGAAATTGGTGACTAGGTTTTTGTATGTCTCCATCCTTACAAACAGATGTCCCTAAAGCAATAGAAAAAGGACAAAAACTTGCTCCTAAATATTATGGCCCTTATTAGGTTCTACAGAAAATTGGCAGTGTTGCTTATAAACTAGAGTTGCCTCCATCTTCACACATACACCCAGTATTCCATGTTTCATGCTTGAAGAAGGTTATTGGACAGAAATTTGAATCCCAGACAGAGTTACCAAAACTTGACGAGGAAGGAAGAATCATTTTGGAGCCAGAGAAGATTCTGCAAACACGTACTAAGAGGCTGAGAACTAGAGACATTAAGGAATATCTAATCAAGTGGAAGAATCTGAGCATAGAAGATGCAACCTAGGAGGATGAAGGTTTTCTGCAAAAACATCTAGGATTATTCAACGTTGAGGACAATGTTGGTTTTAAGGGGAAGGGCATGCTACGCCCTTAACCTATTGCTTGTATTAGGATATGAGTAGCTGACTTGTGGCTTACCATATCATTTTATTATATCATTTATACTTTATCATGCTTAATAGGTCGGCCTTGGTGATGGCCATAGCATATGAATAGTATATATAGGGTATTGTAGGTAGTAGTTCATTATCATTTGAGAATTTGAGTCTTATTATATGGTTTGGAGGTTGCCCCCTTGAAGTGGCGAAACTATTATTATTGCATATTGAGATCATTATTCGAAATATTGTGTTATTTGGTGGTCTAGTGCTGCTCATAATCTGAATTATACTAGTAATTTCATTCTACAACATAGGTGTTGGAAAATGAAATATGATCCTTTTTTCACTTTAAGTCTTTACAAGTACCTGTTAGAGATTGTATAACATTAACAATAGTATCTAGAAGTACAATGCCCCTTATTTAAATGATCCAAACAATTTGCATTCCTCAAATCAATTTGTCTTGCAACTATTTTAGAGATACACTTGGTTGTACTATGGGAGTCAACACATACTCAAAGGGTCTTAATGACTCACAATTGTCAACCTCACACAATGTTGGAAAAAAATATTTTTTTTTCCTTTTTGTCCATATCATTCAATACACATTTTTAATCTAGAAAAATGTCATGTCTCTCATATCCCAAGAAAACTTCTCGATTTCGCATGTATTCCTAAGCAATTTGCACTAGATTTGTTCATGAAAGGAAAAAAACATCATACTAATATTTACAAAATCTAATTTCTAGTGTTTTCAAAAGAGAAACAAATCTTAAAAGACATTTTCAGAATAAACTCACAAAATAAGATTCTATGGGGGCGATATAACAATTAATCCTTATCACCACTTTTTGGATGTATAAATCGATGTTTTGTAACCTTGCAAGAATTGTTGTTAAAAATTATATTCAAATTCGGTTTATGGGCAACAACTCAAAATTTGAGAATTCAATTCAAATCAAAAAAATAAATGCTCACCTTAAACACAAAAATTGAACCCTCTTTGTGGGCAGCTTTAGGGATTGAACCAAGATTTGTAATTTTGCACACATAAGACAAATAGGTAGTGCCTTATCTCAAACAACAAGATGGAGCTCATTAGTCTTTTATTGGTAACAATCAAAATACACGTCGTCAAGATGGTAGAGCAAGTCAATGAATCCATTTCAATTTGAAGCATTGAAACATAAGTGATATGCATCCACCCAGATATAAGTCTAAAAAACTAAATACCCTTAAATAAAAGCAAACATTTTGGTTTTAGACATGGACGAAAATAAACCCAAAACACATTGAAGAATTGTTGTAGAATTTTATAAGTGTGTAAAGAAAGACAATATTTACAACTACTAACAAAATTGTCCATAGATTTTACACATTCAAAAAATACAAATATTGTACTCAAATAGGGGAGACGCTCCATTAAAAGTAATTTGCAACAAAATATATTTGCACTTGGGTCTTCTTCTTCATTATCAGGGATTGAGCAATGTACTTCATTGGTTAAAACCTATAGAACTAACAAACCATAATGTAACATTATTTAAAATAAAAATCAACATTGTTGTGTTTGGAATGAACTTATTGTTTAGATAATACGTGGAAATATTTATGCATGATATATTTTACAATATTTATGCATGATATATTTTTACTTCTTCTATCTTTTAAGAATCTATTTAAAATATAAACTTCATCCCAACAGGCCATTTCTGTATAGGCCTTTGTATAAATTGCTCTTCATATCTTACTTGATATATTACTCAATTGAGTTACCTATTTCCTTTTCTCTCATCTCTTTGTTTTTTTATTACATTATTTTCACTCCATTTCTTGACATTGTGTCCTTGCACCCTTTTGGTGTTTACATTGAACTGCTTGTGTACGATTGTTAGTTATGCCGGAGGCATTTACAACTAAGATTAGCCTTTCCCTCTCTGAAACGATTTTTATGTGTATGAGAGAGATCACTATACATTGAAATATAACGAATAACAATGGGCAACAAAAATGTGGAAAAATTCATTTGAACTGGCACCGGCAGTCAACATAGAGAAGGGCAAATATAGATATACGCGGAAAATACATATACGTGGAAGAAGACATTTGTTCCTGACCTGTGCCAAAATACGAGCTCTGGAATATGTATGGACATCCATCAAAGCATAAAAGATAGAGGAATTTTGTCAGATGATGTAGTTGCAAATGTTGTAGTTGACATGTATGTAAAACGTGGAACCTTACACAAGGCACCTGAACTGTTTGACAGAATGCATCAGAAAAATGTGGTTTCATGGACAACATTGACTACAGGTGACGCACAAAATGGGTTCAGTGAAAAGGCTTTAGAAACTTTCATGCAAATGCAATTGGCAAGTGTAAAGCCAAATTCCACAGCCTGCATCCTCCCAACCTGTGCTAAAATGGGAGCTTTGGAACACGGCATGGACATCAATCAGAGCATAAAGGATCTCGGGAAGCTGTGACTATTGAAGATCATTAAGGCTATGGTGTCTTTGATTGTAATTTCATCCAAAGTAGGTATTTTTCTCTTGGAAATGAGCTCCACTGAATAAACCGACAATTCCACACAGGTTTTGGCCACAACAATGACGTTGTATTTTACGAGCACTTGTGAGAGAATATAACTCTGTTTTGTGGCGTATGATGAAATTTGTATTGCTTCGCTGATGGTGTCTTGAAACTCAAGCTCTCAAAATCCTCACGTTGCGTCAATAGTGTGCAAGAATCTACTTTTCTTCTCCTAGCTTCGCCACTGGTTTCCTGTTTTCTTTTCTTTTGGGAAAAATCGCTTGAATTTTCAATGCATGTAAAACTCTACTTGATCCTTCGTAGTAATTTGGTTACCTGCCTTTTTCAGCTACTAAACTTTGACCAACTCATCCATAACACGCGCAAGTGTTAAATATGAATCCCAACTGCACTTATTTCGACCTACATTAAAATCCATGTAGATGGGAACGTGCTGGCAAGTTAGGGGCTTTCCTCAAAAAGGGTTTCACTTATTCCGTTCATTGACAACCACTGCCAATATACTCCAGGCTTGTGCTAAAATGGTAATTTTAGAGCTAGGTGTGGACACACAACAAATTATAATGGAAAGTGATTTCTATTAGATGGTGCAGTTGCACTCTCTGGTCATTTTTAGAATTTTGTGTAATGTTGGGAATTTTTTTATATTGGGAACTTTTTTACGTTCCACAACCTTTGCTTGTGTTCTATGAGCATGTAGCCATGTAGGTTTACTACATGAGGGTTGTACATACTTCAATCACATGAACAACCCTTATTGCACACACCTACAATTAATAATTATGTGTGCATGGTTGAATTTCTTTCTCAACCCGACTATCTTTAAGATACCTTGAACATTATTGTTAAGATGCCAATTAAACTTGTGGTGGTTATGTAGAAGTGTTTTCTTGGTTCTTGTAGACCACATATGAATATAGGCTTAGGAGTGTTTAAATCATGTAATGCATTTTGATTTGGATCCTAAAAATGATGCAACTTATGCTTTTCTCTCAAACATCTATGCAGAAGTGGGCAAATGAGCTTTAAATGATATGGAGATTGATGAAAGATAGAGGAATTAAAAATATATGTAGATGTAGTTGGATTAAAGGCCAAGAGACAAATCATATATCATAGATCACATCTACAAAAAGAGGAGATCTATGCAAATTTGGAGAAATTGGCTAGGGAGATGAAGGCAACATGTTATTTTGCAGATTAAAGACATTTACTTAATAGTGTGGAAGTGGAAAAAGAATTATTTCTCTGCCACCATCATGAAAAGTTGGTGACTACATTTGGTTGGTTAAACACACCCCCTGGAACACGTAATGTAGTTGTTAAAAACCTTCGGGTATGTGCTCATTGCCACACTGCAGTGAACATTATCTCCAATTTATTTCTTTGCCACTTCTAACAAATCAGACTTGGTCCATTCCAAAACCTTGAAGGAGTACAAAATTGAAATAAAAAATAGTTGAGTTTGATTGCCAAATAAATTCTACATGTCCCTCATATGACTAAAATTTGTAGGGGCTCTATTATCAACGAATGTTCAAGCGTCACCTATTTTCTCGCAATTAATATTGTCTTTAATAAAGGTCGAAACGATAAAAGGATGGTACTCGGTACTAAAAAAAACTGCACTAGATTGGCCTGTAACCTTTTGAATTTTCTCCAATTTGTATTTTGACCACTTCAACCAAAAAATACACTCACATAAATAAGCGATCCTTAATCTAAAACATTTAAGATTTTCCTCAATTTCTTAGTACTTCCCCTTTGAACGTATATGACACTCAAATTAATAATGTGACCAAGATAAAGAAAATTCAGTGGAACACAATGCACTACTCCTCCCTCATACCCCATCTTCTTTGGCCCCCATCCTCTCCCTATTTTTTTCTTCTTTAAGTTTTAATTCTTCACCTTATCCCCTTCGACATTCCCATCGTACACTTCACGTATGATTACAAGTAGATATGGTTGTAATGGAGAAATACCTAAATGCATCTAACATTGTGTCGAGGATCCATGTGAACAAAAATATTGTTATTTTATTGAATTGTGAGATTTTCTAAGGATTGATTTTTCTTAACAAAATAAGCCTTGCAAGTAGTTCGAACCCTCAGCGACAAGTTAAAAAGGAATGTGTTGATCAAACTTTCTTTTCAAATTAGTATTACAAGAAATCAACAAAAAACCAAACAACCTCGAACATGCAAGGGCTTAGTACCTTGGAGATGATGGCAGATGCAGTACTAAATGGATGATGAGCTTCGGGCATGATCTCAATGAACCCGCAACTCACGGACACTCAATAAAAATAGCTTAGATATTTTCATGTGGGGGCTGACCAATGGAGCAGATTCGAGAAGCATTCACTTCCTCGGTGGCTATCAACCCCGTGTTCACAAGATAAGAATAAGTTTCAAATGATAAAATGACATGCCAAAAACTAAAGAGATTTGCAATATACCAAATAAATGAAATTAAATCGACACCTAACTACTATTTCAATATAGAAACAACATGATCATCAATGTGGCATTATGAGACCAAAAGAGTTTGGCTCAAACACTCTAAATTATGATTCAAAACTTCACAAATAATTTGGATGTTTGTTTTATTTCAAGCTTGAGAATTTTCATAATTTTTCATATATCCAAAGGGGGAGAAAGGGTCATATTTATAACTTGAATTTGGATTAAAATATGGGGTTAATGAATAACCAAGATTTGTAAAAGAAACCCTAATTAATGGGACATGATGAAGAGTTGATTTGATTGTGGGGTTCATGATGTGAGAAAAAGAAAAGGTGTGATGTGGAGTGGGGACATGATTAGGTGTAATAGTGAAGCCATGTGCATTACTTTACACTATTGATTTTTGGATTTGTTGTCAGATGTTGGGATTTTGAATTATTAAATTCATGGGTGGGGTTCATGAATTAATAATTTTGGGGAATTGAATTTTTAGGTGGGGATTGATTTTTAGGTGGGAATTGATTTTGACTTAAGTGGGGAACATGTGGGGCTCTTGATTTGTATTTTTTAGATTATTTAATTATGAAATAGGATGATATGACTTAATTAGAATAATGGATTATTTAGCACATAATGAATTTTTGGCATGTGACAGGAGATTAATTAAGTTATAAGATTAATTAATTGAATATGCATTTTGGGGAAATGGGATTCCCATGGGTAAGCCCTCTTTGGGGAGAAAATATAGAGTGATACAATATTTTGTGTCTACATTTTCCCATTTTTGTTGAGTGGTTTGCGATAGCAAGCCACAAGACAAAAAAGGTTGGATAAAATCATATATGTGAGGATGGATAAAGACATGACCAAAGGAAATATTCTCCTAGGCAAAAAGGATAAAAATGAGAAAATATGGAAGTGACTCCAATATCACATCGGTAGAGGAAAATTGCGGTCTCAAAGGGGACGGCGATAATTTTCTACAAACCGGTGAGTGGGTGAAGACCACTGCAATATGGATGTAAACCGAGATGACCAACAGGTCATAGGAAAACATCAAAATATTTGCAACTAAATGTGAAAAGTATGTGAAATCCTTTGTATGCGAGGAATCGAGAAAAAATCATGCATCCACAAAAGTGACAAGGATGAAAATAATGATGCCCTAGCACAAGGCATGATATAAAAGGTGGATATGTAAATAAAATTCCTAGGGGAATGAGTGTAATCATAAATGTGGACATGATGAGAAGATAGGATAGAAGTGTGAGATAAAATGCCCGAAAGGGTGATAAATATGGTGATAAAAATATGTTTCATATGAAAGATTCGTAAGTGACGAAAAACTAGTAGGTGAAGAAAAGAGAAAGCAATCCCACTTCATTCTTAGATCGTTTCTTTGAAGTGTTGATGAAAGCAGAGATAGGGTAGCGGTAGGAGGAATACTGTTCAAATGTTGGTTGATGGGTTGTTGTGCGCGTATGACTTCTGAATCCACAGCTGATCGTGAGAGCTTCCTTTTGGCTAGGAGGAACTACCTGTAATGAAAACAAGACCACCAGAAGGAATTAAACAATATGGGTAGTGAACTGCCTAGCGTATGCTAGATCAGGAAGTGTGATACTTCCTAGATGGTTGTCAGTCCATTGTTTTAAACAATTTAATGTTGTAAACAAAGTAAATCCTATTGTAGTTTGAAATGATTTAGGTATCTCACTTAAAAACACAATAAGAAATAGATCTAATCTAACAGGCTAAGCTAGAATAGAATCCAAAGGTCAAATGATTGGTTTTGGGTCTCTGCAGGTTTGATAGAGGTCTCGGGTAGATCATAGGTGAATGAGGGTAAGATGAAATTTGGTGGGTAGGTCTCTATTCTAGGCTGTGTGGGAAAATATAGAGACCGGTGTCGGTCAGGGGTGACCGTGAGCGGTGGTTAGTGGCTGTAACCGGTGCCGGTTAATGTGAGATCTGGAAATATCACAGAACAAGTTGTGGTCTCCTTTGTGATTGCACAAAGGACTTTGGTGGGTCGAGATGAGGTATTGGGTGATTGGAGTAGGCTTTGGTGAGGTTTTAATGGGTATATGGAGGTGAAAATGTTGGAGAAGGTCAATAGGGGGAAAAGTAAACAATGGATGATAAAATGATGATGAAATGAAATAAACCAAGAAAGTATGATGTTATACTTACTTGGATTCCGGTCTGAATGCCTGTGTGTGAGGATGGGGTTTGATGAGGGGTTTGAAGGTTTGCAGTGATCACCAACTAAAGAAAGCTTCTGCATGGGCTGCATGTACACTCCTCTTTGCTTGGATAGATCAGATCATGGTTGGGATGGCTATGCAGGAGAAGATGCTCAATCTCCTTCCTTGCATGGGTTTTCTCTGGAATTTTCTCTCTGAAGATGTGTTATCTCTCGAGATGTGTTCTTGCTCAAACCTTCTCCCAAAATGTTTTCCAACCTTGAGAATAAGGTAGTTTAGGAGTTAAAAAGGGGTAGCGAGCGGTGGTCGGCTTAGCTTAGCGGTGATGGTTAGGGGTAAGCGGTAGAGCGTCGGTCAAGGTGGGATTTTCTAGGTTTACTAAACTAGGAGATCCTCTTGATTTCCTTGGATCTCGTGTCATTATCCCATGGATTAGACTGGGAGCTTCTTGTGAGCATGCGGGAATGTGGTTAGAGGGAATGTAGGCATTGATTTTTAGGGTTTGGGTAAGTCTTAGTTAGTTATGGCAACTTACTAAGAATAGGTCTTAGGTTGAGTTGGCTTGGTGAGGTGTCTAAGTGAACTGTATGTGTGGATATTATTTAAATAAGATATTTAAATAATAAATATAGTGAGGATAATGAATTAATTTAATTAATTAAATTAATATTAGTGGGGTGAAGGGGGTCATGGCTAGGTAAATGTAATAAAGGGTGCTTATTGGTCGAGGACGAAAGGGGAGTGTGACCTAATTTTAGTGTCTACATTTTGCCCCTTTTTTGTTGCGTAGCTTGTATTGGTAAGCAATGCTAACAAAAATAAGATGTGGTTGCCCCATGTGTGGGTGAAGGTGATCCCCCTCAAACCAGGAACTGACGAGGTAGCAGGCTGAAGCGGTGAGTGGTTTGATAAAAGGAAAATGTGAGGAAAAGGTAAGTGGGCATAGGGGAAAAGGGTGAAAGGTCTACTCGGGAAATCTAGGTAATGGGTCAGGGTCAAAGGTAGCAAGTCAAAACACACACATGTATAAACTGCAGCATGCTACCGGGTTGAAGAGTAGGAAAACTCTACATCGTCTAAGGTTGATAGGTTTATCGAACAAGGTTGAAGTGAATCCGGTATCCAAGGTATAGGATATGGTCAGGAAACACAACGTAGGTTAGGTGTAGGAATGTTTAGGTATGTTCGGTACACCAAAGGTAGGGTCAGGATAAACGGTCATGAAATAGGCTAGGTAAGGTCATTAGGTCAATCAACATAGGTAATGGTGCCCAAGGTATAGAACACATGAGGTCAAAGGTCACTAGCGATGGTCAGGTCCAAATATCTAGGTCATGGCATGGGTAAGGCCAAGGTATGGGTAAAATAATGAGTCCCCAAAGGAGGAAAAGGGTAGGTAGGTAAGTGAGGAGGTCTGGAAAGGTAAGGTAAATAGGTTGGGTACAGGTGGGGTGGGGTAAAGGATCAGGGTAAAGGGTGGGGTAAAAGGGAAAAGTAAGGGAAATGTGTAGGTGAGGGTGACCGATGGCGGTCATGGATAACCGACGTCGGTATAGGAAAAAATCGATGATGGTTAGGTAGGGCACGCGGCCGATGCGGTCATAGTAAGCGAGCGTCGGTTAGGTCGGGTGGGTTATAAAAACAAAAAAATCCATGTTTTTATTATTCATTTGTTATTTGTGAAGTGAAGAAAACAAAAAAAAGAGAAAAGAAAGTGTCGGAGGAAATGGGACGGTGATGTGGTGGTAGTGTGATTTGATGAGGGTTGGGTTGGTGAGTAGCGGGTCCATGGGATCAGGGTGAGAGAGTTGATTGGTTGGAGGTTGTGAGTAGTTATTCGGTGATGGAAGAGGCTAGAGAGGATCGGGTGGACCACAGCAGCACGGTGGCGATGATGTGCCCGAGAGAGTGAGCGGCATGCGATGAGGTAAGTGCCTAACTCTATATTGGTGATTAGATAGATTAGAGGTTTTGAGTTATTGTTATTTGTAGGGTTTTGTGGGTTTTGGTTTTTGTGGGTGGTTAAAAATAAAATGTGGGTATGGGGGAATAATGGGAAAAAAAAGGGGGGAGGGTAGTAAATTGTATAGGTGGGGTGGGTAGGGGTATTGGGGTAGTGTAGGTCATTGTAGGTGGGGTAAAAGGGGGTGGGAGATTTTTTTTAAAAAGGGGGTTTGGGAAGTCATGGAATTTTCATGATGCAGTGAGTGTGTGGTCGTCAGTCAAGCTTGGTTGGCGTCGGTTGGGTAGAACTAGGATCGGTCACCAAATAGGTGACCGATGTCGGTTAAGTGGTAACCATGGTGTAAAGATGAACCGGTAGTGGTCACCAAACAGGTGACCGATGCCGGTTTAAAGGTGACTGAAGTCGGTTAGAATAAACCGGTACCAGTCAGGATTTTAGGCACAAGGGTGCAAAAGTGATGTAGGTTAGGTAGTTGAGATGGGTAGGGTAAAAATAGGGTGGAGGGTAATGATAATTGGTGAATATGGTCATGGTAAATAGGGATTAATGTGTGCTTGGATTGGATGCAGGGGAGAGTGCAGTTACACATGCGGGATAGGGTTCCACCTCTACTGGTGACATTGTGTGGCTTAGTGACCCCTTTGGAGCTGCAGCACATGGAGGTAGTGGGCTTGAGTGGGATTTGGCACTACCGACATGTTGTTGAAGCCCAACTTGATGGTCATGCTCATCGATAGATGGGACTCCGTGACCAACACGTTCCACCTTCCGACGGGTGAGATGACTATCACCCTAGAGGACGTGTTTCAGATTTTGTGGTTACCCATATTGGGGCCCAGGTTTACTCTATCTCCTCGAGGCCTCAGAGGAGCTGATCGGGATAGTTTTTGGTGAGGGGTGGTGGATCGAGATTCCATAGTGCTAGTTTGAGCTATGGCGAGATGTACCTAGCCCATCCGGATGAGACGAGGCTAGTGGTTCTATTGATGGAGGTAGTGTGTTGCTATGCACTACCAGATGCTAGAGGGTGGATGCTTTCCCCGATCATTGATGGGGGTGCTCCATGATATGATGGTAGAGGAGACCAGTTTTCTAGGCACCAACATTCTTGGTGTAGCTATACCGAGAGTTGTGGGCATATGGGTGGTTGCGCAAGTTTACTTTGTGTTGTACATTTATACTACACTGTTGGGCCTATGAGCACATAGTCTGTGTTTGACCTATAGGGATGCCCCGAGTAGATGCATTCCCAGTGAGATTTGTGTGGGTGGGATATAGGAGATGGGTGCGGTTGTAGGAGAGTGGAGATCGGATAGGCCGACATATGATGTGGCCCATTTTTGGTAGTTGTTGGAGGGGTTGTCAAGTGGACATTATCTAGAGGCCATATGTGGGATTCCCCTCATATAGGCACATGCATGAGGAGCTAGCTGAGCTCCAGCTAGAGAGGTGGATATAGGGTCCATGTGCGGGGAGGATGAGATGATCCGGTAGATAGGTCGATGAGTTCGGGCTTTATACGAGGATATTCCTCCATCCTTCCCACAGTATCGGAGAGATGACATGGAGAGGCCTCTACCTCTACCACAGCCTATAGTGCCTATAGGGGAGGAGGAGGAGCTAGTGGATCGGTGGATAGATGATGTCGGATGTATAGACATAGTACAGGTAGTGGTGGGTGGCTCAGTTATGAGCCATACCACCTAGACCAAGCAGCAGCAAACTTCTACCATTACAGTGTAGAGAGATGCCCTACAGGGGTAGGTAGCGATGTTGATTACCCAGATAGGTATACTATGAGACATAGCTAGAGGGGGGTCGAGAGTAGAGAGTAGTAGTAGTAGAGTATGAGTACAGGTGTCAGTCTGAGCTGCAGGCCAGATGGTGGAGGGAGAGGATGGAGGAGATGGAGGAGATGGAGATAGAGATGGTCAGGTGGCAGCCTTACTGGCTCAGGTGGTAGGTTTATAGGGCTAGTTGGCCATAGCCCCGAGCATAGATTGGGGCCTTATAGGCCTAGATACAAGCATAGGGGTAGGGGGCACCACCACAGGCATAGGGGAGTTGGTCCCGAGTTCACAGGGCACGGTAGGTAGGGTAGGGCGAGTTGTTGCTAGGGGCAGTAGTAGGGGCCGAGACCTATGGGACCACCACAGACCATGCTATATCTAGGTTATGAGGATGCCCTAGGTGAGGTGAGATATTATCAAGGATCAGCTCATGGTGGCTGGGATAGACTTCTATCTTACGGAGAGTACAAGGCACAGCAGGCATCTAGTGAGAGGATGAGATCCACACACATAGTGTGGAGAGCACAGGAGGTTAGTGAGCTCGAGGCCCGATCAGGGAGAGGCCACCAGTGCATGGTGACCAGTGCTAGGTGATGTGCCAGCGTAGGGACACAGGAGGCCGAGGGTGCAGGTGACACAGAGATGGAGGACATCGGTGAGATGCCTGATATGCGGTCACTGATTTTTGATGTATACTAGTGATTTTTGATATATATATATGCCGGCTGTGTGCGTGAAGAAGATAGTTGTATTTTTATCACATACCGGCCTGCGTGCCAAAGATAGTGAGGATGTATGAGTGATTTTGTATATTTTGAGCATATACCGGCCTATGTGCGAAGAGATTTTGTATTGATTCATTCATTCTTTTTGTATATATGAGACCGGCTGTGTGCTGTGCGATGACACATATTATTATATATATATCGGCTTGCGTGCCTTGACATTTTGAGATGATAGACATGATGAGATAGACATGTATATTGAGATACACATTTATTGATTTATATGATGAGATACATGGTATTTTGTGATTTGTTGATGTGTTTATGAGACATTGGTTTATGGCTTGTGTTAGATGAGATATGGATTTGTTACTTTAATGTGGATTGAAATTAGGTGAGTTAGGCATGATGGAGTTAGGTTGGTTTAGGCATGGTTATAGGCATGGATGAGTCGGGTTTAGGCATGGATGGAGTCGAGGTTGGTTAGGCATGGTTGAGTTGGTTATAGGCATGGATCGAGTGGTTATAGGCATGGATGAGTTAGGTTGGTTAGGCATGGATATGGAGTTAGGTTATAGGCATGGATCGAGTCAGGTTTGGTTAGGCATGGAGTCGGGTTTAGGCATGGTTGAGTCAGGTTGGAGTTCATGGATCGAGGTTATAGGCATGGATGAGTCGAGGTTTGGTTAGGCATGGTTGAGTTAGGTTTAGCATGGTGTCAGTTGAGTTTAGGCAGTTGAGAAAGTAGGTTTAGTTATGATTCATTATTTTGGTGATGAATGATACTATGGGTCATATGTGAAATGTTGTATAATCTATGCATAGTGATGATAGAGAGATGGTAGGTGTAATAAATGTATGTTGTGGTAAGCAACTTGTTATGTATGTGGCTTAATTTCCAATTTTGTTATAAAAAGGGAACTAAGTGAAATGTGATGTAAATGGTGAGTTAGGCATGGTTGATGAATTGTTTTAGGGTAGAAAATGGCGAGCTAACCTCCAAGGGCCCCATGCCCTCGGAGTGCTGCCTACATAGTCCCGGTGAAAAAGGGACCTCAGGCCGATGTAGTTCTCCCATGAGCTAGGGAAGAATATGAAAATGAGTTGGTAGGTTTTTGGGCATGTTGTGGGTTTAGGTTTAATAGGTGTGGGTAGATTATAGGTAAAATGATGTAGGTGAAGGTGATTATGGTGAAAGGGGAGGATTACCTAAAGGTAAGCGTCGAGGACCAAGTCTGTATAAGGTAATCAAAATGTAAACAAAGATGGTTAAAAGATAAGAGGGGGCAATAAAGCCACTTGATTGGGTAGGATCATACTGAGTAGATCATACCTTGGAGGGGGTGATGAACATAAGACCCGAAAGGCATTGCATGATTAACTATTCTATGATGAAGGTAGTCACAGGATCACCAAATGTCTAAATTCCAAGATGTCCCTTGAGGAAATTGAGACAATGAGAGTGGAAATGGTAAGGAGGGTGAAAGGTAGTTAATTTTATATGTTTTGAGTGATAGGGCTTTTGGGCAAGAGGTCCTAGGTCACAATGGGCAAGTCCATGACTAAAATTTTTTTTTTTTTTTTTTGATAGAATGATCGATGTGGGAAGTCTATATGGGATAAATAATATGGTACTCCTTGAGGTCTTCGTGAAGTTGATCGATGCGGGAAGCTTGGTTTCTCTCATTTTTTTTTTTTTTTTTTTTTAAAAGCTTCACATAGTTTGTCCTTTGAGGAGTAGTCTATTTATAGCAGCAATTTTGTCGAGAGGAAGATGTCCTTTTGAGGGAGTCATCTTTTATTAGAAGTTTGACTCAAGGAGTTTGGTCCCATGTGAGGTCTTTGAAATCATGGACAAGACCAAGGTGGAGGATAGGACTCTTGTTCAAAAGGCAAGGTGGAATGACCATGGGATCTCATCTAAAGGTAGATGAAAAGTATCCATGAGAATCATGTTATGTGTAGTGTCGTGGTACACATATTCAAGAGAAGATAACAAGTGATGGGTACTCACATGATTCTTGTTTAATCATTAGGGAGGTGTATGGAGTGGATAGTGCTCAAGGGATGAGCTGTAAAGAGACAAAGGGTGAGGTAGGATGATGAGTCAACAATAGAATGGTGAAGATGTGCGTTAAGGGGCTCAAGTTTGGGTTTACCATCAAGTGAGGATAAATGATAGGCACCTGATCCATAGGTATGAGTTATGATGTATGGTCTCAAGCCAATTAGGAGAAAATTTTCCCCGTTTACTTTTTTCTACTTTGGTTACGTGTTGATTTTCTTTCAAGACAAGGTCACGACTTGGAAGGTTCGTTCATGAACACGTTTGTCATAAGCACGTTTGATACGTTGTTGGTAAACTTGAAGGTGATCCAGAGTGTTAAGATGACGTTCATCTAATAACTCTAGTTGTGTTAAGCGGTCCTGACAAAAGTCATCATTAGTAAGCATGTCATGGAGAGAAATGTGGAGTGAGGGGATCTGGACTTGAGAGGTAGAACAACCTTTATACCGTAGACCAGAGAAAATGGTGTGGCCGCAGTGGAAGTGTGAATACTAGTGTGGTATGCCCATAGGGAAAAAGGAATGTGTGTATGCCAATCCTTCCAGTATCATCAACCACTTTCATGAGAATTTTGTTGAGGTTTTGTTAGTGGATTCGGCTTGGCCATTGGTTTGTGGGTAATAAGGTGATGAGAAACTAAGTTGAATGCGAAGGCGTCGCAAAGTTTTTGCAATGTTTTGTTTTTGAATTGTTTTCCATTGTCAGTGATGAGGCGATGAGGGACACCAAAGTGAAAATGATGTGATGGTTAATGAACTCACATATTTTCTTGGCTTTCGTGGAGATGAGTGGTATGGCTTCCACCCATTTTGTGTAGTATTTGGTAGCAGTTATGATCCATTGATGGCATTGGGAAGAATGGGATTGATTTCTCTGACAAGATCAAACCCCATTGAGAGAAGGGCCAAAGGTCACGAGTGACTGTAAGGCATGACTGGGTGTATGATGAAGGTTGGAATGTTGTTGGCATTTTACACAACATTTGACATAGTCACAACAATCATGGTTAAGGGTCGGCTAGTAATAGCCTAGGTGAAGAATACGCTTAGCAACAGCAAGGCCACTAAAGTGACCTCCACATATGCCATCATGAACCTCCTTAATGGTATAAGGAATTTCAGAACTTGTGAGGCATCGTAAGAGAATACCATCAAGCCACATGCTTATAGAGAGTCCCAGAAGAATGACGAAAATGAGAGACCTTTTTAAGGAAGGCGCGTTGTCGTTACGGGTGAGATCAGGAGGTAAGATGGAGAGAGAAAGGTAGTGGAGTATTGTTTATACCAAAGGTCACTCGGGTCAGGGGTGTCGGTTTTCGATTGAGTAAACATCATGAGGTAAATAAGAAGGTGAATGGAGGCATTGTACGGTGACAAATATTTTGGAATCGGCGGGGAAGCGGGTATTTGGGAAGCTAAGTAGGCCATGGTATTATCAAATTTGTTGGTTGAACGTGGGATGGTTTGAAGGGTGTAACGATCAAAGGTGGTCAAAAGTATGTCTACATGTTGTTTATACTTTTGAAGTATCTCATTATGACATTGGTACATACCATTGACTTGGTTTATGACCAATTGTGAATCACCAAAGATGTTGATTGATTTGACATCTAGGGCATATGCGGCTTGGAGACCTAGTACGAGCGCTTCGTACTCGGCAATATTGTTGGTGCATTCAAAGTCTAGTTTGAAAGAAAAAGGCATGGGTTCTCCATCTAGAGGAATGAGGATAATACCAGCCCCACCCCCCATGCTTGACACTTGGAACCATCGAAGAAAAGTGTCATTTGGTAAGGGGTTCATCCAGGAAAGAGTAGTAATTGACTCATCGGGAAAGTCAAAATTAGAGGGTTGATCCCCAGAAATAGGTGCGTCGGCCAGTTGGTTGGTGATAGCTTGGCCCTTGATGGACTTTTGATGAATGAATTTGAGGTCAAGATCAGCTAAAAGCATAAGCCATCGTGTGACATGCTGATTTTGATAAGGTTTGGCATACATGAAGTGTAAGGGATCGGTGTTGGTCATGACATAGGTTTTGTGGTTGAGTAGGTAATGGCGGAGTTTGGTGGCAATGAAAACTAAGGCTAAGAAAATTTTTTTGGGATGGTTGTATCGGGTTTCATAGTCCAAAAGAGTATGGCTTATGTAATAAACTGCTCCTGTGTTGTTCATGATGAGTGAGCATGGCTCCCAAGGAATGATCGGTAGCGGATATGTATAGGTAAAAAGGTTGATCGTCTTTAGGTGGAATGAGTACGGGTGGTTGGAGAAGGTATTGTTTTAGGGCCTCAAAAGCTTTGTGACAGTCATCATCCCATTTAAAGGAGACATCCTTCTTAGAGCAGATGATGAAATGGTTGACACCGATCAGATAATTGTGAAATGAAATGGTGAATGGACTGCAATTTACCTTGCAGGCTATGGAGTTGGTGAAGGTTAGTAGGTGGAGGCATTTTGAGGATGGCCTTGACTTTAGTAGGGTCAACTTCTATACCATGGAGAAACAATAAATCCCGAGGAGCTTTCTGAGAGAACCATGAAGACACACTTTTAGGGTGAAGGTGGACTAATATTTAATGAGGTGGTCAAAGATGGTTTTGAGGATGGTGAGGTGCTCGGAGCGATGTTTAGATTTGGCAAGAGTCATCACATAATCTTCAATATGTGATGCATGATATCATGGAAGATGTAAGTCATAACATGTTGATATGTGGCACCAAGCATTTTTAAGGCCAAAAGGCATGACTCGATAGTAAAAAGGGTCCCCCAAGGGGTGATGAATGTGGTCTTGTGTTGATCTTCTAGGGAAAGAAAAATTTGGTTATAACCGAGAAGCCATCCATGAGTGATAGCATCTCATGACCAGTGGTGAGGTCAACTAGTTGATCAATATCGGGCAAGGAAAGTCATCCTTTCGGGTAGGCTAGGTTGAGGTCATGGAAGTCCATGCAAATGTGGAGTCCCCCTATTGCTTTAGTAATAGGGACAATGTTAGAAATCAATGAGGATAATCAATGGGTAAGATGAAGGAAATGGAAAGAAGGCGTTGAAGTTCTTCTTTGATGAGAAGAGCAATGCGAGGGTGCATTTTCCTCAAGCTTTTGTTTGATAGGTTTGGCATCGGGAATGGTTACGATATTGTGGACCACTATGGTGGGGTCAATACGGGCATGTCTATGTAAGACCAAGTGAAAGCGTGGTTATGATCTCGGAGAAAAGAAGTGATGGCTTCTTGTTCAGCAGCATCTAAAGATTGTCGATCTTTAGGATGTGCGGGTCATCTGAGTATGAATGTTGATCTCGATAGTGATTCATTCAACATGGTTTGCATCTCAGAGGGTAATGACCGATGAATATATGAGTCTTCTACACCAAGGTAGGTGAGTATGGATTCATCATCCTGACATTGAATGATGTTAATTGTAGGTGTGTCATCATCGATCATTTCAGGATACAGGAATGGAAGAGTGGAAGGGGCCTCGCCTTGCGTTGATAAGTCAAAGGCCCCAAGGAAATGGTGTTTATGAAAAAAAAAAAGTTAGGAGGGATAGATTCAGGATCCATCGACTCGTCGGTGAGGGTGGTGATGAAGGTGGAGTGGGTGAAGGTGGTGATGAAGATGAAGGTGGAGAAGGGCTAGGGTCCTCAATGAGTTCAATGCGGGCCTGTTTGGTAGGAGGTTCGGGGAAGCCGATACCACTACGGTCGTTATGTTTGTGGGTGGTACATGGAATAATGGTATGGTGGCCTTGCTCGTAAAATCCAAAACCAAAACCCTTCCATGCACAGTGGTGTAGGAAGGAAGGTGTGGGAAAAATGGTGATTGGTAAGTGATTGGAAGTCAGTGGAAAATGGGTGGGTTTGTGATGGTGGTTAGGTGTGTAAGTGGTAGTATCAAGTCCCCCATAGGTGAGACTAGTATGAAGATGAGGAGGACCATAAAGGAGGCATTCTCCTATACGGTGATCATAGCGAGGGTGTTGGTGAAGGCTTCCATACTCTGTGGAGTAAGGAATGTGTTGACACTATATAGGTGGTACTCCCCTAGAGTGAGGCATTGAAAAACACCTTCCAAGGGATCAGTGGTTGGTAAGTAGGTAGCTGGAATGGATGATGTGTCGGAGGTCGATGCGGAGGTGGAGTTAATGGATTGGGAAGCTAATGGGTCAGCCGTGGAGGTTATAGTAGTGGTAGGAATGGAGGAGGTATGTGCGGTGAAAGCAGTGGTTGTACTGGTAGGTGGAGGTGTAGGTGAAGTGGTAGTGGTTGCGGAGGTAGATGGCTTGACATAGGTATGAGCACATCATTGGGTCGGTAAAGCATGTTGCATGTTTTGAAAGGTGATGGGTCAAGTTGGAATGGTATAAGTGTGTCCTTCGTGTTCAAACTTTACACAATGATGCAAAGTGGAAGGAACGTAACCCATGACATGGATCAGGGTCTACCAAGCAACAAGTTATATTGGAATTCCCCCTCCAAAATGTAAAACAATTCTGGAATAGTGTGGGGGCCCATGCGAACATGGAGGATGATAGTGCCTAGTGTGGAGGTGATAGCGTCATTGAATGAATGCAACATGACCGGATGTTTATGCATGTAATTGTTAGGTATGTGCATTTGAGAAAATGCATGGGATGAAATGATGTTAATGCTTAGCACCTCCATCAATCATCACATGTGCATACCCATATGTCATCAATGTGGATGGAGATGAAGAGGGTTTGAGTCCAGGTCATCATTTTGGTGTGGCGTGATCTCTTCCTCGAGAAGCTAAGGGAGGCCACTTGGTGAACAAGGTGGGGTGAAGATGAAGGTGGTAATTTGGTGAGAGAGGCTACATGATGGGGTGTGATAATGGAGGCTATGGGTGTAGGGTCATTGGGTAAAACCTCAATAGATTGAAGAACCTCCATGAGAGCTTGATGATGGGATTTCGAGGTTTGGATGAGGTCATATAAGGACATTTTGAGGGGAGATTGGTGTAATTGTTTGAGCATGGTGTGATGTGTGATGCCATTAGAAATGGGGTACGTGGGGCCATGGATAGTTATTTTAGGTATGGGTGCAGATGGTATGTTGGGTATAGGATTGGTTGGTAGGTCAGTTGCCTTTTCTTTTCCCTTCTGCATGCATGTGTAGTGATGTGTATCATGTTGATTTGAGGGGAGTTGGAAAATGGAGAAGGTGTAGGGTGAGTGGTGTAATGACATGAAGGGAAAAAACCTACTGGAGGAGAAAATCCTTGTGAGGTGAGCTGGGTGCAATGACATTGGGGTGGTGGTGTGGCAAGTTCTCTGATGTGAACCATGTTAATTTCAAATCTTGAGGGTGGCTCTAGGAGTGGTGAGGGTGGAGGTTGTGGTTGTTGAGTGGGTAGTGTGGGAATGGGTGTCGGTGAATAGGATCCTCGTCAAGAAGGTCATCATCATCAAAGTTGGTTTCTGGTGGACACAATTGGATAAGGATGGTTTTCAAGGCCTTGTAGTTCTCCACATCATGCCCTGGCACATGATGGTATGCTGTAAATTTTAGTATCATCAAACCCTTTTGGCTTGGGTTTGAGGGGGTCGTAAGGTCGGAGTGGTGGTAATGTGATAATAGAAGTCTCGAGGAGGTTGGTTAAAATTTTGGCATAGGACCTAGTGGATCACAATGGGAAGTGAACGTGGGTTTGGGTGTAGGTGTGGTTGATTGTTGAGGAACTATTTTTGGAAGAGGAGGGAATGGTTGAGCTATGGTTTTAGGTGTCGGTGTGGTTTTAGGTATCGGTCGTGTTTGTTTGGGTAGGGGTGATAGATGGATGGGTAGGAGGGTGTGTGGTTGTTTTGACTACCTTATTGTGGGGTAGTGGGGTTTTGTTTTTGGGTTGCACCTTCTTGGGTAAAGGTGATGTGGGTGTATGAGGTCTAGAAGGAAAAGTAGATGGAGGAAGAGGGTGAGTTACCCATGGGGATAATGGGGGTGTTGTGAAGGTAGATGATGCGGGTCGTGCTTGGGGTGTGAGGACAATGATTGAAGTGTAGTGGGTAGTGAAGCAATAGTTGAGGGTATTGGAGGTATTGGTGGTAAAAATACTGCAGGTGTGGGTGTAAGTGTGTTGTGTGCCTAGGTAGGTTAGAGGTTTGTGAGGAAGGAATGGGTTGTTGTGTTATTGGTTTATGGATGGGTGAAGGTTGCTTGACCATGTTGGGAAGTTGAGGTCTTAAGACAGATGGGACAAGTGTGGGTGTGATTGGTGTGGTCGGGGTATGAGGTCGATGAGTTTGTTTCTTTGGTTTGGGTGTCGGAGTAGGTGTGGTATTGATGTTGGAGGATGTAGCTAAATCTAGTTTAATAGGTGGATGAGTAAGGTTGGTGGTCGGGGTGACCCCTAAAGTGGTAATAGGTTTAGTTGAGGAAAATGTTGTAGGTGTGGGTTTGGGTTTAGATGTAGGTTGGGTTATGGGTAAGGGTGTGGTTTGAGTGCTAATAGGTATCGTGGAAGGGGTTGTGATAGAGGTGGTTGTGTTTGGTTTGATTGGTGAAATGTGTTTGGGTAGATAGTGGAGGTATCAGTGAGGGATCTCTGCATCTGTGTTGAGATGGGGAGTAAGAGGTGCCCCCATAGTAAAGCCCTATCCACATAATCTAAGTGATCGGCCAAATGTGAGAAGACATGTCTGTAGGTGGAGTTGGTGAGGACCTAATGGAAATTCCCGTAAAATGTGTCTTAGAGATGGGGAATTGGCTAGCTTCAGCTTTCGTGGGTAAGAGAGCCAAAAGTAGGTCGGCGGGATTATGGGTAGCTGATGGAGAATGCTCGCCAAGAGGAAAAGGTATCTCAATTGGGTCTATGATAGGTGGAGGAGATGATGGGAGCTCCTCTATAAGTGGAGGAATAGATGGGTGCTCCTCTGTGGGTGGAGGAGGTAATGGGTGCTCCTCTTTGGGTGGAGGAGATAATGGGAGCTCCTCTATGGGTGGAGGAGGTATTGTGGGTAAAGGTTCTCTAAGTGGTGAAGCCAGGGGTGAGATGGGCTCAATGTTAGTGGAAGACCCCTCCGTTGGTGATGAAGGAGATGAAAGGTGTTCCTTTGTTGGTGAAGGAACAGGGGAGGTTGGGTTCAACAATGCGGAAGGAGGATTTCGGGCTAGGATCTCCTCTATGGAAGGAATATGGGGTAATTGGGAGGTGATAGGTACCTCATTAAAGATAGCGTGAACCTCGCGGGTATGGGTATCGTGAGTTGATGTCTCACCGGTTTGATTGGATGAAGGGCATGGTTGGGAAATGGTTTTTGAAGATTTGTAGATTTTGGTTGGGGGTGGCATTGGGATTATCCATAGTTAACTCACCTTTCTCGAGCATTTCTTGGACAATATTTTTGAAAGTGATGCTAGTTTCCATCACTATGACCCTTTACTCGATGATAGTTATAGAAATCATGTTCTTTATACCATGCGGGCATGGGGTGAGTAGGTCAAAAACTAGTGTGTGGTTTTATAGGTGGAAGGGTGATGGCTCGGCTTTGATAAGATTTTCTAAGATAGAAGAGTAAGGTTCCCCAATTGGGGTATATTTTTTGCTCTCATCTGAATTGAAAAGTTTGGACAGGTGAGAGATTAGATGAGGGTGTAGCCTGATTTGATGGATGAGCTGGGCCGGCCTTGAGTACCACTGCGTTAGTGGTGCCCTTAGCTTTTGAATAATTGGTTTGTGGTTTGGAAGAAGAAGAGGTATCATTGACTTGAATGCTGAATTCTTATTGCGTAATTGGATTTTCTTCTCTTCGATGGCCGAATCTCTAACTTTCGTGCCATAGTGAATGCCTCATCAAATGTTTGGAAGGTTTGGACCTGTAAGGTCGGGGAGATATGTCTAGCAAGCCCATGTGAAGAGCTCGATGAGTTTTATTTGTGGTAGTTGGAAGGTAAGTTGATTGATCAGGCTACACCAGTGAGTGACAAAATCTATGATAGATTCATCCTCATATTGACGTGTGGAATATAGATCGGTCATGGTAACCTTCTTGATGATATTGATAGAGAAATGATCCAAGAAGGCTTGGGCTACTTGATTGAATGAGAATATAGAGTGTTTAGGTAACCCACTATACCAATCTATGCGAGGTCAGTGAGGGACATGGGAAAGGTTCTCAAAAGCAAGGCATCATCATGAGTGATCAGATAACACCCATGTTTGAATGACCACAAATGTTGTTGTGGGTCTTCTTTGCTATTGAAATGATTGAATTTAGGCATTTCCCAATGCATAGGGTATGAATGGATAGGAATGGATGGGTGAATAGGCTCGTTGCAAATCTCATCATAGGTGAGAGTGTTGCGGGAGCGGAAACCGATGCCTCCAATGTCTGCATCTTGTCCAACATCAATTTAATTAGGTCATTGGTGGGTTGTGATGATTGGATGCCCTCATAGCATGAGAAGGTTGGTTTTGGGCATATAATGGGGTGGCACTCTAGTGTATGGGGCTGCCATGTAGGGTGGTGGAGAAGAAGGTAGTGAAATAGGGGGTACGTACCTACGGAATGTATAATGGATGAAATGGGAGGTTGTTGGTAGTATGTATATGGGGGTGGAAGGGTCGTGGTAACCCTAGTGGCAATAGGGGCTAATGATTGTGGAATGGAAAGAACCACGTTCTGAAATGGGGTAGGGGTCACCAACACTGGAGGTGGTAATGTAGCTACGGGTATGTGTGAGACATTAGGGGTGGATGAGGTTGTGTTTGGGGTAGTTGTCGAGGGTACGGTGGATGTAATGGGTGCCACGAGAGGTAGCAGACGTGGCAGTCATAGCGGGTATAGGACCTAAGCTACAAAATGACTAGGGGTAAGGTGGATGCGGGTAGCATGGAGCTAGATGGGGCGATGCGGGAGTGGGTGTGAGAGTCGGGGGGATAGATACGGGCATGCCATATATCAACTGACCGAGGCATCTCGAGTGGATGAGTGGGAAAGGTAAAACTGCAAGGCGGTAGGGTTTTGGTCAAGGAGTCATGTGAACTCCTCATCTCTAGTAGTGATAGTAATAGGTTGGATGGGATCCATGGCTGGTGATAAAATGGAAGGTGGTGAAGGACTAGGTGGGAGTGGTTGACAACTGGCGTGAAATATGAGTGTGCTTTGCTTGTCTTGGTCAGCACCATGTGAACCAATACTGATCAGGTAGGGTTGCTTCTCTGTAAATGACACAGAGAACAACAGGAACAGGTGAATCTGGTGACAAAAAGTGGATTAAGTACCAAATGGTGGCTGGAATGTGAAATAGGCTAACCGATGCTAGTTAGGGAAAATTGATGCCGGTCAGGGGTAACCACTGCCGGTTACTGTAGAAAATGACAGTGAGTAAACAATGAGGTAGAAGGTAAAATCTGATAGGTATGCCAAATCTGAAGATGTTTAAAATGTCAATGGGAATAATGATAGTGACAGGGACTATGAAAAGTGGAAGAAAGTGAAGTAAAATGTCCTTTTGAGTAGGTTAGCAAAAGGACTGGAACCGATGTCGGTTGGGTATAACCGATGGTGGTCAAAGGTAACCGATGACGGTTACTGTGAAATTGAAATAGTGATGAAAGAAAGTGGTTGTGAATTAAAATATGATGTAGAATCAGACCTAGAATTCTGAGAATGATGATGATATGGCCCAAGCACACTCAGGTGAAGCTGGAATACACCATTGTGATGAGGAGCATGCAAGGATGAACAAAAAAAAGTGATGAACGTGATCTCTCACCTCAAAATGCAAGCCAAGCAAAAACACTAAGAAAATGTGATCCTAGGAGTGCCTTTTCTATTATGTTTGTTTAGCTTATGCTATTTAGGGACTGACACATGAATTGTGAAATAGATTTTTGGTGAGGATGGCTTCCTACAAAGAAGGAGATCTAAAAGGTGAGGTTTCAGGTATGTTATGGTGGGGGCGGGCTTCGCTCTGAAGTATGACTCGATAGAGCAGCAAAGAGAAGTGTAGGTGCCCACTGTGTCGTGATCGTGTGATCACCTACAACTTCTTCTAGGTAGGATGTTGTTTAAGAATGTATGTATTTTGAATTTTTGTGTGGTTTGGTAAGACTCAGAGAAAGAGAAAAGGATAGAAGTGCTTTTCTATGATTCGTTTGTCAACCATCAGTTGGGCATGACTTCCAGCGTATAGGTTGCCCTCAATTAATGTGAGCTAATGCAATAAATCAGAATGGAATGCACTTATTTTTAAACCCAAATCAAAAATGTGAAATTGGATGACACAATAAGATGAAGAGGAAGAGGGATGCTCTTTCACTCTGAATGAGAAAACATGAAGAAATGGTTCTTTTTAATTACACCAAAAGAAAAAAGTTTCCTTTAGAGAAAATAGAAAGAAGAGGTGGATTACCAAGGAAGAAAATTAGTGTGTACACGCTTTTGAAGAAGGAAAAACACACAATTTTTCCTAGGAATGAATGAAATGCAAGGAACCCGGATGGGTCCCACCAGGTGTGCCAAAATGTTTCACCTGATTCTTAGATCATTTCTTTGAAGTGTTGATGAAACAGATAGGGTAATGGGCGTAGGAGGAATACTGTTCAAATGTTGGTTGATGGGTTGTTGTGCGTATGACTTCGAATCCACAGCTGATCGTGAGAGCTTCCTTTTGGCTAGGAGGAACTACCTGTAATGAAAACAAGACCACAGAAGGAATTAAACAATATGGGTAGTGAACTACCTAGCGTATGCTAGATCAGGAAGTGTGATACTTCCTAGATGGTTGTCAATCCACTATTTTAAACAATTTAATGTTGTAAACAAAGTAAATCCTATTGTTAGTTTGAAATGATTTAGGTATCTCACTTAAAAACACAATAAGAAATAGATCTAATCTAACAGGCTAAGCTAGAATAGAATCCAAAGGTCAAATGATTGGTTCTGGGTCTCTGCAGGTTTGATAGAGGTCTCGGGTAGATCACAGGTGAATGAGGGTAAGATGAAATTTGGTGGGTAGGTCTTTGTTCTAGGTTGTGTGGGAAAATACAGAGACCGGTGTCGGTCAGGGGTGATGGTGGTTAGAGTGTACCGGTGCGATTCTTGTGAGATCTGGAAATGTCACAGAACAAGCTGTGGTCTCCTTTGTGATTACACAAAAGGACTTTTTGGTAGTCGAGATGAGGTATTGGGTAGTTTGGAGTAGGCTTTGGTGAGGTTTTAATGGGTATATGGAGGTGAAAATGTTGGAGAAGGTCAATAGGGGCAAGATAAACAATGGATGATAAAATGATGATGAAATGAAATAAACCAAGGAAAGTATGATGTTATACTTACTTGGATTCCATTCTGAATGCCTATGTGTGAGGATGGGGGTGCTGATGAGGGGTTTGAAGGTTGCAAGTGATCACCAACTGAAAAAAAAGCTTTGCATGGGCTGCATGTACACTCCTCTTTGCTTGGATAGATCAGATCATGGTTGGGATGGTTGTGCAGGAGAAGATGCTCAATCTCCTTCCTTGCATGTGGGTTTTCACTGGAATTTTCTCTCTGAAGATGCGTTATCTCTCTGAGATGTGTTCTTGCTCATCAACCTTCTCTCAATGTTTTCCAACCTTGAGAATAAGGTAGTTTAGGGGTTAAAAGGGGTAACCGATGGTGGTCAGCTTAACCGGTGATGGTTAGGGGTAACCGGCGTCGGTCAAGGTGGGATTTCCTAGGTTTACTAAACTAGGGAGATCCTCTTGATTTCCTTGGATCTCATGTCATTATCCCATGGATTAGACTAGGAGCTTCTTGTGAGCATGCGGGGATGTGGTTAGAGGGAATGTAGGCATTGATTTTTAGGGTTTGGGTAAGTCTTAGTTAGTTATGGCAACTTACTAAGAATAGGTCTTAGGTTGAGTTGGCTTGGTGAGGTGTCTAAGTGAACTGTATGTGTGGATATTATTTAAATAAAATAAAATAGAGAAAGAGAATAAGAGAATAAATTGATGAGGAAGGATGAACAAGAAGGAGAAGACAAGATGAGAGGAGGGAAGAATTGAAAGTAAGGAGATGAGAGAAGAGGAAGAGATGTGCCATAAGAAAGAAGCAACAAAGATAATAAAGAGGGAAGATGGTGGAAGAAATAAATGATGAAGGAAAAAGAAGAAGAGGACAAGAAAAGGATAGAACAAATGGTGAAGGAGCAAGGAAAAGGAAAAGGGAAAGAGAAGAGAAAAGGGGGAAAGTAGAGGGTGAAAACGGAAGAGAGATGTGTAATATGAAAGCAGTGGAAACCAAGAAATAGAAAATATGTAGAAGATGATGGAGAGAAATGGTGGAAAATGGAGGGTGATGAGTTAGAGGAGAAATGTGAGGAAGACAAAAGAAATGACAAAGTGGAGAAAAAGAAGGAAACTATGGTGGAGAAGGGAGAAGTGGAGAAGAGTATTGGAAGTGAAACTGGGACAAAATGAATAAAAAAGGGGGAGAAATTGGATTTTAGAATGAAAAGATAAAAAAGGGAATGATTGATTATGAGAAGAGAAAGAAAATTCAAAGGATGGAAGATGGAGAAGGATATAGGAGTTTTTCATGTAAAAGTGCAACATGGCAATTGACATTCCGAGCATGACAACTATACCCTAGTGTTAATTTTTTCAAGTCTCATCATTCCAAGACACCCCGGGTCTGTCTAGTTAGTCCAAGTGACCTCCCAATTAATGTTATCTCATCCCTCTAGGTGATTTAGGAAATTCCAATCATTTCCCATGGGTGATTTTAGTAGTTCGTGTGTGAGCTACATGCAGTTCTGGGAAGTGCTATCATTGGCCTTCCTAGGACTGGATCAACCCCCCTTGAGTGGAGAAAAAGGGAAAAATTAAACAAGGAAGTGAATTGAAGTCCTTAGAACATCAAGGAAATGATTTTGGAATGTTTAGGGAAGTTTTGAAATACTTGGAGTAGTCTGAATGAAAAGAAGGGTTCACAAGCCTAGGCAGTACATAGGCCTAAAATAGCTTCTTGAGCTTGAAGAAGATTCTAAGAGCTCTGATGGATTTAGGAGTAAAACAAAACATCTATGGAAAGATAATCCCAAGCCCTAAATTATGGTGAAATAATATTTTTCACAACACTTTGTTTCATCGATTCTGCAGGATGTTTTTATTAGGAACATGTGGAGTATAAAATCATAATTCCAATTTTAGTGGATCAAATGGATGAATCAAGACATGAGACCCACAACATTAGATTAAAATGGAAATTTCTAGTTAGCATAATATTAAATTTCACCAATAAATTTCACGGGGAGATCAAGTTATCATTGTTCCAAGTTACCCACCTAGAGACAGGTTTAGGAGTTAGTCAATTTTTGGGAGGACACATGTTAGCACTAGGATCTTGACGATATTTTATGTCCCGACATCCATAAGGTTAGGTAAACCAACCTTGAAATATACACCCAACCCTCATGTGACCTCTCTGGGACCCTCATGTGACCTTGAGACTTGCAGTTCGGCCCTAGGTGGATTTTGGAGCTCAAATTCTACTGCCATCGAGATCGTGGACATGTGTTAGCTCCGAGGACCCGTGCGAATTTGATGTCCCTCACGTCCCTAAGATCAAGGACAAAATCCATGAAAAAAATTAGCCCGAGACCTTGTGGGGAGTCTTTTTGTCATCCACGTGACCTGGCTTTCATCCCCTAGTGCTTCTAGTGTTTTTTCAAGCGAATCCCCTTCCATCGAGATCGAGGAAATGTGTTGTCCTCTTGCTCATCGTGGAATTTGATGTCCCTCATGTCCATGAGGTCAAGGAAATCAGACATGAGAAAATTCACCCCACCCTTGCATGAATTTTTTGAATATTCAAATCAGCACTTAGTTGTTTCTTCCCCCTCATTTCTCCTTCATGACTTCTCACCATGCCATGGCCTTGATCTTTCTTGTCCAAAAACCCGGTCTACCATTGCTGATCAAACAAGCTCCCCCATGGCCACATAAACGCCAGATCCATGAAAATACATAGGTTTTAGGGGAAGGAATCATCAAAAGTCGCTGAAGAAACAAAGAACTTGAAGAAAATGAAGGTTTTTTTCATGATAACCGTGAAGTCACCTGATCGAGAAATCTTCATATCTCACAACATACAAGTCGGATTGAGGTGTTGTATTTGTTGGTCGTCAAATAGGACTTTTTAGGAAGCGGCAGACGGATGGGGGAAAAGTCCCTCCTCTTTAATGGGAGAGGTTCCCTTATTACGAGACAAACCTATTTACAAATATGAGAATGTCATTTTATGGTTGAACTTGGATACCACGAAAATGTTTTCCACAAAGATCATCGATTACTGAGCGGGTGAGGAAAAGGGATAAGAAGATGAGCGAGAATAGCAACATTGGAATTGTAGATATGAGAATAATTCTTACGAGTGCGAAGTTGAAGGAATTTGAGACAAGATTATTTGTATTAATGAATAAGATTAAGACACAAGTTCTTAAATAACCTTCTTGATTCATTAATCAAAGACACAAAGTTCTTTCTTGGTTATGCAAGATCACTTTGTATTTGCAAAAGCAATCAGCAAGACTAAGCGAATTAGGTACAAAATAATCTTCACAATATTAAAGGAAACACGAGATATGAGAGATTCGGATAGAGAATGAAAGAAAAGCCCTTTTGTATTGATCGTTCAAGATCTATTTACAATTTGAGTATCCAAGTTCTTCCTCCCTTCAAAATGGCGTGAAAGGCCATTATATAGCTTCAAGTCGGTTACGATTTGTAACCGTTTCTTTTAAATAAAGAATAGTTAAGTATTGCGGTTGCGATACCTTAACTAATTACAAGCGAATACGAAAAGAAAGGAAAGAAGAGGAAAGAAGAGAGAAGGAGACAGGTGGCACTCTTGGGAGGGACCCCTTGTCTTGAGAATCCGCTGCTGAACTTCTTGATGACTCGGCTATATCTACGCCACGAGGGACTGATGTGTTAGTTGCGGTGAGTCCAAAATCCCGGCATTTCTCCATCTCTTTATCAAACTCGCGTGAGTATGATAGTCTTTGTTTGCTTCTTCGATGGCGAATTTGGAGAGAACAAATTTCCTTTATCTTGTCTTTAGAGATGGAGTCTTCCTTGAAAAGATTATCTTTGACAAAAGCTCGGCCGAGCTTTGATTTCTTGCGAGGACGAGGGAATGCGGAGTTCTCATCTGAAGATGACAATGCATATCTTTGAAAGCGGCATGCTAAGCGTCTTGAAAGCTTCTCCCTTTTGCCGGCTATTCTTCATTTCTCCTCTGACCTCTTCCGGGACTACGATTTTCCACTCTGCTGTAGACCCGAGGATTTTGATAGATTATCTTGGCATCATCGAAAATCTTACTCTTGATAAGATGTTCTCATCATGCTGTCCCATGAGGCGAAGGTCTCAATCTGTTGCCCCAAAGTTTAAGCTCCTTATTCATAACTTGATGGTAGAGGATAGTTTATGTTATGACTTGTCTACCTTTCCATGTAGCTTAAAAGCTTCGTCGATGAAGTTTAGCCGTGACAAGCATGTCATCCACCATGGCCGATAGCTCTACCATAGGCGAGAATACTTGTGCATATCTTTAATTTCTTGCACTTCATCTTGGCTTAGAATTACGGGAGGGGGTAGAGCGGTCAAAGGAGTGGGGTCTAAAACTTTGTCCTTAGACAAGAGTGACTTGATAAAACTCGTGAGAACTTGGGATTGTTCTTCCGGTATTTGATAAATCTGCTGCCCTTTCTCTACCCTTCCGATGACTCACGGTATTTGTTTCCTGGAGGTTATGAATCTCACCTTCGGGAGTAGACTCTCCCATAGGGATCCTTGAAAGTTCAGTCGGATGTCGGCAACTCGATTCCGATTTGTCTCTCTTGTGGGCTTAGCAATCTCAGGAATTGCTGACCTCGAGCATCGAGACACAATCACGGAAGTAGTTACGGCTTTCTTAGCACGAGAAGGAGTGGTGCCCAACAAGGCTGCTCTGACATCAAAATTTGGTCCCAAGCTTTGAGAGGAGGATTTTCTCTTCCTTTTATCAACCAGAGGTTGCACCCAAGCAAAAGAGGAAGAAGAATCTGCAGGAGAAGCAAGGGGACCAAGAGACGAGGAGCTCATGACACTCAGGTGCATGCGGTGTTGACTCAAGTGAGATGTTGGCAGAACACTGGAGGTAATGGCGGCAGAAGAATCAGTAGTACCTGGAAGTTCGGTGCTCTGGACTTCTTTATCTTTATCTGCTGGATTTTCAGGAACACTTGTAGGAATTGGCACCTCACTGTCTTCACTTTCATTGAGAACGATGATGTTCTCTGGCCCCATAGGCAACTCTGCCTGTTTTCTTGGAGGGTCATCCTCTGCAGGCTCCTTCTTTACCTCTTTGAGTTTCTTCTTGTATACAGGTAGATGGAGAAGGAGTAGATCCTACAAGTCCACGAGCTATTGAGGCGGGAGGGGTTTTCTTTGGTGTCCCGGACTGCAGGCCCGATGCTTCCCTTATGGGTGTCGAATCATCTTTGGAGCTGGATTCTCACTGAGTGCCTCTTGAATTCTCGGATCTTCTTGCGGACCGGACCCTAGTTACGATCAAGGCAGGGCAATAATCTCGGCGAGATCATCTCTTTCTTTTCTGTTCCAATCCGAGTCCTCCAGAGGGGTGTGCTTAATCACATTTTCGTATTCATACGAATATAGCTCAGAATTGTCATCTGGAGACCTTCGGGAACTTAGTACTGAGCCGAGTTCTTGGATCGGTGCGAGGGAGAACTGCCACAATGCCTTCTTACGGCAAAATCATGCACGCACGATCGGCCCGGTAGTCTTACGTATACGCCTGTGATGATAGACTATCTTGATGTTCCTTTGATGAACTTCTTCAAGTCAAAGCAGGTTCTTGGCTTGAAGAAATGAGCGATGATAGGGATCGGGGCTCTTTTACGTTACGAGCATCGGGGCCGTTTTGCATGTGTAGTTTCCCGAGAGAGATGGGAAAGTGTAAGCGAAAAATCTTCTTGTCTCTCTGCAAGTTACATGCAACTTGTCCGATTGCTGCATATCTCAATCAAGGCCATTTTGTCGTTGCGAGAACATGGGAAGCGAGAGGAGTGTTCTCATGCGTGACAAGCTTTGATATAAGAGAATTTCTGGAATGAATGAAATAGGCTCCATATTGTGATATCAGGTTCATAGCTTCGTCTGAAAACCTCCTGGCGGTGTCACCTTCGAGCAATCTGACCACGTACATGGTGAAGGCATCATTGACCCTTCTGAAATTCCGATTGCTGGTCTCTAGGGTGAACTGCGGGCAATAGGCGTACAACTTTGGATCGTCTTTGTGTGCATCGATGTAGGAAAAGCCAAACCATTGCCGTGGCCTGCTGCTTAGGGTATACATCGAATCTGAAGTCATGAAGAACTTCTTTGTTTGTTGCACATTGGATAATTGCTCGGCCAAATTCATGCTTATGATTTCGCCCGATTGATGTTTTCGTTCCCTCGCACCGTCTTTGATGGCGGGCACATCCAGAAATGAAACTCATTGGTTGAGGGCAAACCCATAACCCGAGCAGCGGGATTATAAAATCGACAATTCTTCATTGAAATCCGCTTAGGAAGAGGGTTTTGGTCGGGCAGAAGCTCCTTTCCTAGGGTTCTTGACAAGACCTCGCCACTCGAGCTTTATATTTATCAACTTTGTCTTGGTCAAACATGGCTTTGTGCTTGATCAGAGAGGCGACTATAGCATTGTCCATCTCGGAATCCTCGAGAGCAGCTCGATGGCGGCAGCGTCCGGCAGTGATGGCTCCCGTGTACATTTGTCAAGTCGCTCGAATCGGGGTCGAAGTGAGCTCCGCAGAAAGTACCGTATCAGCTGCTGCTTGCTTGAGATAGAAACCTCGGCGAAAGCCAAACCGCTATCATTAATCATCATGTGCCATCGGCGTAGGGTTTCATCTGTCATTCTTGACCAAAAATCGCGAAGTCGAGATGGCGAGCTTCACTTGTCTCGATATTGCTAGCAGCGTGGACTCAAGTGGAGAAATTTGCTCTGTCCACGAAACTTGATCTTCATATTGATAGATTCGGGGCTGCGACCCGGACTCGGAAGGAATTTGCAAAGGGAACTAGGTTGCGAGGGTTTGAGCAAATGATAGCAAGAAAGCAATGTGAAAATGCGAAGGTGGTATGCTTGGTTATATAGCCGTTTGAGGAGCGGAATGAATTTAATGCGCATTGAATACACCACCACCAATTTGAAAGAGCGTCATATTCGGAATGAGCGGGAAAAGCTAAGTGTGAATGACACTTGAGTACGCTTGGAGCAAGGTGAGACGCGAATGCGCGAAACACTGCGGCTCGGGCGAAATGGAGAGAGAATGCACAAAAGCTTTTGGAACAATTGGGGACGAAAATGCGCGAGTACGCGGTTCGGGCATTTCGGCCGAAAATGGAGCAATGAGGCCCATTTGGACTTGGGACTTTTGGAGCAGAAAATTCGAATGCGCGAATAGGAAGCTTCGGCCGAAAAAGAGGAAGCTCGCACTTTTGACTTTGGGATATTTGGGACGAAAATGCGCGAAGTCACGCGGTTCGGGAGTTTCGGCCGAAAATGGGAAAGCTCATAAAAGTTTTGGGACACTTGGGACAAAAGTTCAGCGGGCGAGAATGGGGCAGTTTGGGGATTTCGGCCGATCGGGAACAACTTGCACTTTCGTACTTGGGGCCAAGTGGACAGAAAGTTAAAGCAGGACCGAAATACTTACAAAATGACCCAAGATGCGGATTTTCTTGATTTCACGACTTAGGTACCCCAAAGAAAAACACTTAAAGACTCAAAATTTGGAAATTTTACTCCTATCAGAGCGGGAAATTTTGAGAGGGCATATTTGGTGGCTCATGCAGGGATGACTTGGTGTAAATTCATAGAATGAGACAAGGCAAGAACTTAGATAACTCGGTGAAAGCGGACCGATTGCCTTATCCATTGGGCAAAGGAGTCAAAAACAAAACAATACGAGAGGGATGACACACTGAGAAGGAAACACACGAAAGCGGGAAAAGCAAAAAACACTTTGTACATAATATACAAAGGGACTCCCTAGTCACCTAGGATCTGAACAACTTCAAATACTGCCCACTATAAGGAAGTGGGAGGGGGGAACCATCCATGTAATCAAGATAGAAAGAGTCCTTACCAGCAAAGTGTCTTATCTTGAAAGGTCCAAGCCACAGAGAATCAAATTTTCCATGGCTGCCACGAGGTTCATGTCTTTTGTCCCATAACAGCACAGTATCACCAACTTGGAACTCTCTGGACCTAGCTTTCTTATCGAGCAGAACCTTCACCTTACTTTGGTGGCGAGATATGCATCGGCAACCTCAATCTATCCTCGTTCGGTTTGTGCGAGGTACATGATCCTTTTGTCAGAGCATCATTGAAACTAGTGTCTTGATGGCCTTCATCGAGTGCGATTGGTGGCGGTTCCACTTGTCAGCTGGCAATTGAGCCTCTCGCCATACACTACTTGAAATGGGGACATTCAATGGCTCTTTTAGGTGTGATCTGTCTGCCCCAAAGAGCATCATAAAGCTTCTTATGCTGGTTTTTTGAGACTCATTGACCGACTTCCTTATGATAGTCACCAGATTTTTGTTGGTGGATTCTAACTTGTCCATTCCACAGGGATAATAATCGAAGAATGAGCTAGAGAGATGCCATACCGTGGCAGAAATCCATTATCTCATTTGAGGAGAAGTTGAAGCATTATCATTCTGATCTTGTTAGGTACACCATACCTAACCAAGATGTTCTCTTTGATGAAGTTGCATACTACTTGAAGTAGTGCTCTTATTTAGGATAGCTTCCACCCATTTGGTAAAATAGTCGGTGGCGGTTAGCACATGCGTGTGGCCCGCACTAGAAGCGAGGATTGAGTGTACCAGTGAAGTCAGACCCCATTGTTGGAATGGTTCCTCGATCACTGGCGGCTTGAGAGGTAAAGCGGCGGTTTGGGTCTTCCCACAAAGGTCACGAGGCCTCGCATTTATCTACCCATTTAGAGGCATCTACGAACAAGGAAGGCCAGTAATATCCTCCCCGGAGTATCTTGTGAGCTGTGACTGTTGATGAATAGTGCCCTCCACATGCATGATCATGAAAAGCTGAGAGTAACTTTCTCTGTTGTTCCTTATCAACACACTTGAAATCTCCCATAGGCCACGCTTGAACAAAGCATTCTCCCATAGTACATATTGCGGCTGATCTCAATTTAACAGTCCTCTTTTCTTTGGCGGTTAAATGAGAGGGCATTCCCATAGGTGAGAAAATAGGCGATGTCAGCATACCATTCATCGGAGTGAACTAAGGAATAGAGCAGTAGGGATGTCGACTTTCTCTTAAGCTGACTCATGTTGGGCTCCTTGACAATGAGCTCGCAAAGACCTTTTCCCCACGAACCAGCTTGGTTGGCTTGATATCAATGTCATACTCCTGGACCTTAGCCACCCGGTTTCCTCTCTTGGACCCAAATTCTTGCTTTGTGTAAGGATTGACTTAACCGTCGTATCTGGAACCGGCACGAAAAG
Source organism: Taxus wallichiana var. yunnanensis (assembly GCA_018340775.1). NCBI lineage: Eukaryota > Viridiplantae > Streptophyta > Pinopsida > Cupressales > Taxaceae > Taxus > Taxus wallichiana. The sequence continues at coordinate 145,551,527 of CM031240.1, forward strand.
TGAGAGTTGAGGATATAGAAAGCGGCAGGCTTGGCAGCGGCTTTGACTACTGCAAAGGCATGCTTCTCCATCATGGTGTACTTTAGCTCATGGTTCTTGGGATATAGCTCATGAAGGCAATGGGTAGCTCATGTTCATCGGGATCTTCTTGAGTTAAGACGCGAGCGGCAGTACTATCGTAGCGTAGCAATAGATAATGAAATCCTTGCTGAAATCAGGGCAGGCCAAAACTGGAGTTTTAGCAATAGCTTTCTTGATACCCTCAAAGGATTCCTTTCCTTCAGAAGACCAACCAAATGCTTGCTTTCCTTTCATCATCTGAGAAATATTCAAAGTTAATTCAGCAAAATCAGGGATGAATCTTCTTAGAAAATTGATCTTACCGAAAAAGGAATGCACGCCCTTTTTACTAGTAGGGAGAGGAATCTGTTGGATGGCTTGAACTCGTTCAGGATCAATCTTGATGCCATCCTTTGAGACAATGTGTCCTAATAGCTTTCCCTCTGTAACACAGAAGACAGATTTTTTAGGATTTAAGGAAATCCCATGCTCTCGGCATCTTTGCGAAGCGCTTCCAGTGGTGAAGTGATCCGCTCTTGTCTTTGAGAACTTTTGTCGGGTCATGAGGTATATGACTATACATTTTCCTTTCAAGCTTCCAAAAGCCGGATCCATAGCTCTGGAAGGTGGCACCGGCATTAATCAGCCCCAAAAGGCATTCTCTTGTAGGCAAAGGTACCCCGAGGAGTTGTGAAGGTATGTCTTATGTTGATCAGTGATGTCGACCTCTACGATTGTATCGAGAAAAGCCATCGAGCATAGATAACATCTCGAGCACTATTACAAGCTTGCAAAACCTGATCCATCATAGGCGGAGGTAGTTATCTTTCGAGAGAGGCTGATTCGAGTTCTGAAATCAACACGAGATACGGATCTCCCCATTCTTCTTCCTACTGTACAATGTTTGCAATCAGTCGAATGGTGAATGGGAAAGATGATTTTAGCCTTTAGCGGTTTTGAATCTCTGAAATATGGTGTCGGCTATCTTTGGGTTATCTTGCCCACCTTACGCTTGAAAGGCTTGATTCACGGCTTGAGAGGGATAGAGTCTTTGCATTTCTTTTGGCTTGAAGGCTTTTAGATCTTCATAAGAATAAGCAAGCACATCCTTATATTTCCTTAGAAGGTCAATTGCTCTTCTCCTTTCATCTGATGTGCAACACTTCCCGATATTTACCAGCCGGGTCATCAGAACTCCCAATATCAATTTTATCATACTCAGCTGATTGCTGAGGTCCAGTGGAAGCTTTAGATCTCACGTACCTGTCATGTTTATCAAACAACTCCTCCAAACTCACCAAACCTTTGGGGATCTTGTTTCCTTTGAGCTTAATGCACCCTTCCTGATCAGTTTCTTCTCCTGGGGTGACGGCTTGGTCTGAAGACACGCTCTCACGAGGCAGGTTGTCACTTCCTTGAAATACGATTGTTCAAAATTGCCCTTGAGCTCGGGAAGGAAAGCAAATCTTGGTCGTCGTTGAAGACTTGCCGGTTGTTAGTATTATCGGGGACACTAGGTCGGTGGACCATCTCGATAGTGAATTTATCTGAGAGAATTCGGGATGAGGAATCAATAATGACCACAGGAGCGGCCGGGAATCGGCTCTGCTTTGTTCTTTTCTCTGGGAATTGCTTGATGGAGAAGGCATCGAGAATTCAATTGAATCCCAAACACTGATTCGATAATGCTTGACCTCCGTTCTTTACAGAAAGCAGGCTTCGACTTGCTTCACAATCAGCTCTGCATCACCACGAGCAAAAGATTCTTAACACCTCGATCTTTGGCTACTTGCGAGTCGAGGATGAGGGCCTCATATTCTGCTTTGTGTTGTTAGTGTTCTCGAAGCTGCAATTTAAATGAAAAGGAGTGCGAGGCGGCCTCGGGTGATATTAGCGAGAACACCGGCTCAGGCAGCCGAGAACAAGCTGCCATCGAATTCTAAAATCCAGACACCATTAGGATCTTTAGGTGATATTTTGCAGGGTCGGATTTCATCAGGGGACAAAATCATGTAATTACCATGGCCCCTGTCCTCATAGAGTATTTGTGCCTTGGGATCATCTATCTTCTGCACAATGTACTCGGACTGCTTCTCAGGTAGTAGCTTCTTCATTTGTCCATTGACAGGTATGAGGGCGTGTGACCAATCCATTTGAATCTCTCCACCCACATCTTTCTGAGAAGTTTACGCATGACATTCCATAGGAAGGAGGAATGTAAGGCTACTAGTATGGTAGCCAAGACTTTCTTTTCAGGTAAAGCAGCAAAAGCCACTTGTGCATCTTTAATCCTTCCAACTAAAGGCACTTCCTTACTTTCCATGGAGTAGCAAGATCCATAAGTACGAGTAAGGGTCAAGCCTAAAGCGTGAGCTACTTTGGCGGGCATCACATTATCAGAGGCTCGGAATCTATGACACGATTACTAAGCCTATGGCCTCTTTATAAGGAGGGTAACATAAAAGGCTTGATTTTGTCTCTCGGGCGAGGTGGCAGCCTACTGGACTAAATTTGTGGTATAGAAGGAGGTGTGGGCAAAAGGCCTTTGGAAGTGGTCTTGGAATGGGAATTAACAAATTGGATCATCTTGGCAAAAGCTTTAGGATGGGTTTGGTAATATTGACCTACGAAATTTGAACTTTGGTCCTTTTAGATGATCCACAATATCAAAGGATCCGAGAGGTGGATGGCCGTCATCATTTGGAATTCTAGATTTATCGACTTTAGGAGAAAAGGAAGAAGAAGAAACTTTGGGAGCGAGTGTCGCGGTACTTACCTTTGGTGCGAGATGAGGTCGGGATAGGAGATCCTCTTACGCAATTACGAGGAATGGTTCTTTGTTGTTCCTTAGATTTCTTCGTGGGTTGTGTTATTTTCTCATACGCCTAAATGCATTCTCGAGTCATGACAGCAAAAGATTCACTTTGTTCATATCTGCTTTACCACTTCATCATAGTTATCTCCATCATCGGTGCCTTCGGTGGTAAAGAAATTAAACGAGATCCTTGAGTTCTTCCGCCTCATCGTCAAATTCTTCGGGAACTCCTCACGAGCTTCTTCGTCCACGTCATCATCGGCTCTTCAACTTCACGAGTTGCGTTCACGGGAACTTTGGCGGGAGGCCCTTCAAGTGCGATCGGTGTGGGGGGTGTGAGGCGGTTTACAGGTTGAAAATTTCTTCTCGGAACATCTGCATATGGTGCGTCTTTGGGCTAATTGTTTCTTTATAGCCACTAGATCATTTGCGAGTTTACGGACTAATGGATCAGGTGGGTCGAGAGGTGGAAGAGGAAGAAGCAACAGATTTCGATTTGAGAGGATCTCTTTTCAACTTCACGACATGATCGGAGTCGTCCTCGATACTAATGGCGAGTTCTTGATCGAACTAGCGTTCCAAGATTAGCCCTTCTTAGAGCATAAGCTGACTTTAGGCGTTTGGGCATTCAAAAGAAACATTTTGAATTTGATCAACCGGTAGAGTATTTGCGGGAATCTTGTTGATCAATCTGTTGAAGAGCCACAAATTCTCTCATGGGTTACGATGGATCTTTCTTTATACGAGAAATGCAGGCAAGCGGGGCATGCACATCTTACGCCGGCTTAAAACGGTTTTGGCGAGTTCTCATGGTAGTCGATCGGTGATGGCACCGGTAGGAAGGTGATAGAACCGATCGGCGGCATTATCTGTAATGTCTCAGCGAAGCAGTCTTCTTGCGAGGCGTCTTCATGTTCAACCCCAAGACCCCACATGCGACTATGAATGCTGCGATATGTTCATCGGGGTGAATTTTGCCATCTCCTTTAAACTTTGGGAAGTTCTTTCGGTTACCTCGAGGTAACTCATGCGAAAAAGTGCGCAAGAGCGGAGGTCGACACGTTGTCCCCATGGTAATTGTGCCATTCTTCTTGGGAATACGGTCAGAAGGGAACTTTAACACCAGCGAGGATCGAGCTCGCAGATTAGGGCTAGGCTGGGTGTGTAGGACTTCTATCTCGAGCAGGCGGAGTGCTCGTTGAGCGAGTTCTTCTATTTGAAGGAAAGGAAAACCTGTTGCTCAAAAGCTGGCGAGAATCTTCGATACAAGGGCCCTTCTCCCTCGAGTGAAGCGGAGTCGCGAGATCAAAGGATGATCGAAAAAATTATAGTCTTGGAATACGATTTTCCCAGTAGTCGCGCCAAAAGCTGTTGGTCGTCAAATAGGACTTTTAGAGAGCAGCGAGACGAGGAGACGAAAAGTCCCTCCTCTTTAATGGGAGAGGTTCCCTTATTGAGAGACAAACCTATTTACAAATATACTGAGAATGTCATTTTATGGTTGAACTTGGATACCACGAAAATGTTTTCCACAAAGATCATCGATTCACGAGCAAGAGTGAGGAAAAGGATAAGAAGATGAGCGAGAATAGCAACGTTTGGAATTGTAGATATATGAGAATAATTCTTCGTGAGTGCGAAGTTGAAGGAATTTGGAACAAGATTATTTGTATTGAGCTGAATAAGATCAAAGACACAAAGTTCTTAAACGACCTTCTTGATTCATTAATCAAAGACACAAAGTTCTTTCTTGGTCGTGTCTGAAATGTTGAGAACTTTGTATTTGCAAAAGCAATCAGAAGACTAAGCGAATTAGGTACAAAATAATCTTCATGATATTAAAGGAAAACACGAGAGATACGAGAGATTCATATAGAGAATGAAAAGAAAAGCCCTTTTGTATTGATACGTTCAAGATCTATTTACAATTTCGAAGTATGCCAAGTTCTTCCTCCCCTTCAAAATGGCGTGGAAAGGCCATTATATAGCTTACAAGTCGGTTACGATTTGTAACCGTTTCTTTTAAATAAAGAATAGTTAAGTATTGCCGGTTGCAATACCTTAACTAATTACAACGAATACGAAAAGAAAGGAAAGAAGAGGAAAGAAGAGAGAAGGAGGCGGTGGTGGCATTTCTTGGGAGGGACCCCTTGTCTTGAGAATCCATTTGCTGAACTTCTTGATGACTCGGCTATATCTACGCCACGAGGGGTGATGTGTTAGTTGCGGTGAGTCAAAATCCCGAGGCATTTCTCCATCTCTTTATCAAACTCGACGTGAGTATGATAGTCTTTGTTTGCTTCTTCGATGGCAGACTGGAGAGAACAAATTTCCTTTATCTTGTCTTTAGAGATGGAGTCTTCCTTGAAAAGATTATCTTTGAAAAAGCTCGGCCGAGCTTTGATTTCTTGCGAGGGCGAGGGAATGCGAGTTCTCATCTGAAGATGACAATGCATATCTTTGAAAAGCGGCCATTTCTTTAGCGTCTTGAAAGCTTCTCCCTTTTGCCGGCTATTCTTCATTTCTCCTCTGACCTCTTCCAGGACTACGATTTTCCACTCTGCTTTGTAGACCCGGGATTTTGATAGATTATCTTGGCATCATCGAAAATCTTACTCTTGATAAGATGTTCTCATCTGTCTGTCCCATGAGGCGAAGGTCTACAATCTGGCGCCCCAAAGTTTAAGCTCCTTATTCATAACTTGATGGTAGAGGATAGTTTATGTGCAACTTGTCTACCTTTCCATGTAGCTTAAAAGCTTCGTCGATGAAGTTTAGCCGGCAACAAGCATGTCATCCACCATGGCCGATAGCTCTACCATAGACAGAATACTTGTGCATATCTTTAATTTCTTGCACTTCATCTTGGCTTAGAATTATAGGAGGGTAGAGCGGTCGAGGAGTGGGGTCTAAAACTTTGTCCTTAGACAAGAGTGACTTGATAAAACTCGTGAGAACTTGGGATTGTTCTTCCGGTGTTAATAAATCTGCTGCCCTTTCTCTACCCTTCGATGACTCTGGTATTTGTTTCTGGAGGTTATGAATCTCACCTTCGGGAGTAGACTCTCCCATAGGGATCCTTGAAAGTTCAAGTCGGATGTCGGCAACTCGATTCCGATTTGTCTCTGTGGGCTTAGCGATCTCGAGAATTGCTTGACCTCGAGCATCAGACACAATCCGGAAGTAGTTACGGCTTTCTTGGCACGAGAAGGAGTGGTGCCCAACAAGGTGCTTCTGACATCAAAATTTGGTCCCAAGCTTTGAGAGGAGGATTTTCTCTTCCTTTTATCAACCGAGAGGTTGCGCCCAAGCAAAAGAGGAAGAAGAATCTGCGGGAGAAGCAAGGGGACAAGAGACGAGGAGCTCATGACACTCAAGGTGCATGCATTTGTTGACTCAGTGAGATGTTGGCGAGAACACTTGGAGGTAATGGCGGCGAGAAGAATCGAGTAGTACACTGGAAGTTCGGTGCTCTGGACTTCTTTATCTTTATCTGCTTTGGATTTTCGGGAACACTTGTAGGAATTGGCACCTCACTTGTCTTCACTTTCTTGAGAACGATGATGTTCTCGGCCCCATAGGCAACTCTGCTGTTTTCTTGGAGGGTCATCCTCTGCGAGGCTCCTTCTTTACCTCTTTGAGTTTCTTCTTGTATACAGGTAGATGGAGAAGGAGTAGATCCTGAGTCCACTGAGCTATTGAGGCGGGAGGGGTTTTCTTGGTGTCCCGGACTGCAGGCCCGATGCTTCCCTTATGGGTGTCGAATCATCTTTGGAGCTGGATTCTCTGAGTGCCTCTTGAATTCTCGGATCTTCTTCTTGGGAACCGGACCCTAGTTACGATCAAGGCCCAGGGCAATAATCTCGGCAGATCATCTCTTTCTTTTGTTCCAATCCGAGGTCCTCCAGGAAGGGTGTGCTTAATCACATTTTCGTATTCATACGAATATAGCTCAGAAATTGTCATCTGGAGACCTTCGGGAACTTGAAGTACAGGCCGAGTTCTTGGATCAATTGCGGGAGAACACTGCCCAATGCCTTCTTCGGCTTCAAAATCATACGCATGTCGGCCCGGTAGTCTTACGTATACGCCTGTGATGATAGACTATCTTGATGTTCCTTTGATGAACTTCTTCAAGTCAAAACGAGTTCTTGGCTTGAAGAAATGAGCGATGATAGGGATCGGGGCTCTTCTACGTTACGAGCATCGGGGCCGTTTTGCATGTGTAGTTTCCCGAGAGAGATGGGAAAGTGTAAGCCAAAATCTTCTTGTCTCTGCAAGTTACGTGCAACTTGTCCGATTACTGCATATCTCAATCAAGGCCATTTTGTCGTTGCGAGAACATGGGAAGCCGCAGAGGAGTGTTCTCATAGCAATGGACGATATAAGAGAATTTCTGGCCTGAATGAAATAGGCTCCATATTGTGATATCGGAGTTCATAAGCTTCGTCGAAAACCTCTGGCGGTGTCACCTTCGAGCAATCGACCACGTACATGGTGAAGGCATCATTGACCCCTTACGAAATTCCGATTGCTTTGGTCTCTAGGGTGAAGCTATGCGGGCAATAGGCGTACAACTTTGGATCGTCTTTTTGTGTGCATCGATGTAGGAAAAGCCAAACCATTGCCGTGTGATGCTTTGCTAGGGTATACATCGAATCGAAGTCATGAAGAACTTCTTTGTTTGTTGCACATTGGATAATTGCTCGGCCAAATTCATGCTTATGATTTACGCGATTGATGTTTTGCGTTCCCTCGCACACCGTCTTGATGGCGGGCACATCGAGAAATGAAACTCATTGGTTGAGGGCAAACCCATAACCCGAGCCAACGGGATTATAAAATATGACAATTCTTCATTGAAATCCTTTAGGAAGAGGGTTTTGGTGGGACGAGAAGCTCCTTTCCTAGGGTTCTTCAACCAAGACCTCGCCACTCGAGCTTTATATTTATCAACTTGTCTTGGTCAAACATGGCACGTGCTTGATCCAGAGAGAGGCGACTATAGCATTGTCCATCTCGGAATCCTCGAGAAGCAGCTCAATGGCGGCGAGCGTCGGCAGCGCAATGAGCTCCCGTGTACATTTGTCAAGTCGCTCGAATCGGGGTCGAAGTGAGCTCCGCATAAAGTACCGTATCAAGCCTGACCTTTGAGATAGGAAACCTCGTGAAAGCCAAACCGCTATCATTAATCATCTGTGCCATCGGCGTAGGGTTTGCATCTGTCATTCTTGACCAAAAATCGCGAAGTCGAGATGGAGCTTCACTTTGTCTCGATATTGCTAACTATGGCGGACTCAAGTGGAGAAATTTGCTCTGTCCACTGAAACTTGATCTTCATATTGATAGATTCGGAGCTGCGACCGGACTGGAAGGAATTTGCAAAGGAACTAGGTTGCGAGGGTTTGAGCAAATGATAGCAAGAAAGCAATGTGAAAAATGCGAAGGTGGTATGCTTGGTTATATAGCCGTTTGAGGAGCGGAATGAATTTAATGCGCATTGAATACACCACCACCAATTTGAAAGAGCGTCATATTCGGAATGAGCGGGAAAAGCTAAGTGTGAATGACACTTAGTACGCTTGGAGCAGGTGAGACGCGAATACGCGAAACTCGCGGCTCGGGCGAAATGGAGAGAGAATGCACAAAAGCTTTTGGAACAATTGGGACGAAAATGCGCGAGTACGCGGTTCGGGCATTTCGGTAGAAAATGGAGCAGAGGCCCATTTGGACTTGGGACTTTGGAGCAGAAAATTCCGAGTCTGCGACTAGGAAGCTTCGGTAGAAAAGAGGAAGCTCGCACTTTTGACTTTGGGATATTTGGGACGAAAATGCGCGAAGTACAGCGGTTCGGGAGTTTCGGTAGAAAATGGGAAAGCTCGCGCACAAAAGTTTTGGGACACTTGGGACAAAAAGTTAGAGCGGGCGAGAATGGGACAGTTTCGGGGATTTTGGCCGATCGGGAACAACTTGCACTTTCGTACTTGGGGCCAGTGGGGACAGAAAGTTAAGCAGATCCGAAATACTTACAAAATGACCCAAGATGCGGATTTTCTTGTTTTCACGACTTAGGTACCCCAAAGAAAAACACTTAAAGACTCAAAATTTGGAAATTTTACTCCTATCGGAGCGGGAAATTTTGAGAGGGTTGTATTAGAAAGACTTCCAATTTTTAAAGAAAATCATGATGCAACAAACTAGAGGTCAAATGATGCCTAGAATTATTTGTTCCAACAAAATTTTCACTTCATTCACTGACTCACATTTTTCGGATTTCCCATCATTCCGGCAATGGAAATGAGATAAAAACTTACACATGAGCTCCAAATGAAAAATATATCGCAATGGAGTTGTTTCCATTGCAAACGGAGACAAAACCAAACGTGTACAAATTTTGAGCTCCATTAATGGCCACCATGGCAGCTCCCTACTCGAAGTTTATTGCCATATGCAAATTGTAAATTTTATTTCCTGGTTTTCTAGTCGAGAAAAATTATGTGAAATTTGGGGGATGTGGTCATGACAACGAGACGATTCTAAAAGTATATGTTTCATCGCAAACCAAGCACTTTGAAACACACTTTCTAAAAATAGTAAGTTTTTCTATACTGAGACTTGCTATGCTTGGAAATTTATCATCAAAATTAATTGTGGTGAAAGCATTGTGTAGTCAAGGTCACGAGGAAGGATATAATGATTGTCTAGAGTATAAAATAGTTAAAATGACCTCTCACTAAAAATAGTGATTTCCCTATATGGGTGTTTACTAAAAATAATAGGTCAACCCAAAAGGTGACCGAGGCAAGGGTAGTGTGCAGAGGATCTAATGAGGGAGTTCATCACATCATAATGGTTGAGAAGAGGCAAAAATCACCTCTCACTAAAAATAGTAATCCTTCCATCTAGAAACTTACTATTAATAGCAGGTTATTCTCAAAGGGAAAGTTTGGCACAATGAGGCATAGAGGGATGATCATCTCAAGGAACTAGACAATGTTTTTGACACTCACTACATAGTTTGGGTCACAGGTATATCATACGCATGCTAAGAGTTATGGTCATTAGGGAACTATTCACTCAACTTAACCAGTGTTCATGAGCTAATTTAAAGGAGTTTCATAGTGTGTAAGAGGTCAATGCATGGTGTTGAGTCCTACTTTTTGTCCCAAAATGTGAGTGAGGAGTGACTTTGGGCATTAAAAAAATGGTTCGCATGAAATGACACGTCGGCTATTTTTTTCCCATGTGTAGTGTTAAATAGGGTTCACATGAAAGGGGTGTTCACGCGAAATCCCTTCACGTGAAGGTAGTTTGTGCAAACACCCCCGTTTATATATTAGAGGCGTTGCGGAGGAAATCACTTTCCTCCACTTGGCCTCCCTTCGCACGAAGTTAACCCAGACCAAGCCCACAGCCAGAGCTCATGGACCAGAGCCCACCAAGCCCACCGAGCTTCTTGTTGAAGGAGACAAAACCGAGCCCACAACGCAAGCCGAGCAAAGCCCCAAGTGCCGATGCCCATGCCCAGGAGTGAGGAGGCCATTGACGAGCACCGGGTATGCATTTTGTTGATTTTTTTGGTGAAAATGGAGGATCCTAGGCAAATTGTAAAAAATAAATGAAAGCCTACTTTTTATTTACAAAACCCTAGCAAATTACAGACGTTTTTTTGTGTAATCATTTTTAATAGAGCTCTGTTCACGTTTTTTCATTGATCTACCTCTACATTGGCACATTTTCTCATTTTTTGTAATTTGATCTACATGAGGTTTTAGTTAATTTTTAAAGACTAAAAAAGAGTTTTATACAATTACATATTGCTATGTAATTTTTCATTAAATAATTTTTGTTTTCTTCTTAGTCACGTGTTTTTCATTTTTTCCCTATTAGAGGTTGGTTATGACAACAATAAAGTATTATTTTGAATTCAATTTGAGTATACAAACACATACATTCTAGTTCATTTGGATATCTAAGAATCACAAAGTAATCGGAAGCACAATGGGCATTTTATAGATAAATTATTGAGCTCTTGTAATCGTTCTCGAAGAAATCAAGCAATCATTAGAGCCTTAATTGAATACCACATATTTTTGATTAAACACACCACAATACGAGTTTACATGCTATTGGAGATACTATAATAATTGAGGTTTAGTGTTTTCAAAATTGTTATTATTTAGGGGCCTGAAAAATATCATGGTAATTACATTATTCTCTAGTTTACACATGCCCAATTTTTTTTAATTTTTCCAAAGGTTTAAAACATTTTAACCCAAATGTATTATTATAAGGGTAAAAGGAGGGTTTTGAAAGGGCCCTAACCCTTGTACATCTAGAAAAACATATAATAAGACATTACACGATTCAAAGTAGGACAAAAAGTATGAAATGGGTATAACGATATCCCATGTGGAAAAAGGCTTACTACCAACAACAAATATACAACAAAGTTACAACTATTTTGCAAATAAATCATAATAAAGAAATACCATGTTCCATTCTTCATTGAAGAATTTCAAGTGATCCTCCAACATTTGCATGTGTATCTCTTGGTTTTGTTGATTCTTTCCTCACCCTTGTGTCGATTCTCTTCTTTGAACCTCTCTCTTCACCCATCTCTTTTCTCTTCTTAATACGTTCCTTCATTATGAAAATATTGGTAGTACTATTTTTGATAGTTGCTCTACTCAAGTCTACCTGACTTATTAAGGGTCTCTTTGTAGCTTTTTTCTCCCACCCCAACATCTCTAACCTCTCCTTGAACTTCCTAATATCCATAACCACATCCCTACATGACCCACCCATCATACTCTTTTCATTTCCCTTGGGCATTTGTGTAGACACATGTTGACATATCAATTTGAGATTCACATTTTCCATCATTAAGCATTTCATGATATTGTGTTAAATTTTTTATTCACCTCTAAAGCCTTAATTCTCTTTTTAAGATGCTCCACATTACCCTCCTTCTCCTTATGCTTTTAATCATCCTTGTTTCTTTCCAATCTTGTGTCGAGTGTAATGTAGCATTTTCACCTAGTAAGGGAAAGAATTTTTTTACATGTGATTGGAGTGAAAGAGCACAAATTTGAATGAGGTTTTTAAATTACAATTGACTAAATTCATAATATTACCAAAAAATCATATGGTCTTGGGATGATCCTATTGGCAATCAATTGAATCTTATTGTTGAAAAGATTATTAAGCAATTGCAAAATCAAAAACGTTGTGTGGAAAAATTCAAAATGAAACATATTTTTAAATTTTATTTTTTAAAAGATGAATTAAAAAATCACAAACATTCAAACCGTGGAAAAATTCTTATAAAACACATTTTGTAGAAGCCCATGTGAAAACTTCATGTTTAGCTAGTTTTTATTTAGGTCAATCTTAAAAAAAAGACATTTCATGTAGACACCACACACATTTATTAGTAATTAAAGTGTATAATTTTAGCATAGTTATATATTTGATTATTGTTTTGAAATATGTTTTATTGGCACTTTTTCGATGTTGAGTGGTCTCTAACCGTACTCTCAACCCCTTTAGCTACCCTCTTTTCTCTCTACCAATCATCTCTCATCATGAACCCTTTTTCTGAAATGTTCATACACTCCTAGGGCTTATCTAAAACATTTGAACATTCAATAAATGGTGTAATATATATATGCCTCTAATTTTCATTATTTTTCAATTTTTAGATTCTTATGACATGTTCTAAGAAAATTTAATCCGAATAAAACTTCAATAATTTATTTTCTTTATAAATTTTCTCCTAGAAATTAATCAAGAAATTTAAATAACTTCACCCAAAAAAAATCAAGAAAATTATTCACAACTTCATGTAAATATTTGTAGCTTCACGTCTCTTCTATTTTTCTCCTTCCTCATGTATCATGAGAAACCATTGGGTTGTGATACCATTGGTACTAATATTTGCACAACTAATATGGAAGAAATGTATTAAATCAAGAATATATTACAACTTTTATAAATACTCCATTACATTTAATTTCCTTCATACTCAAGCTTAAATAATCTTATGAAAGAGTGTTTTGTATATATAAGTAAGTTAGAAAATAAAACAAACAAAAACACAATGTAAACTTAGGATCACATGTTCCAACACATGTACTATGATGTTTTTATTGATCAATACATGACCTACACTTAAGAATCCCCTTGATGGGATTATAGGTCATCTTTTCCAACCTATCTTCATATGGTAGCTTAGATACATTTGAAGTGAAATAATTAAAAATTTATTTTAGGATCTAATATCCCTTATGACATTACTAATATCAGTAGTCCTTACTATTTCATAGTAGTCATCCATTCATCTTGATAAGTGAGGAATTCAATGAGAGTAGTAAAATGGAAGGGAAATGTTGTAATTCTTGAGAACTCCATTTGAATTTATGGAGTTCATAATTTGATAGAAATCTCTCTTACAACGATACTAGATAGACAACTAGTAATTCTAGGCATGACTCAATGAACACTAATTTCATATATAGTATATTTAATATCTACTTTTCAATCCATTCCATAATAATTACCTACATAATTTGGTATAATAGCCTTTATTCAATAATTTTTAAAATCATGGTTTGAGTGAATTTTAGTTCAATGAGTATTACCATCTTTAAAAGAGCCAACTTTGAGTATGAGAGAAATTGATTGAAGAGTATTATTGTTTTATTTTATTGTAAAAAAAAAACCCATCCATGAAAGAAGGAATCTTATGCCTAACATTGAAATTAAAAATCATATTAGTATAGGGAAAGATGACATCATCAATGGGGCATACTTTATTAATATCTCAAAAATTTGTATATATCTTAATGCCCCTAGTTGACTTACCGATTGGGACAATGTGGGAAATCTATCAAAGTTATCGATAGGTTTAACAAAATCATAATTGAAATAAAAATTTGGATTTCTTATTAGGAAACTTTAGGATGTATCTTTTTACTTTGCGTGTTTGACATCATGATTCACAACAATATTATGCACCATGATAAAAGTAGGCATATTAAACATATATGCACATAACCACGTAACAATATCTTGATATTTTATTAATAACCCAATATAAACTTTTTTCTCTATGAGAGTTGATGAGACACCTAACTCAACATTTTGGATGCCTCACCAATGCCAATTTTAATATCATATTTCATTTAATAATATTTTTACATTCCCCACAAGGAACCCAAAAGGTCTAATATAATCTCTTCATCACTATACAACGACTCACTTTCCCCAAATAATCATGATATCTCTCAATGTAAAAGGGAATTTATTCTTACATGATGATATGTAGGTGAATCCACATTAGTTCCAAAATATTTTTTTATGGTTTCATTATTGCAAAGAGTGTCAAAATATACTCTCTCATATGGCGAATCAAAATGGTTTAACTTAAGACAACCAAGTACAATTTGTAATTTTTCTTTTGATAATTAATTCCTCCTTCAAAGCCCAACTCCCCTATTTAACATGTTTGGAATGTTCTCGTGTGCACTGAAGAACCTCATGAGTCATTTGATTGGAATAATCATCATGTTTCGGTTGTTACTAACCTTTTTCCCGTATGGGTGAAATAATATATACATATATATATATATATATATATATATATATATATATATATAATATATATATATATACATATATATATATATACATCACACATTAACTATACATAAAGTTGTGGTTTCCATCACTTTGCATAAAGCATCGATTTTTCGACCAACCTAGATTTTCCTTTTTATCGAGTCCTTGACCTTGTAGCATCTCTTTTTAATGTTTGGATGATAATCCCTATAAATAACTTCCATGTAACCTATCAATATTTAAACCCCAATGAGCTTAAACCTCTATTTTTATTTGTACTAGCATGTGGGTTTGACACAATACTTCTTAATTAAATCAAAGTATGGGTTATAAAATCATCTCTTAATGTGTCCACATAATGTTATGCACCCCATCATTAAACTCCTTTGTCTTTACTACTATCTTCCCAATTTTCTATAGGACATACATTGGGGAATTAACATTATCTATCTTCCAATTTTCTAATAGGAGTTTTCCATTTCATTGTTTTAAATCCTTAAGGATGTGGGTGGAAGTTTTCCATCTCAATGATATTAAGTTTTATATAGACATTTGAAATCATAAATTAGTACCAAAAACTCTAAATGAAAACATTTAAATAAATCAAACTTTTATTAAATATAATGGTGGAAACAATCTTTGCATCACACTCAAATTTGAACTAAAATGAAAATGTCATTAATTATATAGAAATAAAGGTATCATACGTATCTTACCATGATTATTATCTACATATCTCAAATA
Source organism: Taxus wallichiana var. yunnanensis (assembly GCA_018340775.1). NCBI lineage: Eukaryota > Viridiplantae > Streptophyta > Pinopsida > Cupressales > Taxaceae > Taxus > Taxus wallichiana. The sequence continues at coordinate 145,566,768 of CM031240.1, forward strand.
AGCAAGTAATTGAACTAAACTAACTTTTATAAAGAACCCTTTTGTAAGCCACATATCTCTGTCACACTCAAATTGATAGTAAAATGAAAAATGTATAAAAAAAGGTTGCGTGATGAGTCAAATAGCATAGTGAATAAAACTAACTATTGCAAAGTGCAGTACAAGAAAAATGAAAGGTCATGAGAGAAATGAAAGGTGATTATTTGTTAATAAGAAACCTACTTATAATGTCTTGGTTTATTACATTTGATGATAATGTTAGTTCAATTGTGCTTTATATTCGATTATTTGTTAATAAGAAATGTATATTTATAATGTCTTGGTTTATTTGTTAATAATAAACCTGTTAATAAGAAACCTAAAATATAATGTCTTGGTATCCTAATTACGTGCACCAAAATTTATTGTGTGATGTTTGTGTAGGAACTCAATGATATGTGCAATATGTTTCTTGCATTTGATTAGATTCTAAAAAAACTGCATGTTACATTCTAGATAATTCCTCCTTTAGTTCCATTAAATCTATGCAATTTCTTATATGTAATTTCTTATTTTCTAAATTATTTGCATTGAAGCTTGAAAATCATGTTTCTATTTTCATTAAAATAGGAGAATATCTTAGGAATTTTTTAATTAAAAGTACTATTAATTGAATTTTACTTTCATTTTTTTCTGATCATGGCTTCTTCCACTCCTAATTTGTTTGAGAGGACCGATTTAGAGATTGAAAAATTGCAATCTATTCTCCAAAATCCAACTACATTTGGGCAAGTATAAAGCCCATTGTGAAAAAATATTGGTTGATCTTCGTAGAATAGAGACAAGTTTGAAAACATATAACCCATTTGATTCTAAGTCAATAAAAAAATTTATGGATTCATTAAAATCAAGTGTCTCAGGAGATGTAGGTTATAATGAGATTACATCACGACTTTCCGATAAGGAAGTCGTTAAGAGGTCTTGTTGGAGTTTTTATGCAGACAAAAGGAAAATAAGGGCATATTATGTAAACAAATGTTCATGTCCCCTATGTGCCCCTTTGATTTATCCTAGATTTGTGGCCTCTCAAGGCCAATTTCGAATAATGACCAATTACCGTTATACTTCATAATGATGCTACATGCTTGAGGTTCACTTAAACCTAAAGGTGAACTATTTAGACATCCCTAGTTATTTGGGGCAGGGGCGTGGCCAAATTAGCCACAAGGAGGCATATAGAAAGGAGGGATCCTTGCAATTGTTGACGTGTGATAGCTTATACCAAGGCCACAACCATTCTTATCAGGCTTTCAGGATGTCGCAACACCTATCGTTATGACTGCACATGAGGCTGCTATCGAGGGTCTTGCTGGAATTACTCGTGAGACCCAATTGATATCTTCTGACCATGTGGGTCAGTACCTTCAGAGACGTGATACTAGTAGTGGAGGTGCTAGTAGCAGTAGTGATGCATGCAACGAGGTATACGCTCATGCATCTTTGATTTCCCCATATGACTTTGAGCTAGTTACAGATCCCGCTCAGGCACATGGCTAGGACGCATCATGGTTGTTGACTTGTTGCGTGCATATGAGGTGATTTCATGGCATTGCAACATTCCACTATCGGGGTTTTAGATTTTATAGAGTAGAGTGGGAGTGTATCTTCTAGTCAAGGTACTACTACCACTAATATGATAGAGACTTCTTGTTCTTTGGGATCATCACACCTGATGTTCAACACATTTCTATTCAGTGTGAAAATTAAACACCCAATATAATTAAAATTTATTTTATTTCATCATTACTTTACAATTTATTAATATTAAAATTAAACATGTACTTCTATGTTTAGGCTTCTGCTCTAGTGTGTGGAGCTTCATAGCCCACACCATCTACCCGTGTGACATACACATAGCTCTTGATGGAGCACAACATGGATCTTGATGTTCTGGGCCTGAGTCAGCTTGGCTCACTTGGTGACATATTTGTTGGTGTTGAGGTCGTGGGTGGCAATCCCATAGATTTGGAGATGCGTTCTACAGAGGTATAGATATGTGTTTTAATAGAATTAATATTTAATCTAAATTGAAATGTTAGAAATTAATGAACTTTATTCAAAAAAACTTATTTATCAACTTCTTACATTTTATTTATTTTGTTTCACAAGGATCTACGAGACAGAGATCTACACATAGTGTAGATACTCCCAACATCCGCCTAGGGACAAATACTAAGGTAATCAATTGTACATATCATGTTATATGATGTATTGAATTAATCAAGAAATTGTTGTAGAATTTTGCTTATATATTTTAATATATGGTACATGCTATATATAGTTTATGACGTGTATATTCCTTTTTTTTAACATGCAGGGTGCAATAGAGCGTAGTGAGGGGTCTGGCACTCGCCCTAGTGCACGGAGGAGACTTCAGTGATATTTTATAGATTTTAGACATTTTAGACATGTATATACTCATTAGACATGATTTTTGATATTTTAGACATACTTTTAGAGATTTTAGACATACTTTTTGACATTTTAGACATACTTTTAGAGATTTTAGACATGTATATACTCATTAGACATGATTTTTGATATTTTAGTAATACTTTATGTTACATTAAACCTTCCATGGCTTAGTGAATGCTTCTTTACTTATGCACTTGTCAAATCTTTTCAAAATACATTGTTAGTATTAAACTATCTCTCTAAAACTCTATAGTAACTTAAAAGCTTGTGAAAATAATAGATTCCCTCTCTTTATCTATCCTCTCTCTTAAACTCAGGAAATATAAACTCATGTGTTATTACAGGTGTGCGAAATGATGGAAAATGAAGTAAATGTAATGCAATACATTTCCATGATTTATACTATTTTAATGTAATTGTAAATTTGACTTTATTTGGAGATTTGTACTATTAAAACACCTAACGTAAAATGCCTCTCTGTAAACCAAAGTCTTTGGAGATACAACTCATGCCATCCTACCTCATAAAGAGTAATAAGTCTTCATCTACATTTGTAATATGTTCACTCACATTTCTACCACCATTTGTAATATTATTAACCTTGAGTCATAATATCTTTCAATACAAGTAATAAATGTATTTTGCATCTTTTTTATTAATTATATGTATGTGTATTGAATGTTTAGTTTACACATTAATTTATATCAGAACTCTTTATTACTTTTAATATCAATCATATTATTTTTTTGGATTAGTTAAATTGAATTGATAATAATAATTTAAGGTCCTTATGAATTAGGTTTATCAAACCCTATGAAGTGGCTAAATAATCGATCAATAATCCACAAAATTCCATAGAGGAAATGGAAGACCAAAGATTGTCCAAATGTGGATTTTGAGCTTAGCTTTCTCAATGATGACAAAATACCATTTCTAATGGGAAAAATCATAATTATGTTTCAAATAAACCAAGGTCCATTAGCTATGATATCTCTACAATGGTCAACATTGTTATAGTTAGAACAAAAAGAAACACTTGATTAAGATTTTATTTCCGTAAAGCTTGACACCGTGAGGCATAATCCATGCATCATGAACCCATGATTTGAAGGTTCTCTCAAAGGGGACTCAACTAAAATAATATGCAACTAAAGTAAGTTGCTCAAAATAATTGCATAATTTATTGAATTTAAGGAAATGTAAAACATCAAGAATATTTTTAGGGCTATGATCACGAGCTCATGAAAATATTTTGGCATGGAATTTTTTTGTCTCTTCGGTGCCTTTGAACTCCAAAATTCCATTAATTTCTCTTACAAAAATGACTACAAGAGTTGAGGAGGGAACATTATAAATGGCTTACCTTCCCAAAGGGTATTTGATTAATGCAAAACAATAATTAGCCAAAATAATAAAATTTCTAATAAGTGTTAATGGCGGTGTGACATAGACCCTATTAGGTATGTTAATATTTAGTTTAATGATGTACATGTACTGAGTTGTCTTAAGGTATGTGGACTCACATAACATCCAAATCATGCAAACAATTGTTAGTAGAATGTAGGACCCAAAATTTGGACCTAAGGAACTTGGAAATAATTATTTGGCATCTACCCCAACATATTCCCATTTACACATAAATTGACTTAATTGTAAAAACACCCCGCTCAATTCCTATGTTATGATTCCATCAAATCAACACTTTTCATTGAGTTTAGCACTTTAGGAACCAATTTACCTTACAATGAACACATCTGCACTCTCATATCCACTCAACACATGTATGAGATTAGGTCCCAAGTTAAACCTAGGTAGAATCAAGTGACAAGGGTAGAAATGACCAATGTTTTTGACCCAGGTTGAAAATTTTGACCCATGCACTTACAATGGTCACATTTTCAAATACACACCTTACACCAATCATCTTATGGTCAATTGAGTGGGAAATATTTCACACAAGTTGTGTATATAAACACATACATGTTATTTATTAAGGAATCTCTTAACTCCTTAGACATCTAAAGGATTTCATTCTAAAGAACTCTAAGGACTTTAGGCCCTAATAATTAAAATATCACATAATCACATCCTTAGAGCACGCAAACAAGTTACAAGTGTACATAAATCCCATGTTGTTTCCCTAGAACATTATCATGCACTATAACTAAATTCAAGGATTGTTACCAAGTGTTGGAGGCCTTATTGGGGTCTTATCATAACCATTATTTATGCATATATGCACACACATCTAGTGGGAGGGATAACCACATAGGTGTGAGGAATTTTCATATTATAGATATGTAGGTGATGCTTGTCTCGAGAGGGGTTGAGGAATCTTAAGCCAATTGGACTAAACTCTTTTTTAGGTTATAACCTGGTAAGGATCTAGGGTTTTGTAATATCCAAACTAGGATTTTATTCTACTTAAGATATATATTATGTGCAAAGATGATATATGAATCATAATTGATATAAAGATCTTATAAACATGTAATGATTATATTTGGATAAATACAAGCTCTAGAAAATTTATTAATACAAGAGTCATGTAGTTCTTTATTGTCTATATCAAAATTTAATTGTCTATCATTTTTCTCACATGAAATTTTAAATGATTCAAGTTAGATTTATTGACACTAAGAGTTCTTGTTTCAAATTGTTATAAAAGATGCTTGAAAAGAGAAACTAAAATGAGGAAAAATAATATATAAATTAATATCCATTTCTTTACATCCATCCACGAGCGAAGAAATCATCAACTCAATTTTTGAAAAATGGAAGTTAATGTCATTTTACATGTACACAATTTCTAAAAACACCATCAATACAAGACATATTGGGTAGACCTAACACTAAGTTTTTAAAACTCATTTTTATATATAGATATAAATGGAAATAATATTATTGGAGATACTAGGGAACAAAATTACATCATTAATGAACCCATCCTTAATATCATAGCAAGAAAGTTGTCAAATATGTATGCCAAATGACAAATAAAATAGATAAAATATTTTAAATTCCTGGAAGACATGAATATATAATATTCCATGTCCTTCTATATAATACTAAGTGGCTTGCTCATTGTTCAATGACCTGTAAAATTTTTCATGGTCTTCTACATCTAGTCTCCATTTTTTGCGTTGACTAGTTTTAGTCTTCACCTACTGCAATTGTAACCTGTAGCAATTATGTGATGGGTGTAATGATAAACCTTTTTGTCTAGTTTGTAATCAACAAAGTGAATCCCACTTTGGAGGGATTTCACTTGTTGTAAGTATGTTCCCTACACTACAACCGAGCCAATATAAAATGTTGTCTCTTCACTTGTTATTTCACATGTTAGCTTTGTTCTCTCTTCTGTGCAACGCAACAAGTAGTACTCCACTTTCTCAACATTTTCTTCTTCAGCAATGACTACAAATACATCACCTACAACAAAATGCAAATAAACATTCAATGATCCATGTATAGTATAAATATATATTTAATTATCAAATTATACAATCCTTTTAAATAAAACATACCTTGTTTAACCAGTCCAGATATGTGGTCATAATCAGTTGAAATTAATGGCACATCTTCAAAACTATCATCATGATCTGATCCATATGTGTCATCCACAACTAAAGGAACTTGCTTCCACTCACCTACATACCCATGTTTTTGACTATTGCACTGAATATGATTTGTTCATGCATTCATAACAAAAACAAGAATAATCTCTTGTACTGATTGTCAGTTATTACTATCCATAGTCATCAAAGAGTGCAAAGACCTAGAATTGGGAATCCTTTCACATCCATACTTTTTCCTTCGATCAATACCTTCAATTAATCATGCTCAAAAGATCAATAAAGTTTAAAACAAACATCAAAATTTAGAATAATTTTTTTAAAGTTTGTAACTTGTAGAACTTAATAAATCACATCAAGATCTACATATCTATGTTTTAAATGTGCATGTACCTGTTATCTCCCAAAACACTCTGTGTGGGGTTGAAGCTGTGGGGTTGAAGCGTGTGATGTTGAAGCCTGTGAGGTTGAAACTTGAACTGTAAAATGTTTCTTACACCATTCAACAATGGTGTGGGCATCAATCAATCGATCTCCCTCATAATCAAAAGCTTTGTTTCTTTAGAGCATGTTTGATGCATGCACCCGCACCATCGTGTTCTCCCTTCCCATGACCACTCTAAAAAAAAACTCCATAAATGAGGAATTTTGTGATGATGATGATAATGAATGAGTGCAAAGAAAGGGCGAGAGGATTTGAATTGTGATGCACAACCATCGACCAAACAAAATGTTGATCTATTTGTATTCCTCGTTGATGAAGATATTGAAAGAACAAACCAAAACAATGTTGCACAAAGTGGGTGTCATGTTCCTTATCATCACTTATATAGAAGTGATACTCCTTCTTGATCATTCGCTTCACATATGTACTTTCAACCCCATCCAAATCCAATTGTGCATGCCTATAAAATACTTGAACCATGATAGTAACCTGGTCAATATGATAATATTGTGTCTGAATTTATTTTTGATGAGAAAATGAGTAATTCTTAGCAAAATCAACCATGGACAATATGGAACCAATAGGGAATGTGTCTCTATTAGTCTTGAATTGTGTAGCCTGCCACTTTGAATAGTGAGAATGTTTGATGTACGGACTAATTAAACTTTGGAAACTTTGCATGAATGTAGCAATGGGGATTTCCTCTTCTACCAAATCCAACCTAGTTGCATATTTTCCAAGCCTTGTTGAATATTTTATGTATTTGAACCTACAAAATCAATTCATAATGGACAAATTGTCATGTATTCATTTGTAGTAAACATAAAAATCAAAATAAAATCTAACATCCAAATTTAAATATATATATATATATATATATATATCACCTCTTGCAAGCCACCATTTTAACTGTGTCCAAATCTTCATTTGTTTTTGGAAATAATTTCAAGTCCCCACACTTGTCACAGACACCTTTGATGCAAGTCATATGATCATCGACATGATCATCGGATATCATGCAAAGAATTGAAGTTATGAATTCACTGACACGTGTAGGTGGGGCATTTTCTTCCCGTAACTTTCTATACACCTGAAAAAAACATAGATTTTGAAATACATTAATTTTAAATCACATCTCAAAAAATGATATTTAAACAAATTTCAAATATATAGATATAAATGAAAGCACACCTCAAAATATATATACATGATCTATAAATTTTTTTTGTACTTGATAGTGATAATCAAACTCAACGTGATAGTGGCAACAACAACATGTGTCAAGGACTTTATCAGCTCACACATACCAAGGCTTCAAATTTTCAAACATTCGTTGTCCAATCTTAACATCTGGATTTTCTTCTATAAACTTTATGTACATCTCATGTTGAGTTATTTCAAGCCAATGTTTTATATGTTCATCATAGTTATTGTGAGTTATCCTATGTTTTAAAACATCCCTCACATTTGGAGAAGGATGAGTCCTCTCAGTCTAAAAATCAGAAACTATCTTCACAATATTATCCTCTATTTTATCATAACGTGGATTTCTACACATTAGTGCCCAATTTCCTTCCATAGTAGAGTCATCCAATGTCTTCCTCCTCTTTGCATACATGTTGACCATCTTTCTAGATAAACCCAATGCCTTGGAAATGGTGGTAACATGACGATTCTTTGTCGTATCTTCACTTACAACTGAAGTTAATATTGCTCTACGAGAAATACTCTTATCAGCAGACCTAGTTTTTGTACCCAAAGAACTTATTCCTTTAGAAACATTCCCAACAAATTATTCTTCTACATGTTTTGAATTTTTCCATCCAAAATCAACACCCAACAATTCTAATGTTTCCTCATATCAACATGATTCAAGAATGTAACCAACAAATGTGCTCTAGTTGTAGTCAAATTAACAAATTCACCATATATTATCTCTACACTTTTTGTTGTTTTCTTTCGTGATAGTGGTTCTTGTTGGGAAAATTCTTTTAATTTTTGTAAATCCATCTTCACCAAGTGTTTCACATTTTTCTTGGGAAGTAATTCCATAACTTTTGTTATCACTTCATCATAATGTTGTGCATCATGATCTGTGTCCATAAACATACACATGTGAGTACACCAAAATTTGCAAAAAAAATTAACATACAAATGTGATTACACCATTAATGACCAAGCTAGTAAACACTTTAATATCTAAAAAATTAGCTTACTATCTAGTAAACAATAATATTAAGTTGACCAAGCTAAAATTGTATTTAGATAGCTTCATGAGGTCCTTCTTGAAATCTACTCTACTTAAATATATATATATATATATATATATATATATATATATATATTTGGTGTTAGAGCTATCTAATTTTCAAATCAAACCTAGACCAAAAACTTTCAACACATAAAACCCAAAAATCTTGTACTATATTTAAAAGATTGAGTAAACATCACTAATAATTTAATTACGAGCTCAATAGGGAAGAGAGAGTGTAGAAGAATACATAAGTTGCATTGTCCAATTCAAAATGATGTCCTCTTTAGAATGCTACCAAGATCTACCACAACGTTTATACCCAATAAATTTCATAACAAAAATTATTTTCAAATGTCATATTATGTACAACAGGTTATATTTAAATTTTGTCAATTTACATCTATATATGAGATCATTATTAATCCAATACATGACATATAAATTATATAAACTAAAAAAATGACTCTCGAAATTCAAAATCAACTATCATGTGAAGGTCAATATTAGAGAGTAAATCGTAACAATTTTTTTAATGAAAGGTATGGTAGACCATCAAATATATCCCCTAGATTAATCACTGGGGGGGGGGGGGGTTAACCTTGTTTTCGATGACACATACCATGTGCAATTGTATAGCCCAGTAATTTTTATGTATAGCTTTTGTATCATAGTATTGGTAGAAAAATAGGACGTAGTGGTCAATCATAAAATAAGGGGTAATATTTGGAATCCCATGATAACAAATGTTTTGAACATTTATTACCAAGTGACCCACCCACGACATTAATGCACTTCAATCCAATTTCAAATATTTCTACTTGGGAAAGTTCAAGAAACTTAGATAAATAAGGAAAATTGGTTTTAAGTAGAATCACTATATAATATACCATATATTGGTACTTAGGGTTAAAATCAAAGAAGAAAAACCAAATACGTGTAAGGTTTATTGTTTTTTTGTTGATCATTGTTGGAAGGAATTTAACAATATGAATTCCCAAATAGATTCTAATCCAACATCTTTGAGATCTACATATTCCAAGGCATTTGAGTATTCTTTGATGACACTTGATGAGAAGGTGGTTGGACAGGTCCGAACTCATACTGGTTTTACACAAGATATCAATATCATCATTAGTATTAAACATGGTTGTCCAATTTCTCCTACTTTGTCTATTCTCTACATAGACAAATTAGAGGATGCCATTATAAGTTTAAAGGAAACATATGATGATTGTGTTCTCTATGATATAACCATTACTATTTTTTAGTTGTTTTTGACATCATTCTTATGTCAAATGATTTTATTTTCACATGTATTATTTCTATTGTTTTAGGTTATGGGATCCTATCAAAACCCTTGCCTTTACCCAATCTAAAAAACATATTATCATATTTAAACCTTAGAACTAAAAAAATTATGATCTATCAAGGGTTTCTATACATATGTACCAATTTTTGCAGCCTTGTCTTTCACTTGTTGTGTCTTCTCTCTCTCTCTCTCTCTCTCTCTCTCTCTCTGCCTCTCTCTCTCAGATCTTTGTGCCATGAATTCTTCTAGCATTCTCTTCCTGGTATATTTTCATTTCTCATTCTTTGCATTTCCCATGATTCATCCACTTCAATAATTTTCACCTGCACACATAAATCATGATAGATCTGAATGTCTAAGAGTAAACTCGATACAAAACTATATGTGCATGCAACTCTATTTATATACAAATCTTAATAGAAATTAGGTTATTTTTAATTTTAGTTTTTTATAACTTTAAAACAACTTTTCTAATTTTAATAGAATTTATATTTAATATGTAAAACAAACTTTTCTAATTTAATATTACATATTTTTGGTTAAAAACAATTTTTTTAAACTTAGTTTAAAACAAAAAATATGTAAAAAACTAAATTTAAAACATTAAAAACGAACAATATTAAGTTACTTATAAAAAAGTAACTTGTAAAACATTAAATTTAGAAGGAGACGTAATTGCAAAACATTAAATTTAGAAGGAGATGTTTTGGCGGCACTTTCACGCAAAGTGGTGTGAGAGGGATCGCAGGTAGTGAACCCCTTGAGTGACCCACTAACGTGGCGCCTGGGTGGCACATTTTGGCTCCAAATCCTTTTGGGGATAATTGTGAGCCAAAATCTGCCACTCAGGTGCCACGTAATTAGCGTAAACGAACTAGTTAAATTACAAAATTTTGACACAAAATTTAGATTTTTATTAGCTTTCTAAAAATGTAATTTTTATTTTTTAAAAATTTGTTTTGTTATTTATTTTTTAATTTTTACTAACATACGGTATTTTAGGACAATCAATAGTACACAATCAACCAAATTTGAAAAATAGTAGAATATATAAAAAAATTGAAAAAAATTTTCTTTTTACTATTTATTGAAGTCTTCTTCGTACCTATGAAAAAAAAACTCAATTTGATATAAATATTAAATTTTATTGGCATAGACATATGTACACTATTTATTTGAAAATATTTTTACTAAATAATTAATTAAAAAAATATAAGTCAAAAAAATATGAAAATTTGACAGAATCTCAAAATTCAAATCTTAAAAATACATCTAAAATTTCATGGTCAAAAATAAATTTTCATATAAATAAACCACCAAGGACAGTCATTACTCTTTTATAACATAAGAAACAATGTATGAATAAAATTAAGAAAAAGACCATATTTTTACCAATTTTATTTTAAAAAATATACATGTATTCTACACTCTAAACACAACATTTCGTTAGTTTGTGGAATTTCATGAATGTGTACGGTTTTGTGGCTATTACCTTTAGAAAATCAATGAAACTGAAAATACTTAGAGAAAGCAAAGGAGATAGAAAGCTTTCTAGTTTCTTCTACTTTCCTCCACTCTCAAATTTCTTCCATTCCCACACTATGTACAACTTTTGTTTAAGAAATCAATACAAGAAGGAGTTTCTAGATTTCTTTGACTAAGGGGTTTCTTGATACTTTGTGATCAATAAATTCTATTTGGTCTTGTTGTTATTTGCAGGTTTGATTCTTCTCATGAATGCATGTGTTGAATTTTCTGACTAATGTGTGCAGGAATCTGATTTTCTCCTGAAACATTAGTTCTCCTACCTCATTTATCACTCCCCTTTCCCACTCTTTAGACAAATTCTTCCCTAGCAAGATATTGCTAGCTTTTCCATAGGTTCAGTGGAGTGCCCCTATTAGATCCCCAACCACAAGGCCACCAAGAAAATCCACCTTTACTCACACATGCATATACGGTAGCTACACCGGTTAAGTAGAGAGACTTAGATTCACAGATCATTGGTAATAAATCCACAAGTTTTTCCACCCAAAAAATTTTCTCACCAAGGAGATAGGGATGATAGGGGTAGAAGGAAATGATGAAGGAAAAAACAAGAAGAGGACAAGAAAATGACAAGAGTAGAGGATGAAAGAAGAAAAAAGGAAGAAGGAGATCAAAAATGAAGGGAGTGAGGAATAGTGATAGGGATGAAGGGAGAGAAATAGTGGAACATAGAAGAGATGATAGAGCTGAGAAAAGGAAGAAGTGGATATGAGAGAAGGATGATAAGAGAGATGAATGAGAAGATGAGATGAGAGTAGGGGGTAAACCCAGGAAAAGAGAGAGAAGGATGGAAAATAGATGAGGAAGATGAATAAGTTAAAGAAGATGAAAGAGGAGGTAGAAATAGAAGTAATTAGGGACCCATATATGTAAAAAAAAAAAAAAGTGAAGAGAGGAAGAGAAACTGGTACAAAATGATTGAAAATACGGGGTGAGAAAGAAATAATATTTGGTAATGGGAAGGTGGAAATGATAGGGAAAGAAGAGATGATAGAATGGAGACGGGGAGAAAATTGAAGCAACCACGGTAATGAAGGAATAATCGGGTAAAAGAACATAAAATAGACCACATGGAAATGCATGTGGAAGGTGAGATGATAGAAAAGGTGGGACAACATTGGTTAACCAGGTTATCAATGGGGAGCAAGAAGAAAGCGTGAGGGAAAAAGGGGATGAAAATGATACAGAGGAAGTCAAAGAAAACTAGGGGTAGAAAGGAGGAGAGGACAACAGAGAAATTGATGCAAACGAGAGGAAACCAAAATGGGAGATATGTAGTGGAGAGTGAGCAGTATAAGGAATGTAAAGAGAAGCTGGAAGGGAGGAATGATACATATTGGAAGAGATGCAGAGATGCATGAAATGAGGATAAATTGATAACAAAAGAAATAGAGAAAGGGTGTATGATGAAGAAGGTAGATATTTGAAGAATTCAAAGGGAATATGGGAAAGTAGTGAAGAAAAAGAGAGGGAAGAATAGAAGAGGCAATGCCAGTGAAGGGATGTTAGGATAATTCCACCGAAAATCATTGGTGGGGATGGCCGAGGATGAAGAGGTGGCAAGGAAAAATGGGAATGGAAGATATGGAAAGTGACGCCAACAAAGGGACATTAGGAGAAGTCCTCGATAATGATAAGAGGGCACAAAAAAAAAAAGGAAGGAAGAGAAAATGGAGGAGGTCAAAAGGAGTGAACATGGACATGTAGAATGGGGATGAATGAATTTTAGGAGAAGTCCACCAATAATTATTAGCATAGAAATGGAATTTGATGATGAAAGCATGTTGAGGGAATAACCCATAACAATGGTGGGTAAGCATGAGGGTAGATATGTGCAAGAAATATGGATAACGATTTGTGTGAAGATGAAGGTGAGGAGAGGATGCAGTGGATGAGGATGAATGAGGTAAAGATGAAGAAACGAGACATAGTAAGAAATGGTATGAAGTGGTTAAGTTAGATTTCCAAATGAGGGATGATGGAGATGATATTTGGGGAATTCGGAGATATTTTGTGTAAGGAAGAAATAAAGGATAAGAGGATGTGTTTATGGGGAATGAAGAGAAAATGTGGATGGTGTGAATGTGGAGTGATGGGGAAAGGCAAGATGACAGATTGTCCTTAAGAGGAACTCTTAAGTAAGATCACCATGCCACAAGAGTGGTTAAGTAGGATCGCCAAGCCAAAGAAGAAGAAGAATGATGAAAAGAAGTGGATGATTGACAGGGTTGATGGGAAGAATGTATGACAAGATGGACTGAAGGGGAACCCTTAAGTACATTTTTCATACTGTGAAAGTGTGTAAGTAAGATGATCAAGCAGGAGACAGATACTAGGAAGGATGAGAAAAGAGTGAGTGGTATATGCAAGAGTGGAACAAGAGGTGGGAGGGGATGATAATAAGGAAAGAAGGAAACAAAGGAGTGTAACATAAATGGATGGAGGAATGTATGTGGTGTAGGATGGAGAGTGTGAGGGGAATCCTTAATTGGGATGCCCATGTTGTGAGAGTGATGATGCCAAAGTGTTAAGTGGAAGATATGGAGCGGGAAGACATTTCTAGTGATGATTGTTGTTTGATGGAATGGAAAATGGTGGAGGAGTTTCTACAACAGTAGGATCTTAGGAAAGGGATACATCTTAACCAAGATGCCTACACAAAATGGGTGATTAAGTAAGATCATCAAGCTGAAAGTTGAAAGAATGAAAGGAGATCAAAATGATGAAACAGGTGACATAGGAAGTGATGCCAGTAAAAGGACATTAGAGGAAAAACCAACAATAATTATTAAGATGGAGGATAGGTGAAGGATCGAAGAAGCAATGGAGAAGGATGAAATGGGTGAGAAGAGTAGCGGAGAATGAGATGGGGTGAATTTTAGGAGAAAATTTGGTTGGTAAAGGAGATTAGGAGGAAGGAATGGTCGATGGACATGATTCCAAATGAGACTTTTTCTAGAATGACAGGTCTACTTTGAATAGGATTGTCATGCTGCATTGATAGTTAAGTAGACATGCCAAGCTAGGGATGAAAAGTCCTGGAATGGTAAAGAAGATGATGTCGGCATTAAGTGATAGATAGGAATAAGAATGGTGAGAATGGTAGTGGGTGGATAATAGACATGAAGATAAGGGTGATGCAAGAGGATGAATGGAGAGAGGTCATGTTGACCATGGTGGGGGATGAGGAGCTGTTAGATAATGAATACTACTTGAGAGATATCCTCAAGTAGAATTCACAAACTACAATGCAAATCAAGTAGAATTCCCAAACTAAATAGTGCATTAAAAAGAGTATTTAGAAATAGTAACTAATTTCATGGATTTATGGATGATGTTAATAGGGGACATCCTTAAGATTAAACATATAGATGTAGATTTTATGATATGAAATTTTATCTTTAAGAATTCGACTGTGATACTAGATAACCATAGCAAGGGGCACATAAGAAATTCATGCTTTAAACCGGAGAGAAGGTGAAAAATAAAAGGTACTACTCAAGGCATTGCACTTGTAGACAATAACATATGTTAGTATATAACCAATGACAATTAATTATACCAAAATATCCTAAGGGAGATATAAATGGAATATTTTCATAAACCTAATGTTGACATGACAAGGGATTTGAGATGCATCTTTTATGTGGGAAGAGGGTTCTCCAAATATGGTTTTAATGTCTATGCCTTGGCTCGAGAAATGGGAAGAAAAATAATAGAAGAAAGTTGATCAATGCAGGAAGCTTTCTAAGAATGTTGATAAAGGAAGGTTGATCAATACAAAAACCTTCCAAATTCCATAATAAAAGAGTATCCATCCTTTGAGGGTATGGTCTACTTTATACATAATATGGATGACAAGAATGGTATATATGATAGCCATCCTTTGAGGGATTGGTCTATTTCTTATGATTTTCCTTTTGACTTTTATTTCATGTTTTTCTTTTTGTTTTCCTTTTTTTCTTTTCTTTTCTTTTTTTTGGCATGGACAATTATCCTTCGAGGATCAGTTTGTTTTTGATATCTTTGGTTTTTTTGTTTTTTTGCATATATGAATTCTAGCTTCACATGGGGAATAACTAGGGATAGCCAAGTAGACCACTTAGGAGGGGATAATGAATGTACAATAGACACCCCTAGACCCTTTTCACGACTGCAATAGGAGAATGAGAGGGTGACAGATGTAATGATCATGGAGTTCTCACTGAATGTGAGAACTTATCCATAATGAATATGCTATGAGTAAAACTATGGTACTCATATTCAAGGTCATATCAAAGTAGTGATGGTAGACCGAGATAGTTCATATCATTACCGTGATAAATGGAAGGGCCAAATGATGGAAGAATGGTCTAAAGATATGATTATCTTCTCATGGGTGAATGTGGTAATAATAGAATGGTCATAAGTGAAATGTATTAAGAGGTTCAATTTTAGGTTTACCATCTATGGAAGCCAAACGATTAGCCCTAGACCCATAATTATGTGTGATAATAAATGGTATGATCTAGTTGGGAAAAACATTCCCCATTTATTCCTTGATTAACATCGTGTCCAAGATAAGATAAGAACTTGGTAGGATGAGATAGATGAGTGAAGGTAAAAAAATTATGTGTTACCCTTTAAGGAAGTGAAAATATGCATCCCTAATGAGACGAACAGATGGTCCCCAAGGGAGGGATGAAAATGACCACAATGGTGGGTTTAGGATGAAAGTGAAAGATTAGATAAGATGTTGTGAGATAGATAAGATGGAATCTATGTGTTTCCTTTAAAATTGAATAAGTAAGAAAAAGATATACGTCCCTACGAGAAGAAACATGGCCACAAGGGTGGACTTACAATGAAAATATGGTGCCTCCAAGAGAGATACAATCATGGCCACAAAGGTGGAATTTGATGAAAAATATGGTCCCTCAATGGAAGGACAAATATGGCCTCAAAGGAGGACATATATGAAAATAAATGGTCCCCTAAGAGATAGACGCTTATGGCCACAAAAGTCGACTTAAAATGAGATGAAGATTTAGACAGATTAGTTTGGATGGATTTGGGTGAGGTAAATAAAACAATGTTAAGGAGTGAAGTCCCTTAGCCTAAGGGGGTTATTTAGATATGGAATGAGTTAATACAAATGATATGCTCAAGGATGAGATGTAGTCTCCATAATACTACTTGTTTAACAACCAAACCCAAACACATCAACATATCATCTAGATTAGTCTGGAGCTTACCCGAGGTGTGCACAGGAAACAAGCCCCTCCTTTATGTGAGCTTTGTGATAATATTATTTCTTACACGAGGATGTATTACAACCAGAGGATAAATGTAATTATCCATAGGATTTTAGATGTAAGCTTTTACTCCTAGTTGATGTATCCCAAACATAGATTTAACATGATCAATTAAAAGTAGAATCCACCATGGAATAACCTTGACAAACCAATAACACACACATACAAACATAAAGGGAAAACATAGATCAAGATCCATTGAGAGATTGTTGCAAAATTGCTTCATTATATTGTTAAACCAAAAACAGTAGCCAAGATTACATCAAAACCTCACATCCATGTAAATGCTCGAGTAGCAGAGATTTATTTACATCACATATATTTTTGTTACATACATTGCACAATACCTCTATCTCTGTCACTCAATCCCATTCTTTCTTGTCCCCTTAACCACCTCTCGCATCCCTTTTTTCTAACTCTCATTATTTATCTAGAAAGACTCTTGAGATCAAGAATCCAATGAATATTATCTTAACCATCCATCATTACTCGCAAACATCCGATGGAATCCTCTCATCAATTCTCTACTAGTACCAAGAAATCTTCCAGATGTCACCATGAGCTTCCCTCAATCGAGTGTCTTTAGCATGCATGTGCTAGCTAATCCTTAACAACCTTGACTCCTTATCCTTTTATGATAACCGCAATAATTCCCTAGAATATCCTTTTCTTGAATCATAAGTTTCCATAACTTATCCACATATTTATCCGGTCACTTTCCTATTCACTCCTTATGAACGTATTTTTCTATGTAAAACTTACTAAGTCCCAAATCCATGCTTCTTTGGCGTGAGCCTTCTCACCTCTATAAGGACTACTTATGCACACCTACTTACACCACACAGAGTTCATGCCTTAGTTAATTAGTTAACTTTTAGGGTTCTAACATCACCCCACACTAAAAGGTTGCCGCCCGACATCCCTTTGCACTTCCCGAACACAAATCTTGTCAACCAAAACCCATTATGGTAATGATTCTACTAAAAAGAATAAAGAATAGTGGTAGAGAAAGAATCTGAGTAAAGAATTAAATATTATAGGGGAGGAGTGTTATAGAACAAATTGAAGGAGCTCAAGGAATTCTACATTTATCTCATCCTTCATTTTTCCTAGGCCTTCAACTTTGATAAGGCCTTCCTCGACGCATCATCCACAATACTAGGCACCTAGTATGGGATTATTTCCTCCACCTTCCCTTTAATGCACTGATGGCCACCCCTAACTCCATACAAACACCCTTGAACTCATCCATCCATTTAGTGATGGAGTCCTGAGTTCTCAATTTTTAAATCTAGATTCTTGTGCTTTGTCTTGGTTTTTTTCTTTCGGGTTGTGGTGTTAACAAATAGTTTTGTACACTTGGCCATGTTGAGGGGATGGTCTCCTACAAAAATTTGAGGTTCACCTCCTCCTCTATCACCCGAAGTTGTTGAAGCCCCTATCTCTAGTATATCTACCTCCTTGAGTTGGGAGAGAAAGTCTTCCAACTCAGTGATCCGAGCTTCAACGATGACCTTGTTCTCTTCATTTTATTTTGTGAGCTCTATAGCCATTAGGCCCATACCATCATTGATGTTAATGAGTAACATCCCTATGAGGTCTTCAAGATACTCCATCTCATCCCCGTAATCTATCCTGACTGGCTTACCAATGTCGAACATTGTCTTAGAATGCTTTTCATGAGGGCACATATGCCTCCATATGCCTTCTCTCCCTTAACCCCTGGAGAAACCTATCTATTTCCTTCTCCTTTCTCTTTTTCTTCATGATCGGGGTATAAAAAGTGGCCCTTTTATCCATATTGTGATGTATCATGTCTAAAGACATCTTTTGCAAGGCATTACATGCCTACTCATCTGTAAGGTGGTTAGGATCCACCACCTTATATGTATCTCCCCCCTTCTTCTTCAGGTGAACGGTCTCGATCGCATGATCGTTGACCTCGAACTCATGTTCCTCACCATGGAAGTGCATAGTCCATCTTACCATCTTCCCGGTCTTAGGCGCACCCCCATCCTGATCCATCAATTCCCAACCATGCAACTTTTCTAGTGGGAGGGTGGCTTGAAACCTTGCGTGTAGGACCTTCTTGGGGTCATCTATGAAGTCCATATATGGGGACACGGGTTTCCACTTCTTCCTTTTAGCTTTACGCTTTGTTATTTTCTTCTTCTCCCCATGGGTGAATCCCTTATCCCCTAGTTGTCGAAATGACTATCCTTAACTATTATTTATACTTTATCGGTGCCTTATAGTTCTTCCGACCACGTGTCTTAACATTGATTTTTGATAGACCAATTTATTTCACTTGAAGAAACTTCTGAAAATTCCTCTTACACTTCACAAATATAACCTTCTAGCACTCCAATACTACCAAAATTCCACAAACCTCCTTCATGTGCATCATCATTCCAAAGTACACAACCTTTGTGCCATCTATTAAGTAGTTCCCCATGGTTTTCCTACTCATGTTATACTTCACAATCCTTTCCTTTTGATCTTCAAACTCTCAACCCACCTTCATAACCACATGAACTTATGCACCTTTTCCACCACATCACTCTTTCTTCTCGTCTTTGTGCTAATTTTTCCCAACAATATACTAATGTCGAAGAATCTTTTCCTTCATTTGCAACATAGCTTGCTACTTCACCCACATAAAATGCATGCATGGTCCCTTGCACATAAAACTTCTTATAATGTAATTAGCTACTGGCACACCAATGTGCAATAAAAAGCCAAAAATGAAGACAAAGGAAACAAAAAAAAAAAAAACTAATGGAAATCTAAACTAATTGGAAAAACTACCTTATTTTTACTACACATAAGCCTTATTTATAATAGGGCTTCAACCTACTCCCATTGAAGTAACTTGGTAACCTCATCCCATCTAGTGCTTGTAACTAGCACATGCCTAAATCGAGGATGTATGAGATGATGTATGGTCCTAACCAATGGAATTTCAGTTTCCCAGGATGGTGCAGAAATTTAGAGTCATAAAGTAAGACCATCTGCCCAACCTTGAATTATTTTTTTATATGACAATCATGCCATGATTTTTGTCATGCCTTCTCAGTCTTCTAACTCCATCTAGTAAGTGATCACCTTTCATCTAATTGCATTAACTTCTCCATGTACTCTTTTTGTGATTGTTCGTTAGCTAATCCTCCAACACACATAATATGTAGAGATGTTACCATAAACTATACTTGTAAAATAGATTTTGTGTCAAACACCAATTGAAATGGTGTGGCCTTGTTCAATCTCTTATAGGTTTTTGATAAGTCCATAGTATGAATGAGACTTTTTCATCCCAATCTTGTCTTCCCAAATCAAAAATTTGGTTAGTGTGTGACTTAGTATCTTGTTAAATGCCTCAATGGTTCCATTAGCTTGAGGGTGATGAGGGGTGGTCTTGTGATGGGCAACCATAAAATTTTCCAACAAAATCTTGACCATTTCATTCAAAAATATGTACCCTATCACTAGTCAAGCTTAAAGGACATCCATACCTATTAATAATGTTCTCCCATAATAATTTTACAACCGTGGTTGTTGTGCAATCCTTCATAGGCACTATATATGCCCACCTTGTTAAGTAATTAGTGAAAGTAATGATGTAGCACAAACCGGTCCTTCACGAGATAGGTAAAAATCAATACAATCCTAGTCGATGTTTTCCCAAAAAGCCTCATGCAGTAGAATCTTCCACATGGCATAATTTCTTGCATAATTTCCTCTTGCAATTCCACCACGTGCTTCTTCCATAATGGAAATGCGCTCATGTTCTAACATACATCCGTGTAGAATCTCATCACGACCTAACTTGTATAAGTATCCACCAATTAACATGTAGGGCACAGAGCATATAGCTAACTATTTTCTTTCCAAACTACTCATTTCCTCTGGCACCACACCCATTTTGAGAAACACAATAGTATATGTTAATTAGATGGTTCTCATCATATTCTAAATAGTTGTGCATCTGAAATTGTATCCTCAATGATTTGCGCTTCATCCCCGTAATCAATTCTTGAAATTACTCTTACCCATTTTACAACAACCGTAAAATCAAACTCTTGAAATAATAGGACCCATAGGCATATACGCCCTTACAAAATGATATTTTTACCAAGTATTTTAATTCCATGTGATCTATGTAGAATATAAAGGGTGTTTTAGTAGATACTACTTTAATTTATGGTGGATGTATATCATTTATAATGCCTCGTGCTTGATAGTAGTATAGTTTTGTTATCTTTGGTGTCAACTTCCTACTTGCAAAACAAAGGGGGTGATCAACAGTCCCCTCACCGAGCTGTTTAACACTACTCCAATGGAAATCCCCGAGGCATCAACATGTACATGAAAAGGTTTTTCCCAAGAAGGAAAGCATGAGATGGGCAGAGTGATAAGCTTATTCTTAAATGTATCAAATGTTATCGGTTGCGCCTCTTCCTAATTAAATGTACATCCATGCTTCAGAATCCTTCCATGGTACAAAGATTTTTCCATAACCTCTAATAAAATTTTGGTAGTACCCCGTATGCCCAAGGAATCCACGCACTACATTATGGTTGATGGGTTCTCCTAATCCTACAATGATGGAAACCTTGGCAGGATCCACCAATAAGCCTTCCTTACATATAATGTACCCCAACAGGTCCCAAATGGAGTAGAGAAAAGAAATTTCTTGATGTTGAGGGATATGTGTAACTATCGACATCTATTGAACATCAACCGTATATTGTCACAATGATTTTTTAATAGTCCATACATTGTTCGGTCATCAAGGTAGACCTAAAGAAACTTATGGATAAAATCATGAAATTTCTAGACCACTATGCGTGAAAACACAATAGGTGCATTCTTTAGTCCAAAAGGCATGACTGTATAGGAAAAAATTCCCCATTCAATGGTGAAAGTTGTATTTTCTTGGTCCTCTTTTGCAATCCTAACTTGATGATATCCTAAAAATCCATCTATGAAGGAATAGATCTCGCCCCAACTACTCCCTCCAGGATTTCCTCGATAAAATGGGTTGGAAAAGGATCAATTACACATACGCATTCAGGTCCCTATAGTCAACATAGATCCTTATCCTTCCATCCTTTTTAATTTTTATGATCCTAGGGCTTATCCATTTTGATTCCTCCACATCTTCAATGATACTTAATGCAATCATCTTGTCTATCTCTTCCTTAACCCGAATGTGTAAATTTGGATTCATTTGGTAGGATCTCTTTTGAATTGGGTGCACTCCTTCCTTTAGCTTGATCCACATCTCTCCTAAAGATTTTTTAACTCCTTAAGCTCATAGTACCCGCATAGGAATAAATCTTGAAACTCACGCAGAGATCAATGGTCTTTGAAACCTCCTTTTCGAATAATAGTCCCCAATAGTAGCCTCCTTAGATTTTGAATCGAACCAATGTTAACCTTATTTATTTATCGAGGTTCATGGTATGTGTGTGCTTTTTCATCAGCACTATCCACTACCTTGCGCTTACCCATAGTATGGCTATCATCTAAGTTCTCCACTTCCTCGCCATCTATCACATAGACTAACTTTCCCTTTTCTTTCTCCATGCAGGAATGCTCAATTTTTATCTCCTCTGGTTCTTCAATATTAAAATGTGCCTCCAACTCAAGTTCTCCCAATAATTCTAGAATTTTATCCTCATCTATTACACTATCCCCCATAGTTATGTGCTTGACAACTTGTAACGTCTCGTTCACCAATGACTTAGTAATTTGATACTCAAAGGTTTCAATCAATTCATCTGTCAACTCCCACCGCCCTTGTCTAACAACATAGTTCTAAATGAATGTATCATACATGCACACAACCCTTTAGTTTTGATTAGAACTTGTGCATCCATATGGAAGGTGGTAAATATTATGTACCTCCCATCCACGTTTTATCACATTCCTAAACATGATATGAGGAAGGTCACTTTCCATCATAGGCAAAAATTTTAGTGGGTGATTTTCTCTGAAAGAATCTAAGCGAGAGTGCAATCCTTACCTCACACTACCTAAGAAGATTTTCCTAGTGTGTATCCCACCAACATGTTTGCGGTTCTGCGCAAATTTTAGACAAGCATGCTCCTTCTTTCAATATCACATCTCAATTTGGGCTTTTATGGCTCGTAGGAAAACATCAGCGTTGTCTTCTCCTATGTATTACGGTAACTATTTTACCTTTAGGTTCCTAAGTGAAAATGCCTTTGATAATATTGTAATGGAGCCTCTAAAATTCCTCCCAATTAACTCATAAGTTCCATGCGCCCAATTATCACATGCTATACTAGTGGTATCACTCAAATATTGAGCGTCTTCAAATTGAATAACTTCGTCTATAGGGTGAATCACCTTAGGGTCCCTGATAGAGCACACATAGATTTTTTTAAGGACTTCTTATCCCAAGGACTCAATATAGGGCATTGAATTCCCATCGGTCAAGGGGATGATAACCTGTTCTTCCTTGTTCTCAAAGCTTATGTACCCCTTATTGAACCGTAGGTCAACATTGTTCTTATAACACCAGGGGCACCCAAGTAATGCTGGAAAGTTTTCCACCTTGGCTAGCATCAAGACTTCGAAGTCCCTAGTGAATTTTCCCCCTTGGATAGTGGTAGCAGCATCCTTCAAAGACATCAATGGGCATCACATTTGTCTTGTTATCCATATACAACACATTTGAAGATGGTTTTAATGGGGGCCTTCCCATTTGATGTCATGCGTCTAGGGTGAGAACATTAACTTCTACACCCATGTCTATCAAAATGTTTCTCAAAATCCATCCATCAACAAAAGCATTCAAGGTAATCTCTTTATCATAATTAATGTGTGAGGGGGAATGTTAGCATAGAAGACATGTCGTTTTCACTCTCCTTTAGTGCATGGTATTTTTCCCGTAACATTTCCCATAGTAAAGGGATGATTTTCTATAGCCTTATAATTTTTCATAATTCCCTCACTTCATCCAGATCTTTTTGTGGAGCCTCAACGCTCTTCCTTTTCTCTAACTACCTCGACTACTCCTTTAGGCACTATATCTCTCCTTGCAGCTTTAGATTACATCCATGGCGTCCTGATAAATCTCTTTTTGATTAGTAGGGTCCTGGATACTTTCGGTGTATTACCTCTTCTCTAGTAACCAACAAATTTTTCTTTAGTACCTCCCTAGAATGTGTAACCTCATCTCACATTGTTAGTAGCAAAGGTTCTAATTCCAACTTACGTGCCACCCTTGACATCTATTATGAGTCTAATTTCTTCATGCTTACTATCCTAGTGCCTTTTTATTTCCATTGTTGATGGCTCATGTGTTTTAACAACTCTAGGAACTCCTCATACTCATGCTTCTTTCCACACCAAGAGCATTGCAATAGATCTAGACATTCACACTTATAGTGCTCTATCGATCCATAATTGTAGCAAGTCCCATGCAGAATTCACTCCTCCGGCCTTCGTGGTTTACATGACGTCAAAATCCTCCACCTGTAGCCTCATCCACGAGCTCCTCCATCTACTTGCCATTCATAATGATGACCATCATTCTTGGATTTTTTTGCAATTTTGGTCCGGGCACACACCATTATCAATGACATCATGTATCTGGTCAATTAATCTATAATCCTTGGTGTCATGCATAGTAGAGGTGTAAATATTGCAATATCAAGACACATTCTTATGAATTTTGAGCTCTAGTAGTGGGAATCTACTCGTGTCATGATCTTCATGGAACATTGGATGTGGATGAGTTAATGGATGTCAAAGAGAATGGATGTTGGTGATAACTTTAGACTTGGATTAGGTAGATAAGTTAGGGATCATAGACAAACAATGTTGATGAGTAAGGTATGATCCTCTATATGAGGAATAATATGCAAAGGATAAATGTTAATTGGGGATAGAGGAAAGGACTTATAGACTTCAAGAGATGTGGAGCTAATTTGAATAAATTGGTAGAGGGACAATCCTAGAAAAGGTTGTTTCTTTCAATGAGATCATGGATAACAGTGTGAAGGGCCTTACAACATTCAGTGTTAATAGCTAGGGTACGATGGTAGGAACAAATTAGGTGGTGATCAAACCACAATGGCTTCTTACTATTTGGGTTAAATTCCTTGACAGGTGGGAGTGTGATGGCAGAAATTTGAAAAAATTGTTGAAGGGCTTCCGTATAAGATTTAATTTATACATTAGTATATGTATTTTTTTTGGAATCTTTAGACTTGGATTTGGATGTAAATTCTTGGGATGTGGATGTTTGTGCTTTCTTGGAGGATTGATTCATGTTGTTCCACAATTTTGATTTTGTTTTAGTGACACTTGAAGTTTTAGAGGAAGATTCAAATCCTGAAGGAATGTTGGATGGTTTTGATTTTTGGTGGTGGAGTGATTGTGATGCCTTAGATGGAGAAGGTGGCCCTAGAATAGATTGATGTTGCCCCAAAATAGATGATGTAGATTTAGTATTTGTTGGAGGAATGTCTATCTTATTTCGGGGACACACAAGAGATCATTGTGGAAGTGTACCAAGGATCTTGGATTTGGATTATGAAGGAGCATTCTTAGAAGGGATGACAATGATTTCAGCTAGAGGGTCTAAAGGTTGTGTCGTAGTTGATACGGGTGGAAGGATTAGTGTTTTCATGATGATTTTTATGAAGGTTGGTTTGTTGTGGAAGTATTTGTAGATGAGATAGGAGGGGCATTTGAAGTTGTTGCAAGTTGAAGTGCTTTCCAATATTCTTCAAATGATGTGGAAGAAGAGGATGATGTGGTCATAATCACACTAGTTGATGTGATTGGCACGGGTAGAAGTGTGGAAAGAGGAACTGGGATAAAATATATAGATGACATGATAGGTAAAAGAAGAATAGATGTGGATGGGGGAGTCTTAGGGAACTTGATGGATGGGGATGTAGAAATATGAGTTGTATCAATTGTGGATGGAGAAGGATGTTCCCCCTGAATGAGGAAATCATCTTCCTCAATAAGGTCATGGATGATTGTCTGAAAGGCCCTACACTGCTCAATGTTGTGTCCCATAACATGATGATAAGTGCAAATGTAATTGGGATTGAACCATGGTGGATTCTTATTGTGAGGGCTAAAGGATTTGATGGGAGGAAGTGTGATCATAGATGTTTGAATTAGATGTCAAAGGATATTTGTGTAGGACCCAATCGAAGTGTCAAACAGAGGATAACTCTTATGGGTTTTAAGATGATGTTTTGGCTTTGATTTAGACATCAAAGTTTGGGATGTTGATACATGATATAATTTGGATGATGAGGATGGGGGTATATCACATTATGGTTTCGGTGTTTCGATTTTAGTTTTAGTGTTGGTTGATGATTCAGTGGTCATGTGGACTGGACCGAGTGGTCTTGAATAACTTTGATGTACAATGAAGGATCCTCTTTAAATATTCTTCATTTGGATGTGACATGGTTGTGGAATTTTGTGAAGAATGAGGGAAATTTACATTTGGATAGATGAGGTCAAAGGTGTAGATGTTGAAGTGGAAGGAATATATTGGTTTGGTTTGGGAAGGAGGTATCCTTCCTTAATGAAGTCATGAACAATGGATTGAAATGCTCTGTAATGTCCAGTATCATGTCCATGGGTACGATGATATGCACAAACAAGGGTGGAATTAAACCATGATGGTTTCTTGTTATTGGGGTGAAAGGCCTTAATAGGTGGAAGTGTGATTGTAGAAACTTGTAACAAGTGTTGGAAGATCTCTGTACATGATTCAACCAGAGCATTAGGAGATGTTTTTTCTATGTGGAATCTCTTAATCTTTGAAGAAGAAGTGGATGTTTGAGATAATCTAGATGTTGAGGATAAAGTTTAAGCATGTTGATGTCTTGATGGTCTGAATTCAGTTTTGGTATTGGTATTCATAGTGTTGGATGATTCTGGTTTTAGTTGAAGGGGTGTCAGGTTGGATTGTTTAGAGGAAGGAATATTAATTTCCTGTATAAGGGATTTTTGGGACAATGTTTTAGTGGTTGTGAATTCTATTTGAGAGGTTGCATCCTTAGGAGGAACGACAATAATTTCCAGTGGAGGATCTAGAGGTGGTGCTGATATAGGCGTAGGAAGTAGTATTTGTTTGATGGAATCTAAGGAAGGTGAAGATTGATTTAGTTATATTGATGAGGTAGAAGGATCATTTGAAGTTGAAGTAATTTTAAGTTCTTTCAAAGGTTCTTCAAATGATGTAGGAGGGGAGGACGATGTGGATGTGGTCTCAATGACTGATGTGGTAGGTGCAGGAACTAGGATTGGATCTATGGTTGGTATTATGGGTAAAGATGGAATAGATGTGAATGATGGAGTGGATGAGGTTTATTCAAGTACGGAATCAATGGTGGATATGGGTATGGGTATTGAAAGAGGTGCTAGATATATATGTTAGTGAAAAATCACAGCACCCCTAAATGAGTTATGGATCTGCATTTCTAAGGAAAAGTCATTTGGTGTGATTGCACAACATTGAGCTTTCCCAAAGTGTGGGGCCTTTGAAAATGGGAAAATATCTCTAGAGAAAGATGGTTCCTCTTCCTAAACTACCTGCCACAAGATATTCTAGTATAGGCAAGCTAATCTAACCTAATCTAACTTCCAAGGAGACAAGGAGAGGAAGAAAACAGCCTACACTAAAATGACGATACACCAGATAAGGAAAGTGTTGATTATCTATCAAAAATGTCATGGAACAAGAAGAGGTGAGCAATCAAAAGGATGGAGGAGTGCATCATAGACCAAAGAAGTATTTCACACAGTAAAATTTTCCAAAACTTAGAACATAACTCCAAAACCTGCAATGAACATCCAAGCATGCAAAAATACCCTATAATGAAGAGAGATAAGGAAAACAATAAATAAAACTAGCCAAGGATGGACAAATGCATCACAAAAACAGGTTTTTTATTGCTCATAATTTACATAGTGCATCATTTCATGGGTAAGAGGAAAAAAATGCCATTACAGAGTAGGGGAGGAGGTTCAAATTCCATTTTCAACCTGGGGAAGAAAAGAAGGGAGAGGCAGAGAAGAAGGATGAACAACTTTTTACAAATGAGCCAAAACTGGCTTTTTATCGCTTGAACAAAATGAAGGAAATGAGAAAATGTGGGAAAATCAATTTTAAAACTCCAACCACCGACAAGATTCATTAAAACAGAAAGGGAACCCTCACAAATCCATTTTTTGATGCATTTGGTCATGCTGGAGAAGAAATGAGTGTCATACTTCATCAATTTTGGTGGTTGGGGTCGGTTCTATATTTTTCCCATACTGGGGACATTTCCTTAATTTTATCCATCAAACTCCATAAACATTCAAAATTGAGGGTCCATCATGTAGAGGATGTCAACATCTTTCCAATGATACCAAAATTGTGAAAAAATGAGCTCGGTTCGAAAGTGTTAGGAATTAGAGAACAAATATGCGGAAACAATTCCTCAAATCACAATAGTATGAAACTATATAGTAGAATTATACTTGCAAAAATATAACAACATAAATGAATAATGCACAAAAGAAGACAAGACAAGATTTAACGTGGTTCACCCAATGTGGGCTACACCCACCAATAACTTGCTCGATTTTATTATCAACAAGAGTAAAACAAATGTCACAATCTTCTCTCAGTTTTGAACTCACAATAGAATTCCAAAATGTTAAACCACATTTAAACCACAATTGCCACCCAATTGTATAACCTTGATCACTCTTGATCACCTCTTGATCTCTAAGACTAAAGACCTCTTGAACACTCAAGATATCTATAAGATACCCCTAACACCTCTATTTATAAGATTACAATCCTTTTAAGAAGTCCTAAAGCTAAACCTAGAAGTTTAAAAGTCACGATATTTCAACTTCCCATGACTGGAAAAAATAGTCAACGTTAAATGCTAATTAACAACATGTTAACAACAATTTCGCACCAACGACACAACGACGTCACAAAGAAATGCTGCAAAATGCTCCTGAAGTCTCCAAACTTAACCATTCGAGCTCCAAACACTTCAACACTGATTCAAGAAGACCAAAAATAGGCTCCACACCCCAACAATCTCCCACTTGGAGACTGTTTCCATTGAGAAAAGTTCTTAACCCTTCATTATCAACCATGAAGGCTAATCAAAGTTGAACACAACTTCAACTTCTCCCTTGTGACCACCTTGGTCATCATATCCATAGGATTCTGACTAGTATGAATCTTTTCCAGCTTTAACTTATCTTCTTCCAAAGTTTTCTTGATGAAATGATATCTCAGCTGAATGTGCTTCATCCTAGAGTGGAAAGTGGAGTTCTTCACCAAATGTATAGCACTCGACTATCACTATGTAGTCTCCAAACTTCCTTCTTATGACCCAACTCATCAAGCAATTGTTGTATCCAAATCATCTCCTTGCTTGCCTTTGTGGCAGCAACATACTTAGCCTCTATGGTTGACAAAGCCACAACCTTTTGTAACCGTGAAATCCAACTCACCATTGTATCACCAACCATAAATACATAACCTATCGTGCTCCTCCTGTTGTCCAAATATCCTGCCATGTCTGAATCTACATATCCACGTAATGTAGTGTCCGATCCACCAAAACACAATGTTGCTCCCATGGTCCCTCTCAAATACTGAAGGATCCACTTTTTCTGCCTCAGTGCTCTCTACCTGGATCACTCATAAACCTACTCACTGCTCTCTTTCCCTCGGGTAGCTCCACTAGATCCCAAGTCTAGTTTTCCATAAGAGATATATGCTCTTCATCCATGGCCTACTCCCACTTCTTCCTGGCATCCACCTGCATTGCTTCCTCAAAGCACTCTGGCTCTCCACTGTTAGTGAGCAATAAATAATTCAAAGATGGAGTAAATCATTTAGGTTCCCTTCTTACCCTAGAAGACCTTCTCACCTCAGGAGTTTGGGGTTCCTAATGAGTAGGTACCTAAACTGGTTGTGTTGGAACATGTTGTACCTAAACCGGCCCTTGGACACCTTGTTGTCCGCAATGTCCTCTAACACTATGTATTCTTTCTTTGATTCCTCTTTGTTCTTGCAACTGATCTTTATACATGATTTTTTCATTAAAGACAATATCTCTAGACCGAAATATTTTCTTTTCTTTAAGACTCCAAACACGGAAACCAAAATCATCTTCACCATATCCAACAAAGGTGCATTTCTTAGAATTAGCCTCTAACTTGGTCCTATCATCTTTATCAATGTGAAAAATACCTCACATCCAAATACTCTAAGAAATGAGTAATCAATTTTCTTACCAGACCAAGCCTCCTCAGGTATACCTCCATCCAAGGCCATAAAGGGTCCTCTATTAATCAGATAAATAATTGTGCTTACCGCTTCCACCCAAAACATGAGTGGCAGCCCCGCATGTAACCTCATGCACCTAGCACGCTCCATGATTGTCTTGTTCATTCTCTCTGACACTCCATTTTCCTATGGAGTATTTGGAACTGTTATTTGCCTATGGATCCCATTTACCAAACAGTAATCAAGAAATTCATTGCTGCAATATTCCCCTCCATTATCTAACCTGAGACATTTCAACTTGAGACTTGTTTCATTCTCAACGAAAGCTTTCCATATTTTGAAAGTTTCAAACACATCAAATTTCTTTCTAATGCAATATACCCAAAATTTTCTAGTTACATCATCAATGAAAGTGACGAAATAACATGAACCACCAATAGAGTTTACCTTATCTAGACCCCATACATCTATATGCACTAACTCCAACTTACCATCCTTCTGGTAGGTCCAACCTTGAGGAATCTCACCCAATTCTATTTCCCATAAACACAGTCCTCACAAAAGTCCAAATCTAACTCCTTTAATCTGGGAAACTTGTCCTTTATAATCTGTATGCCCTTATGACTCATATGACCGAGTCTCTAGTGCCACAAAGTTGCATCTCCAAGTATATAAACTAAATTACAATAATCAACACTAGTGGTTAAATACAAAGTACTAGTTTTCTTACCTCTTGCAACCATAAGAGCTCCCTTGGTAACCTTCAAAGAATCCATTGTAAAACTAACCGTACAACCATCACTACCCAGTTTTCTGCTGATATCAAGTTCCACCTCAACTTAGGCACATTCCTGATGTCCTTAAGTAGCCATGTGTTCCCATTCTACATTTTCACCCAAACACAACTTTTCCCTACTATGTTGCATGGTTCATCATCACCAAGATATACATGTCCAAAATCACCTTAAACAAAATCAGTAAAGTAATGTCTATGTGGGGTGGCATGGAAAGAAGCCCCTAAATCTAACACCCAAGATTCAGCAATATTATCTAAAGAAAGAATTAAGGCATCTTGAAAACATCACCTACTGCCAATTTTACCTCTTTAGTTTCCTCCTTGTTCTTCTTATCCCGAAGATCCTAGCAATCTTTCTTAGCATGACCAACCTTCCCATAATGCCAACATTCTAACTTACTCTTGGACTTTGACCTTCCGTGATCATTCAACTTCCCACAGTTACCTTTCCCTCTGTTCTTTTGTCTCCCTTTTCTCTCCACCGTCAAATCATTTCCAGAAGTATAAGAATCTCTAGTTCTCTTCCTTTGCATTTCCTCGCTTAGGATCACACCTATTACATCCTCAAACTTCAGCTTTGAGTTATTAGAGACTGAATTACTTACAACCATAACCAAGTTGTCCTAGCTATCTAGCAAGGAGCAAAAATCAACAAAGCCCTGACCTCATCATCAAAGTCAATTTTTACCGAGTTTAACATACTCACAACCATATTAAATTCATTCAAATAATCAACAACAGAACCATTCTTAGACATCTTCATATTAAATAACTTTTTCATCAAAAATATTTTATTAGAGGCAAAGGGTTTCTCATTTAACTTCCCCAACGCACTCATGATACCTTCCATAGTCTTATCATGAGATATGTTGAAAGCAACCAAAGATGCAAGGCATACACGAATTACCCGAGCACCTTTCTATCTAGCAACTCCCAATCCTCATCTAACATGGCTATATGTTTCTTTACTTTTTCAACCAAAGGAACATGGAGGTCCTCGATATAAGTAATCCTCCATTTGTATCTTCCAAAAACCAAATTTCTACCCATTGAATTTCTCAACCCTCAATCTTCCCTCATCTGCCATAGCTCCCACTCAAGCTAAACTTTTCCCCTGTGATTTACAACTTGAAGCAAAAAACCACCAAAGTTCGATACCAATTGTTAGGAATTAGAGAAAAATATGTAGAAACAATTCCTCAAATCAAAGAAGTATGAAACTATATAGAAGAATTATACTTGCAGAAATATAACAACATAAATGAATAATGCACAAAAGAAGACAAGACAAGATTTAATGTGGTTCACCCAATGTGGGCTACATCCACCAAGAACTTGCTCAGATTTTATTATCAACAAGAGTAAAACAAATTTCACAGTCTTCTCTCATTTTTGAACTCACAACAGAATTCCAAAGATGCTAAACCACATCTAAACCACAATTGACACCCAATTGCATAACCTTGATCACTCTTGATCACCTCTTGATCTCTAAGACTCAAGACCTCTTGAACACTCAAGATATCTACAAGATACCCTAACACCTCTATTTATTAGATTACAATCCTTTTAAGAAATCCTAAATCCGACCCTAGAAGTTTGAAAGTCACGATCTTTCAACTTCCCATGGCTAGAAAAAAAGTCTAGCGTTAACATGCAATTAATTAACAAAGCATGTTAACAACAACATCGCAACAACGGCACAACGACATCATAGAAAATGAATTCAGAATGCTCTTCAAGTCTCCAAACTT
Source organism: Taxus wallichiana var. yunnanensis (assembly GCA_018340775.1). Taxonomy (NCBI): domain Eukaryota; kingdom Viridiplantae; phylum Streptophyta; class Pinopsida; order Cupressales; family Taxaceae; genus Taxus; species Taxus wallichiana. Next base: position 145,599,509 of record CM031240.1, read on the forward strand.
AACCATTTGAGCTCTAGCACTTCAACACTGATTCAAGACGACCAAAAATAGGCTCCACAACCCAACAAAAAGATATGGCCCTCTGAAGATTTAGGGCAAAACTGGTAAAAATAAAGTCAAAATTGGGGTCGGCGGGGTCAAACTTTAAATTTTTCCCTTTTGGAAAAATTTCCCAAAATCCTCCATGGCCCCTCAGGTCCACATGACACGTGGCACTTTTCTATTGGATGCGTGGAACCTTGGTTTAGTTTTGCTCCTTCAACTTTTTTGGCAAAAGGGAAAAATTTCCTTTGTTTTCTCCGATTGTCCACCTTAGCACCGATTGCCATGTGTCATCATCGATTGGATGTAGGGGGTGCATCGAATTTGAACCCTTAAGTTTTTAGACAAAAGAGGGTGAAATTCCTTATTTCCTTTATGCATCCTACTTCCCCTTTTGATGACGTGTTGATTTCTGATTAGAGCGGAGCCTTGACCATTTTCCTTCCATTCTCCTTTGCGGGCTTGCGGGCCAGATTTTGACTTTAACCCTTTTTCCCCAAAAGGATAAGTGGTGAATTTCTCTCCACACCTCTACCAACTCACCAAATTCCTTGGAAAAATTTCCTTCTCCGCTCCACCGGCCCGAGCCTCTTTGGCACAAAACTCTCCCAAGCTCCGCGAGCTCGCCTTAGGGTAATTTCCCCTCCAAACTCCATCGAGCCATAACTCAAAAAATACAAGGAGTTAGGAGGACTTCTTTACCTTTATGGAAAGGGGAAGAAAAATCCTATCTAATGAAGTCATTTCTAGAATCTTTTGAGTGCTTTCAATGTGTGAAAATTGAAGTTGAAGCACAAGAAAGAATGAATGAAGGAAGGTTAGCCAAATAAGTGGGGATCATTTTGGATAACAATTTTGGCGACTCAAATGGATCATCCGCCTACTAGACGAATGATCAAAGTGGCCTTTTTGCATCCATTGGGCATGGGTCCAAGCTTGATAACTAACTATGATCTTAACTATGAAAATTTTACCTCGAGCCACTTGGAAACCCACCGAAACTTGGAGTTGATCTTCACCAAAGCCATTGAATGCACTATGAAAGAGAAACCAAAGCAGCACCAAAAACTATGTACAACCGATAATCATACATGCTCTGAATGGAACATGTAGAGTGTGAAAAACACTTCTTCGTTGAAAGAAAACCTACCTACACTACTCTAACCAAGAGCAAAGGGAGCTCAAACAAAGCCTGCAGAATCTTGCAGGGAGAAATAACTTCCCTTCCTTAAAAATGGCAGCCATGTAATTGATTTAGAGTTGAATATGGCCTCTTGTATGAGTGAAAACTAAAAAGAGGCCACCACCCAAATTAGCAAGGTTTCAACTGAAAAAAATTAGATACCTCTTTTAGTTTTTCTACATTTGGATTCAAGAGGTATGGCAACTGATCCTTGGCTTTTTTCATATCATCCTCATGCTTAGAGGCAAGCATGATGGTTATGGCTTCTCCTTTGGCTCCAATGAAGCAAGTACCGATTAGGCAAGGTCTAATCCATTTGATATGCCCATAGCTCGATTTTCCACTCGAAAAATGAATCATCTTGCAGACCTTCCTGGATGGATGTTGTGAGAGAGTTGATGGAATCCTTATGCTCTTTTCCTTCCTTCATGGCAATATGAAACTCTTCTATAATATCCAACTTATCATTATTGATTGCAACATCCAATGAAGTTGCTTTTGCATTATTATAACCTATTCGCAATACATTGTTGGCTCAAGTTCCTCCATTGTATCTTTTGGAAGATCAAATTCTTCCAACTTTGATTCCAAAGAGTTATAAAATGCAAGCTGCTGCAAATGAATCTCTCCTTCCTTCACACAAAGCAAAGAGGTTCTTTTTGTTTGGAAGATGGATGATGAAGATAAAACTATTTGATTTCAACCGGTTCCTCTCCATCAAAACAATCCTCAAACTCTAACAGATAAACTACCTCCTTGTTGTCCCACGCAAATGCTCAACCTCTTCCATGGTGTTCTTTTGATATGCAACTTGATCACCATGGTTATCTTCATTCTCAAACATGAAGTTTGAAAGATCAAACTCTTCTTCAACATCAAAGCTTAAAGGGGATGAAGTGGGAGGAATAACTAAAGGTTATTTTGTAGCCTGCTCCACACTTGAAGCCTCTAAAACTATATGGTCCTCCTCCATCACGGGTTCATCAATCAAATTAGGCCCTTGAAATGAAAGAAAAAAATCTTCAATGATGCCTTCTTCATTGAGTGGCCTCAACATTGATTTGATCCCTCCTACTACTCCTTTCCAATGGGAATTTGAGATGATTTTCCTTATTCTCCCATGGTTGATTGTGCAACTTGAATTGGACCATAATTTTCTTCAAATAGAGTGCTAACATGGACACTATACTTAGAACAAATAGGTTGTTGGTCTTCTTTCTCCACTACTTCTATAAAATCAGCCTAGGCCACCACTGGCTCTTTAACTTTAATCTCCTTTGAAGGCTTAACCATCAAGGGGATATTTGTTATCCCAAATTTGAGAGCCAAGCTTACCAAAATTTGGATTTTTTCTTCTTTGTTTGGCTCTTCCTTTTGTTGTTCTCCTTGACTGGATTTTTTATTGTTTTCTTCCCAACATGGATTTGGAAAGCAAGAGGAGTGGCAGGTTGGGATTCAACTAGCTTTGAAATTGTTTGTGGTGGGGAGGGAGGTGGAACTTCTTGTTTTTTTGGAGGGGTGTTATGTTTTGGAGCCTAATTTCATGTTAGAGTGTGGTACACCTTCTATGTGTTACACTCGGGTATTTTTACGGTGGTCCCACTCGTTGGTGAGTAGGTCGGGGGTTGTGGGGGTGAATCTCCCCTAATGGATGGGGGTTCAGGGGTGAATCCACCGAAGCAAATTTTCATGGGTGGTTTATTAACCCATGGGTAATGGGTAACCGTTATGGGTTGTTTTTGGGCCCATGGTTTTTGGTACCCATTGTTTTGATACCCACGGTTTTTTGCCCATGGTTTTGACACCTATGGTTTTTGCCCATGGTTTTGATACCCACGGTTTTGTATCAAACTACTTAAGCAATTGTCTATTTATATGATCTTATGCATATGATACATATACAAGAAAATGTATTGCAGATGTGTTTTGAATTCGGGTGTGAATTCTGTAGAGTTTGTTGAGCATAGCTCCAAACGGATCTAGGTATTGTATTGAGAGAGTGGAGGCTTGTAATAAAATCTGAGCAAGTGATTCTTGGTGGACATAGCCCATATTGGGTGAAGCACGTTAAATATTGTCTCTCTTTGTTGTGTTATTTATTCTGCACTTTTATTTGAGATCTGTAATATTTTCTGCATATTAGTTTTTTATTGTTGTGATTTTGTAAGGGATTATTCCACATATTTTATCTCTTATTTCCTATCAAGGGATGACTTGTTTGGAAGGTAAAAGGAAAGAACAAATGAAATGAGATGGAAGACTAGGATATGGAGAAATGGAATTAAATTTTGGGACAGCAGATGGGCAACTTGAAACTTGACACTATTGAGATAAAATAGATTGGGAAAGAGGAAAAGAAAAAGAATGAGATGGTGTGCTTACCCATTGACGAGGTTGTTGAATACTCCTCTCATACACCCCTATTCCTTTAGTCCACTTTGCAAGCAATGGAAGCATTGCAAAAATGAAGTCAAGTTTCTCTTGCGGGCTATAATGCCTTGGAAAAGGTCCCACCCATGGACAAGGTGCCCTACAACTGATTCCAAATGCTTTCATTTCTGCTTGAGCCCTAGATTACACCATGTCAATCTCCATTTTTGGATCTTATCCAACAAACTAGCATCTTGCATTTGATTGTATTCATTGGATGACCCTTGCTCTTGATATGTTTCATAACCAAACTTATTTTGGTATTGCTCATATGGGTAAGCATGATGATTTTGAATTTGTTCAAAATGCTGATTTGGATGAGTTGTAAAACAAATTGGAGATGGAATGTACTGTTGTTGTAAATGTGAATTCCATGAGGAAAATGAAGTCATGATTGGATAACTTCATGGAATGGAAAAGAGTGAAAGGAATGGAAAAGAGTGAAAGTGATGGAAAGAAGAATTAATGAAAAAGGAATGGAAATGAATGAAAAGGAAGGTCTCAGAACTTCAGAGATGGGTTGTTGACCATATGGAGTCTCTAGATGTGTTTGTAATTACCTCCAAAGGCTGAAGTCTTCACAAGAACACACCAACCTACAAAAAATGAAATGGGATACCTCTTGTCCCATTGAGCATGCCAAAACTATTAATGGCACACGGTGGTGTTGGATTTGTTGTTTTTTTCATGAGACACTAAGAGAAGATGAAATATCTAACCCCAGTGTCCCACCGAGCATGCCAAAATGTTAGCTTTTGGAAGATCAAATTCTTCCAACTTTGATTCAAGAGTAATGTTGTAAACTACAGGTGGTGTTTTCATGTTCTCTTCCATGGAAGTAGGTTCTTGTGGTTGAAGAATGAATGATGAAGAAGGAAAAGTTACAATTTCTACAGGCTCCTTCTCATCAAAACATTCTTCTAAGTCTGATAGCAAATCAAACTCTTCAATGTCTTACTATAGCAAGGTCTCTCTCTTTTATATGGTGACCTTCAAATCTACATTTTTTTCACCATGTGGAGCTTCATCTTCAAACATGAATCTTATCAGCTCGAACTCATCCAAAAAATCATATTTTTAGAGAGATGAAGTGGGAGAGAAATCTACAAATTCTTGTGCAACCTGCTCATGATTCAATGCCTCTAAATTTTTTTGGTCACCTCCATAATGGATTCATCAATCAAATCAGGCCCTTCAAATGAAAGCAAAAAATCTTCAATAATGCTTCCTTCATCTAGTTCCAATTCTGATTTGATTTCTTCCAGTTGCTCCTCTTCAATGGGACTTGGAGCTGATTGTTCTTCCTCCTTGTTGACTGGTTGTGCAACTTGGATTAGATCAGCATTTTCTTCAAATAAAGTGGCAATAGACTACTGATTCTTTTCCTCTTGTTCTTGTTCTTCTTCTACTACAAACTCAGCCTCAACCACCATTATTTCTTCAACTCTAACCTCCTCCATTGGTTTGACCATCAAGGGGATCTTTGTAAACCCAAATTTGGCAGCCCAACTCTTCAGATTGTCTGTCATTTCTTTTCTGTTGGGCTCCTCTTCTTGCTATCATCCTTGACTGGATTCTTGAGTCTCTTCCCAACATGGGCTTGGGAAAGCAAGAGGAGTGGCAGGTTGGGATTCAACCAGCTTTGCAATTGTTTGTGGTGGGAAGGGAGGTGGAACTTCTTATTTGTTTGGAGGGGATGATTTTTTGGAAGGGAAAAGGATAGAAGAACTGAGATGAGGTGGAAGACTAGGGAATGGAGAAATGGAATCAACATTTGGGACAACAGATGGGAAGCTTGAAACTTGACACTACTGAAATGATACAGATTGAAAAGGGGGAAAAGAAAGAGTATGAGGTGGTGTGCTTACCCGTTGACAAGGTTGTTGAATACACCTCTATCCCTTTAGTCCATTTTACAAGTTGGGGAAACATCTCCACCATGAAGTCCAGCTTCTCCTGAGGGCTGAAGTGTCTTGGAAAAGGGCCAACCCATGGACAAGGTGCCCTGCAACCAATTCTAAAAGCCTTCATTTGAGTTGTTTCTCTTTATTACACCATGCCAATCTCCATTTTTTGATTTTCTCCAACAAATATGCATTTTCTTCTTGACTGCCCTCACAATCTACGTACCCTTGTGCTTGACATGCTTCATAGCCAAATTGAATTTGGCATTGCTTATATGGGTATGCATATTGGTTTTGAATTTGATCAAAATGTTGATCTAGAGGATTTGAAAAACATGTTGGAGGTGGGAAACATTGTTGTTGTTGTAAATGCAAATTCCATGAGGGAAATGAAGTCATGATTGCACAACTTCATGGAATGAAAGAAGAATGAAGAGATGGAATGAAAAATGAAAGAAAATGAATGGAAAGAAGGTCTGTAACTTCAAAATGGGTTGTTGACTAGATGGAGTCACCAGATGTGTTTGCAAGTGCCTCCAAAGGCTGAAATTTTAAACAGAACACATCAACCTACAAAAAATGAAGTGAAAGACCTCTTGGTCCCACTGGGCATGCCAAAACTATTAGTGCAAAATCACAACACCCCTAAATGAGTTATGGATCTACTTTTCTAAGGAAAAGTCATTTAGTGTGATTGCACAACATTGAGATTTCCCAAAGTGTGGGACCTTTGCAAATGGGGAAAGCTCTCCAGAGAAGGTTGGTTCCTCTTCCTAAACTACCTACCACAAGCTATTCCAGTGCAGGAAAGCTAATCTAACCTAATCTAACTTCCAAGGAGATAAGGAGAGGAAGAAAACAAGGAAAAATAGATCCTACACTAAAATGGTGATACACCAGAGAAGGAAAATGTTGATTATCTATCAAAACTGCCATGGAACAAGAAGAGGTGAGCAATGGAAAGGATGGGCAAGTGCATCACAGACCAAAGATGGATTTCACACAAAATATGTTCTAAAACTCCATGAACACAAATCCAAAACCTGTAATGAACATCTAAACATGCACAAATACCCTGTAATGAAGAGAGGTAAGGAAAACAAAAAAGAAAACAAGCAAAGGATGGACAAATGCATCACAAAAATAGGTTTTTTATTGCTCATATTTTACACAAAGTGCATCATTTCATGGGTAACGGGAAAAAAATCATTCGAGTAGGTGAGGAGGTTCAAACTCCATTTTTGACCTTGGGGAAGAAAATAAGGGAGAGGCAGAGAAGAAGGATGAACAACTTTTTACAAATGAGCCAAAACTAGCTTTTATCACTCGAACAGAATGAAGGAAATGAGAAAATGGGAAAATCAATTTTAAAACTCCAACCACCAACAAGATTCATTAAAGCAGCAAGGGAACCCTCAAAATTCATTTTTGATGCATTTGGCCGTGTTGGATAAGAAACAAGCGCAATACTTCATTAATTTTGGTGGTTGGGGGTCAATTCTACATTTTTTCCCATGCTAGGGACATTTCTTCAATTTTATCCCATAAAAATCATCAAAATTCAAAATTGAGGGGTCCATTGTGTAGAGGATGTCAACATATTTCCAATGACACCAAAATCATGAAAAATTGAGGTTTCTTGAAAGATATGGCCCTCTGAAGATTTAGGGAAAATGGTAAAAAATAGAGTCAAATTTGGGGTCAACGGGTCAAACTTTAAATTTTTCCCTTTTGGAAAAATTTCCCAAAAATATCTTTAGCCCCTTAGGTCCGCATGACATGTGGCACTTTTCTATTGGATGTGGAACCTTGGTTTAGTTTTTCTCCTTCGGCTTTTTTGGCAAAAGGGAAAAATTTCCTTTGTTTCTCGACTACCCACCTTGGCGCTGAGTTGCCACGTGTCATCATCTGATTTGATGTGGGGGTGTGGCCAAATTCAAACCCTTAAGTTTTTAGACAAAAGAGGGAGAAATTCCTTATTTCCTTCCGCATCCCGCTTCCCCCTTTGATGACGTGTCGATTTCTGATTAGAGTGGAGCCTTAACTTTTTCCTTCCATTCTCCTTTGCGGTCTTCTCGGGGCCAGATTTTAAATTTAACCCTTTCGCCCCAAAAGGCTAAGTGGAAAATTTCTCTCCACACCTCTACCAACTCACCAAATTCCTTGGCAAAATTTCCTTCTCCGCTCTACTGGCCCGAGCCTCTTTGGATCAAAACTCTCCCAAGCTCTACAGGCCCACCTTAGGAAAATTTCCCCTCCAAACTTCACTGAGCCATAACTCAAAAAATACAAGAAGTTAGGAGGACTTCTTTCCCTTTCTAGAAAGGGAAAGAAAAATCCTATCTGATGAATCCATTTCGAGAATCTTTTGAGTGTTTTCAATGTGTGAAAATTGAATTTTAAGCACAAGGAAGGAAAGAATGAAGAAGATTTAGCAAAATAAGCAAGGGATCATTTTGGATAACGAAGACAATATTAATTGAATAAGGATCAAAATCGTGTGGTGTAGAAGGTAGAAATGGATTTTTGATGGTGGATTTGGGAATTTTTGTTAGAAGATATCCAAGATTGGAGATCAAATTGGTCGGGAGGTTTTGTAATGTTGGGGTTAGAAGGAGGCAAACACGAGGTATTGATTGTGCTAGATGTCTAAGGAGTAACAGAATTGATGTGATAGGCATGGAGGTTGTAGTTATGGTTGGTGTGGGTGTAGGATAGGTATTGGATGGTCTTGGTTGTACAACACAAGGAGTGGATGGATAAGGATATAAGGAATCTTGGTATGTTAAAGCTAAAAGAGATGTTTGATAAGATTCTTGAGGTTAGATTAACATATTTGATTATTAGTACATACAAGAAGTGTGTATGCTGGTGAATTGTGATGATTGTATGGGTATTATAGATGAAGTAGGGATAGAGTTGATATGACATGATGTAGGTGTAATACGATCCATTAATTGAGTGGATTAACACAATTAAGGGCTTTCGGGCTATGTAAGAAAGCAGTATACACAAGTTATTTTTAAACCAAAATGAGGTGTGGACTATTAATGAGAACAATCACTTCGGAAAGGGAAATTACAATATAGAAAGGATAAAATAGGCAAAAATGAAAAATACATGTATATCACTTCCCCCGTTACTTTATTATACTTGATAATGGCATATTTGGGAGTGATGATTAGTGTCCAGGATTTTTTTTTAATGTTAGTATTTGACAGCATAATTTAGACTTTTCCTACAAAAAGCAAATATGACAATTAGTGGATATAAGTAAAAAAAGGATAATAAAACAAAACGTTCTAATATTTATATGCAAACGAAAATCCTACGCATAGGATATTAATCTAAAACAAGTTTTCCTGTATGTATGTTAATTAGAATAAACAAATTATCAAAACTAGTCGAATGCAAACTAAATTATAAACTAAACAATGAAATAACTATGATTAAATAATGAAATAATAACTAGATAACTCCCAAATAAATATTCAATGTAAATCGTAACACGGAATGATAAACAATATAATGTGATAATGCATTCAAAATAATAAATTACGACATGCACTATACAAATGACAAACCAACTTTAGACTATAAAAATAAACGAGAAATTAATACAATAAAAATTAAGCTCCTAAATGGCAAACTAAAAAAATCATGTGATTATGTATGTTGCATTTATTTAGTCAGTTTATCAAATTTCATAAACAAATGTTTATTAACAAAAAAAAAAAAATATATTTTAGGGACAAAGAAATATCTTATCGAATTCTTTCTTGACAACAAATTCGTTCACTTTAGATGCTTCATAATAGGTCCTATTACACATGGATGTGGTCCTTCACATGCACTATGCAAATTGTAAAAAATGAAATGGGACATATGAAATTAACTACGGTTTTATGGGTGGTATTTATTATAATGTGTAAAGGATTATAAGTTAATTGCTACAAAGAGATTGTGAAATCACTATATTACACGTCTATTCACTATAAAGAATTGTGAGAGCTGTTATAAATAAGCGTATAATTAAATTTTATTGAAATTATTCGCAGGCACCGGTTTATAAATATGGTATAAAGAATTATAAGTTGATTATTATAATAAAAATTGTGTTTAATTAACTTTCATTGGGATTGTGTATTAAAGATAAATGTGGTATAAAGAATTGTAAGTCAATTACTATAAGGAGACTACATAATTAATACTATCTTTATGCAACATTACTTAGCACAACACAACTTATAAATGTGTTGTAACGAAATGTGAACTAGTCGTTATACATAGACTGTAATGCCCACTAAAACGACCACTGAGACCCAAGAACAACCTAGGTTTAGATATAAAAATTATGGAATAATGTTTTCTTTGAAAAGCGTGACCACTACTAAGCTTCAAGCAATAGTTGCCACAACAAAGATTCAAAGTCAATTATAATTTAATAAATAAAATTTTCCCGTTGTAACAAACATTAGATCCACATTACAAAATTAATGAGTATAATTAATCCAAATATAGTTAAATTTCTCTTAGGTGTTAATTTAATAAATAATTAAATTAACACTATAGTTAAATATTCCTTAATTAATTTTAGAGGGTCAAAGGGGCCAAAGCAATTAAATGCCCAAGGTTTTTAATTTCACTAGGTCTAAACAATAACCAAGGTTCTTATTTACATGGGATAGAAAAACATTCTCTTATCCCCTAATGTGACCCCTTAAAAAGGTCAACCCATGCTTTAGAGTTACACATTTAAGTTAAAAAGGGTAAATTCCCACTTACCCACTCTCAGACTCATCTTTTCACTTCAACCTAATTTTTCACATATTTAACACACTTAAGGTCTCCTAAAAACATTTTCATTTGATAGGAAATTTCTTCCCATTTCCAATATTATAAATAAGTCCTCCTAACTCCTTGTATTTCTTAAGTTATAGGTTGGCGGGCTTGAGGATGAATTTTTCCTAAAGATGGGCCTATGGGCACCGGGAAGAAATTTTTCCCAAAGGTGGGCCTACGGGCTTGGGGAAGAAAATTTTCCCAAAGCGCAGGCCTGTGGGCTTAGAGAAAACATTTTTCCTGGGGAAGGTTTCGGACTAGCAGACACTGGGAGACATTTGGCGCTTTGTGCCTTTAGCTAAAAAGCGTAATTTTCATTTGCATTCCCATGAGCCCATGGCGGGGTTTCGTGCCGAGGAAATAAAATTTTCCCCAAGCCACAAGGGACACGTGGTATGTTTTTAAGCCAACGAGGGAAGGTGGATCATCAGAGGTAATTTGGATTTTAACTCTTTTGTTTGAAAGGGCGAAAGGTTTAAAAAGATTCGTGCCTCCGCTTGATGCCTAGTGATGCCACATGTCAAGCCCGTAAGCTCAAGCGTGGAAAGCGGACCATCGGGAAAACTTAGAAATGTTGTCTTTTGTGTTTAAAAGAATGAAGGTTAAAAACAACCCGCACCTTCGCCGATGCCTAGCGAAGCCATGTGTCGACCCAACGGTGACTGCGGGAAGGCGGGTCAAGGGGAAACTTAGGAATTTTTGCAAATCATTTCCAAAAGCAATAAGGTATAAAATAATATGTGCCTCCACTACACGCCTAAAGAATCCACATGTCAGACCCATAGTGATGGGTGGGGAAGCGGACCGGTGGGGAGACTTAAGATTTTACACAATTTTTTGAAAAGAAAAGTTTGAAGGTGTGGGCCCATGAACCCACGGAAGTGTATATATATACATATATATGTATGTATGTATGTATGTATGTATGTATGTATGTATGTATGTATTGCCAAAGGGAAAGATTAGACTTGTGGAGCCATGAGAGAACTTGTGATTTTTGCATTTTTGTAAAAATTTCCTAAGTAATTTTTGGGCCCGTGGATCCGATTTACAAAAAATTTCCCTTTTTTTTATAGTTAGTTTATTTTTGGAACCAAACGAAGTAAAAACTTCAAAATGCCATAATTTTTCTTTGGAAGCTCGGATTTGCTAAATTAAGGACTTTTGGAAAGGGATCGATCTCCTCTTTACATAGAGAGAACAAAATATTATTTCCAACTAGCTTAAATGGGTGAATTTTAAGAAAACATCTTTCCTTCCATTAAAATGTGAACTAAACTTTTTAACTGCCAGAATTGGTCTAATTTGCTATTATTTCTTCTTCAACACACCAAAAAGGTGTGGAGAAATGTACTTGAATGGATTGCAAGGATTAATTGATTAATGGTTGAGATTACAATACGAATTTATTTTCTTTTTGTGAAACTACATTATTATGCCTCTTTCCCAATTACTGGAGTTCTAAATAAATTACTAGGGCAATGCAATTGTTTCATGATGTGCTTTGTTCATCCTTAGTTCATTTTAAAGTTTCATTTGTCTTTCATTATTGTAGGGTACTCTGTATGTTTTTCTGATATTGATTTGTAGGTTTGAAACAAACTAATAGAGATCTACGTATTTCAAACTGGAAATTTATCTATTTCATTTGCCATACTTTAAACATTTAAGTTCATTCCATTCTAAGTTTACAATGTTCAACTTTCCTTCAATCAATACGTGAAAATCAAGAATGTAATCCTATTTCTTTTCAACCATGCATTTCGAATAACACAGAGAACATAATACTTCTTAATACATTTTTTTCCAGTCTTCAAACATAGATTTTTCAGTAATATTTCAAACATAGATTTCAAACAAGAGTAACACCATTTTGTAGAAAATAATCAACTTCCATTGAATGAAATAATAATCCCTCCTTTTACAACTTTCCTTTCCCTTCATCACAATAGATTACCGAATATATCTTTCTCATTCGAATGTAAACTTCATAGTCAAAACATAGCAGATTTTCACCATAATTATTATTACAATGCCATACACTTAAAGTGGGGATTTCACAACAAGGGACCCAAGGAGAACTATAAAATTTGTCTTCACACAAGTTCCCCGTACAATAACAAGGGAGATCCACCATGCTTCAAATTGGTCACAACAAAAACAAGGGGAGAGGTAATGCTCTCCACCTAACAAGAATTCCAGTGAAGAGGAGAAGTCATCCTCCTCATTGGCCCTTGAGACCCAACCATGTTACAATAATAAATGGATTAAAATCATGGCAACAAGAAAATCTTCCAAAACACAAAAAATATTTCACAATCATATCACAGTCCAAAATAAAAATGCTAGTTATAGTCACAAGAAGGACAACAAAAAAATATACAAGGCCTCATCACACAAAGGCCAAAAGATAAATATCTATGGGGGAAGATTCTTATACCTCCCAATGGGGAATAGGTAACCTCCTTAAAAACCCACCAAAATATTCATCTCAAACCCCTACATACTCTGCCTCCCCTAGTGCTCTGCCTCCCCATTCTCTTATGCCTCCCCCAAAAGTAAGAAATGTAAGATATTTCTTGTCCAAGGTGGAACACCCAACCCAAACTCCCTCCACAAATAACTCTTATGCCTCCCCACAAACCTTATGCCTTCCCAAAACTCTTATGCCTTCCCACATAAGATGCCCATTGTATTCTCCTACACCACACCTAAGCAATCTACCCAACCAACCAACAAACATACCAAGCATTCAAAAATATTCACATAAGCACAATACAGGAAGAAAACCTTTCTACAATAGTCAAGATCCTACCTCTCCATGATAGAGCTTGGTCCATAAGCTCAATAACAAGCTTCTTCAAATCCAAACAATCCCAAAACACCAAAAAATCCACAAGCATTTGAAATCCTCTAACTCTCTCCAATTGCAAGAGCACCAGACCAACATGAAGTAACCCCAAAACAACAAAAGAATTCAAATAAATAGAAAAGGGAGAGAGGAGGATGAGGTGGCTCCATGTAGGATGCCACATCACTCATCCTCAACTCCACCTCACAAGTCAACTTCAAACTCCAAAGCATAATTAATAAGTGGGTGAATAAATGACATTTTACTTACACACACAATCCAAGCCCACATCCCTTAAGGACCAAAATTAATTTCATGCAAGAAGGTGCAATAAAAAATTACAACTTGTCTTCCCAAAATACATAATAATGCCTAATTTTGACACCCCAACCCATAGGTAGGGTTGGTGTAACAATTTAAGAGGTGTGGGAAAAGTTTAACTTGTCCCACAAGCCTCCAAAATCAGCCCCTAAGGATAGATCCGAATTTCAAAAGGAAGGTGGAGTGTTTCACACTCAAAGCTACTTACACATTACTTACAACACATAATCCAAGATCCATCAGCTCTAATAAATGCATTCTTTGACCCATATTAATTTATTTAACAACATGATTACTCACTAATCTAGACAAAAATAAAATAAATAATAAAGGGGAAAATACATCACTAAAATCCACATACTAAAATTTAAACAAAAGAAACTAAATAAAAGAATACACATAACCCCTTGGTCACATTTAAAGGTGATCCCCTCCCCATGGGAACCCCTAACAACAAACCAAACAAATACACGTTGTCATGGTGACCCTTGTTGAATTCATCTAGAATTCCAATGTGGTTGGTCTCAATTCTCCGATGTTTGTTGTGACATGTTTACCGCAAAACATGAATACCTCCTTTGGTCTTTTGGCCACATAAAATCATCCAAAATAAATATACAATAAAACTCAAAGTCATCTATATAAAAATCAAAACATCATCAAGCAAGTAACGACATCATGTACAATTTTGTCAATAACATATGATCATAAAATTAGTTCAATCATCTATGTCTCGCTCAATATGATGAAATAACACATGTCCAAACACACACACACACACACACACACACACACACACACAGAGATATATATATAACCATGTCAATCAGCATATCAACATCAATATAAAATGTCTCCAATAATCCACATGCATCATATATGAATCGAAATCAACAATAGTCCATGATCTCTAACATCTAACATCATGCCATATCAAAAGCTACAATAACATCCATAAGTATAGTCGATAGTATCATAATCAATAACAAAAAGTGTTGAAGGGAAGTGGGCACTACATAGACCGTATAGTCATTATCTACACAACATGTTAGAGAATTACGAATCAATTGATCGAGTAATAAAAGTGGTGTGAATGAATCCAGGGAGTGACTATTTGCATATACAATGAGATGTTATGCCTGGACGTGGCTCTTCACATAATGGTAATCACAGAAAATATAAATATGTATATGCATGTTATTAGCAGAAAATATAAATTTTGTGTGCTAAAAAAATACTATGCAATCCAAATTTAATATTCCCAGGCGCCATTTAGGAGTAAGACCTGTTCAAGAATTGTCAAAACAACATTTTGTAAGTCGCTGAGTACAAAAGCGTCTTTGGAATTTGGAAACATGGCTTTTTTATTTTTATATATACAATGACACACAAAAAAAATTAGACAAGAAATATATCATTGGCTATGGCGCTAAACGGGCTGTTTGTAAGCCAAACATTATTGAAAGATTGTGAAATCATGGACTATTTGAATAGGTATTTTTTGCAAAAAGCATTGTTTCTACATGCCAACAATGACTATATTTTTATTAAATTTTAATTATTTTCTTAAGGGTATCGTGTATGGAAATATACAAAACAATAATTATATGATGAGCTATATTGAAATACCATCCGTGTATGGAAGGATGGAAAAGGGCGTGTGTGTATGAAAAGAAGTGTAGGTTGATTGATATATCTACAAACAATAAATATTTACTTGGCTACGATGACTTCAGACGTGGCTCTTCATGGAAATCACCAAAAATTGAAATAATAAATATGTTATGATATATAATGAGAATTGCAAATAATTTATTTAGAAATTACAACGATCATGATAATCACAAAAAATTTAAATGAGAAATATATAACTGGTTATAGCAATTATTTGTGAACAATATTGGCAAAAGGTGCGTGGGAGACGGATGAGCAAGGAGGAGCATATGGAGAAAGATCGGATGGAGTGGTGTGGATTGAGAGCTATGTGGAGTTGGGAGGAAGCTTGGTGGGCGTGGGAAATAGATCAAGAAAAGAGAAGCTATTTTTTTGTTTCTTTTCCGTTTTATATTTTATTGTATTTTTTAATTAAACATGAAGTTTGATACCAACTATAAATAAATCCATGGCCAAGCCGTAAAAAAATAAGAAGATTATTTACCTCGACAATGACATGCACTACGATATTGTGCAGAGATAACTCCAATCCTTACACATGAGATACGTTCAAAATATGGAAGACTTGTCACGAGAGATCTAGAAACGATGATACGTGATATATCTACATTACATGCATGAAACGATAAAAAGAACAAAACAAAAGAAACAACCAGATCTCGGATTTGTTCAAACCGGGCATGCCAAATATGTTGATCATATTTCCTTGTTCATATTAGTATTACGAGACTTCAACAAAACACCAAACAACCTCAAACATGCAAGGGCTTAGTGCCTTAGAGATGATGGCAGATCGAGGCACCAAATGGATGATGATCTTCTCACCATGATCTCAAGGAACCTAAACTCACAGACACTAGGAAAAAAATAGGTGAGATACTTTCGTGTGGATTTTCGCTCAACGGAGGGGATCCAAGAAGAATTCACTTACACAATGGCTTTCAATCCCCATGTTCACAAGATAAAAATAAGTTTCAAACGATAAAATGACATGCCAAAAAAATAAAGATATTTTCAATATACCGAATGAATGAAATGAAGATGACACCTAGCTGGTATTTTGATATAGCAACAAAATGATCGTCAAAGTGGCATTATGAGACTGGCAGATTTTTGCCTCCAAACACTCCAAAATATGCTTCAAAACTTCACAAATAATTTGGAAAATTTTTTTATTTCAAGCTTGAGAATTTTCAAAAAAAATCATATATGCAGAGGGGGGACAAAGGGTCATATTTATAACTTTAATTTGGATTACAATCCAAGGTTAACAAATAACTCGATTCATAAAAACAACCTTCTTAATGGGACATGATGAAGAGTTGATTTGACTGTGGGGTTCATGATGTGAGAAAAAGAAAAGGTGTGATGTGGAGTGGGGACATGATTAGGTGTAATAGTGAAGCCATGTGCATTACTTTACACTATTGATTTTTGGATTTGTTTTCGGATGTTGGGATTTTGAATTATTGAATTCATGGGTGGGGTTCATGAATTAATAATTTTGGGGAATTGAATTTTTAGGTGAGAATTGATTTTGAATTAAGTGGGGAACATTTGGGAATTGAATTTTAGCCAACCGACGTCGGTCATCCTAAAAAACCTACATCAGTCACATAGTTGATGCCAATTACTGCGTAATGCGGGAAGCATACCTCGACCAACAAGCTCATACCCATTCCCTAACAACCCGAGTAATCATTCCTAATCTTTACTGAACTTACCCAGATCCCGTACTGACCTATAACCCAATACTAGCCCATCACACCGACCCATTTTGACCTCAATCACCTTTATATCGACCTTTCTTATTTGTTTTGTACAAGATACCTAAATATTTTCAATTCCAATAAGATTGTTATTTCATGTTTCTTTTGGATAACAATAATATGTTATTTAAAATTTTGATTGACAACCTGTTCAGAAACATCAAGCTTCCCATATCTAGATTCTGTAGGCGGTCCACTTGTTTTATTTAACTCTATTTGGTGGCATTGTTTTGCATTTTACATGTAGTTCCTCCTAGCCAAAATGGAGTATTTGCAATAAGCATTGGATCATGAAATCAGAATGCATGCACAAACTTCAGCCAACATCACGCACATGTATTCCTCCATGTCCTATCACACTCTATCTATTTCTTAATTTATCAAGAATTTGGTGAAACAGTGGTGTCCGTGCCTAGAAAGGATGAAGTATTGAAAGTTATACTAGCAAGTGGGGCATGTAAGACCAAGAAGAAAACACAAAAAGAAAGCAAAGAGGCCAAATATAGTGGTTAATTAGCACTTTTCACATTTACGAATCATATGAATGCAAGTATATGATTAGGACCTAGAAATGTACCCAAGTGTGTGATTTTGTGTCTACAATTTCAGGATTGGAATGGGAAGGAAATATATTGACTACTTACTATTTTATGGTTTCTATCTTCAATTTATAATGTCTGGACTATATACCCATATGATATTTGTAGAAACTGACATGCATTCTGATAGTAATGTTTATGCTTCAATGGTGATTGATTTCCCATCTTGGTTATGCATTTCATTATAACATTTTATGTTTTGTACATATGTGGAAGAATCTAAAACCCTTTTATTGAGTGTACCATGACAACGAGGTAGTAACTAAGCACTTTATCAAACATGGTATGTAGAATGCATTTCTTTTATTAGTCATGCCTCAGATGAGGACTATATGCAATCATGGAGATATGAAGTGGAGATAAAAATGTTTCTTAGAAGAGTGGAAATGTATATCAACTTCCCCAAAGTTTTATCTTGATAAAAATCAAATCTAAATCAGATAATGTCATTTCTCCTCATTAAAAAATATTGAATCCTTATTTGAAATTAATTTTATTTACATATACACACGGTCATGTATACTAATGAATAGTACAAACATTGTTTACATTTTCACACACGGCCATGCAATTATTTTACAACTAAAATCACAAAAATGTCGAAAAAGCTATCAAATTCAACCTCATTCATGCAACGATTTATGTGATCAATCACTTCAAGGAATGCATTTGCAACCATAAGATGGGATGAAATTTGATCATTGACTCCACTCGTCAAACCAAAAAATTGTGATGTTAATTGGTTTTAAACAACCAGTCCATCTTTGTTAAATACATTTTTTTATTTTTAAAAATATATATTTTAGCTGTATTTACAAAAAAAAATTAGTAAAATGTGTTATTTAAATATCTATGTAATACCGCACTTATATTTACATTGAATGTGTTTATAGTGATAATGACAGTTTTACCAAAATCTTTCATATCAAACAGAGACGGGATGACTATTTTTCAAAGTGTAAAATATAGTTAAAATAGGAAAAAACACCTAGGACAGTGTCAAATATCAACTCTAAGGTCCATAAGTAGATTCAAACAGTGATTACAAATATTAAACCATGATTTAAACAAAACCAAAGCACATTAAATGTGCTACGTGATGTGACTTCGACTTGCAAAGTTGTAAGTGAGAAAGAATTTAAAAAGACGGTTTTTAAATATGCTTTTAATTAATTCACCCATTATAGTATGTAGAGGAAACTAAAGCATGTCAAACAGTTTTAGGGACTTTTCTTGTGGGTGTTTAAACTTTTCCCGTTCACATTTTGTCAAATTCGGTAAAATTTAGCACTTAAATTGAGGGAAGGAGCCAAAATCCAAGCTAAATTTCAGTGGTATGAGCTTAAATGATTATGGACACCCCTGTCTTTGGGTAGCTTGCAAGATGGGAGACACACAAATTTCATGCTATGGAAGGTAGGATTTCTATACTACATTTCAAATTAAGTTATCCATTTATAGACACTAAATTTTGGTATGGCCCCACATTTTGTCTCCTTCAAGAAGCTTACCCGTGTGAATCCCATTTCCCCTAAAAATGCATATTCAATTAATTAATCTCATGTCATAATGCCAAAACCGCATTATGTGGAATTTTCGGGTGGGAATTGATTTTGAAATAAGATGATATGACTTAATTGGAATAATGGATTATTTAGCACATAATGCAGTTTTGGCATGTGACATGAGATTAATTAAGTTATAAGATTAATCAATTGAATATGCATTTTTAGGGGGAAATGGGATTCGCACGGGTAAGCTTGCTGAAGGAGAGAAAATGCGGGGTCATACCAAAATTTAGTGTCTACAAAATGGATAACTTAATTTGAAATGTAGTATAGAAATCCTACCTTCCATAGCATGAAATCCATGTGTCTCCCATCTTGCAAGCTTGCCCAAAGTGCAGGGGTGTCCATAATATTTTAAGCTCACACCACTAAAATTTAGCTTGGATTTTGGCTCCTTCCCTCAATTTAAGTGCTAAATTTTACCAACTTCAACAAAATGTGAACGGGAAAAGAGTTTAAACACCCACAAGCAAAATCCCTTGAAACTGTTTCAGACATGCTTTAGTTTCCTCTACATACTATAATGGGTGAATTAATTAAAATCATATTTAAAAACCATTTTTTCAAATTCTTCCTCACTCTACAACTTCGCAAGTCGAGTCACATCACGTAGCACATTTAATGTGTTGGTTTTGTTTAATCATGGTTTAATATTTGTAATCACTATTTGACTCTACTTATGGACCTTAGAGTTGATATTTAATGCCCATCCCACGTGTTTTTGCCTATTTCAACTGTATTTTACACTTTGAAAAATAGTCAACCCATCCCTATTTGATATGAAAGATTTTGGTAAAAACCATCATTATCACTATAACCACATTCAATGTAAACATAAGTGCAGTAATTACATAGATATTTAAATAACACATTTTACTAAAAACATTTTTTTAAATACGGCTAAAATATATATTTTTAAAAAAAAAAAATGTATTTAATGAGATGGACAAAGTTGTTTAAAACCAATTAACGTCACAATTTTTTGGTTTGACGAGTGGAGTCAACGATCAAAATTCATCCCATCTTATGGTTGCACAATGCATTCCTTAGAAGTGACTGGTCACATAAATCATTGGATGAATGAGGTTAAATTTGATGGTAGTTTAAACATTTTTGTTATTTTAAATGTAAAATTATTGCATGACCGTGTCTCGAAAATGTAAAAATACTTGTACTATTTATTAGTATGCATGACCGTGTGTATATGTAAATTAAATTAATTTCAAATAAGGATTCAATATGTTTTTAATGAGGATAAATGACATTATCTCGATTTGGATTTGATTTTTATGAAGATTCAAACTTTGGGGGAAGTTGATAGACATTTCCACTCTTCTAAGAAACCTTTTTATCTCCACTTCATAACTCCATGATTTCACATAGTCCTCATTTGGGGCATGACTAATACAAGACAATACATTCTACATACCATGTTTGATAAAGCACTTAGTTACTCCTCATTCGTTGTCATGGTACGCTGAATAAAATGGTTTTAGATTCTTCCACATATGTACAAAACATAAAATGTTATAATGAAATGCATAACTAAGATGGGAAATCAATCACCATTGAAGCATAAACATTATTATCAAAATGCATGTCAATTTTTACAAATATCACACCTTGTTTATATGGGTATATAGTTCAGACAATATAAATTGAAAGATAGAAACCATAAAATAGTAAGTAGTCTATATATTTCCTTCCCATTCCAATCCTGAAATTGTAGACACAAAATCACACACTTGGGTACATTTCTAGGTCCTAATCATATAATTACATTCATATGAATCCTAAACATGAAAATTTATAATTAACCACTATCTTTGGCCTCTTTGCTTTATTTTTGGTTTTCTTCTTGGTCTTACATGCCCCACTTTCCAAAAGATAACTTTCGATTCTTTATCCTTTCTAGGTTTGGACACGAGATGTTTAATGAGATTCTTGATAAATTAATGAAACAGATAGAGTGTGATAGAAATGGAGGAATACATGTTTGCGATGTCCATTGAAGATTGTGCACGCATTCTCGATTTCCCTGATCCAATGTTGAATGTGAATACTCCCTTTTGGATAGGAGGAACTACATGTAAAATGCAAAACAATACCACCAGATAGATTTAAATAAAACAAGTGGATTGCCTAAAGGTAGGCTAGATCCTGGGAAACTTGATGTTTCTGAAGAGGTTGTCAATCAAATTTTTAAATAACAAGATTATTTCTATCCAAAATAAACATGAAATACCAATCTTATTGGAATTGAAAAAAATTAGGTATCTCATACAAAACAAATAATAAAGGTTAGATAAAAGGTGATTGAGGTCAAAATGGGTCGTGTGTGTAGACTACTAAAATTAGGTCATACTCCCCTTTGGTCCCTCGACAAATAAACACCTTCATCACATTCACTTAACCATGGCCCCATTCACCACACTAATATTAATTTAATTTAATTAATTCATTATCCTCACCATATTTATTATTTAAATATCTTAATTTAGATAATTCCCACACATCCACCTCACTCCTAAGACCTATTCTTAGTAAGTTGATATAACTAAATAAGACTTACCCAAACCCTAAAAATCAATGCCTACATTCCCTCTAACCACATTCCCACATGTTAGAATGAATCTTCTAGTATGATCCGTGGGTTAACAACACGAGATCCCAAAAATCAAGGGGATCTACCTAGTTTAGTAAACCTAGGAAATCCCACCCTAACCGATGTCGGTTACCCTTAACCACCACCGGTTAAGCGGAACCACTGTCACGGTCACCTTTTAATCCCCAAAACAACCTTATTTTTGAGGTTGGAAAAATGTTGGTAGATTCCTGAGAGATAACACATCTTTTGAGAACAAGTTTCGTGAGAACATGCATGCAAGGAAGGAGATCAAGTATTTTCTCTTGCACAAACATCCAACATTCATCCAACAACCACCCAAAGCATTGATTTGACCCAACCAAGCAAAAAGGAGTGCACATGCAGCCCATATAAGAGCCTTCTAACATTTGGTGATCCTCAACAGCATTCAACCTCTTACCAACACCTTCATTCATCACTCACAAGCACCTAGAACTAGATTTCAAGTAAGTAGAATAGTTTACTCCTCTAGTTCATTCATTTAATCATTGTATCTTCATCCTTTGTTCTCCTAGCCACCCATTGATCTCCATCAATACTCACCCCTCCATATCCCTATTAAAACCTCACGAAATCCCATTCAAAACAACTTAATACCTCATTTCAACTTACCTAGCCCTTCTCGCAATCACAAGGAGATCCAAATCTCATTCTTGAATTCCCAGTCTTCCACAATAATCGGCATTGGTTCTCCCCTACCGGCATCAGTCACCATTAACGGCATTGGTCTTTGTATTTACCAATACAACCCTTAACAACGACGTACCCACCTATCCCCGCATCACCCTTAATCACTTGTGACCTACCCGAGACCTCTGTTAGACTGGAGAGGACGGAACCAACTACTTGACCTTCGGATCTTATTTTAACCTAGCCTATTAGATTAGATCTTCCTTATTGTGTTTTAAGTGAGATACCTAAATCATTTCAAATTACAATAGGATTTACTTCATTACCAGCATTAAATTGTTGTAAACAATGGAATGACAACCATCTAGGATGTATCACACTTCCCGGATCTAGCACACACGAGGCAATTCACTACACATATCGCTTAAATTTTATTTGGTGGTCTTGTGTTCCATTTCAAGTAGTTCCTCCCAGCCAAAAGGAAGCTCTCACGATCAGTTGTGGATCAAGGAGTCAACACGTGCACAACAACCTATCAACCATCATTTCAACAGGTATTCCTCCTACACCCATTACCCTATCTATTTCATCAATATTCAAAGAAACATCTAAGAATCAAGTGAAACATTTTGGCACGCCCGATGGGACCCATTCGAGGTTCCTTGCATTTTTATTCATTCCTAGGAAAATTTGTGTGTTTGTTTCCCTTCTAAAAAGCATACACATTAATTTTCTTCCTTGGTAACCTTCTTTTTCTTTCTATTTGCTCTAAAAGAAACCTTTCTTTTGGTGTACTTAAAAAGAACCATTTCTTCTTGTTTTCTACATTTTAGTGAAAGAGCATCCCTCTTCCTCTTCATGTATTTGTGTCATCAAACTTCATATTTTTATTTGGGCTTAAAAATCATTGCATCTTATTCGATTTATCACAATAGCTCACACTAATTAAGGGTAACCTATACACTGGAAGTCATTCCCAGCTGATGGTTAACAAATGAATCGTAGAAAGCACATCTCTCTCTCTCTCTAAGTCTTGCCAAATTGCAAAAATTCAAAATAAATACATATTCTTAAACAACATCTTTCCTGGGAATGCCTATCAATGATCACATTGATCTGAGGATTGGTAGGTACTCCCCAACTTGCTGCTCTGTCGAGTCATACTTCAGAGTGAAGCCCGCCTCGCCATAACAAACCTAAAACCTCACCTTTTAGATCTCCTTCTTTATAGGAATCCATCCTCACCAAAAATTCTACTCTATAGTTCATGAGTCAGTCCTTAAATAACATAAGCTAAACAAACATAATAGAAAAGGCACTCTTAGGATCACATTTTTCTTAGTTTTCGCTTGGCTTGTGTTTTGAGGTGAGAGGTCACGTTCTTCATTCTTCTTGTTTATCCTTGCACACTCCTCATCATAGTTAGTGTATTTTGGCTTCTTTTAAGTGTGCTCCCGGATCACATTCTCATCATTATTAGAATTTTGGGTTTTATTCCACATCAGATTTTAATTCACGACCAATTTTCTTTCATTACTATTTAAATTTAGTAGTAGTGACCGGTGTCGGTCCAGCGACCTTTTCGGTTACCCCTACCGTCGTTGGTTATACCCAACCAATGTCGGTTCACTGTCATTTTGGTTAACCCACCCAAAAGGACACCTATTCACCTTCTTCGACTATTCAGAGTCTTTGTCACTATCATCATTCCCATTGACCTAGTAAATCTCATCAGTATTTGGCATACCTATCAAATTTGGCCTTATACCTTGTTTTTGACAACCTGTCCATTTCCTACACGGATCAAGAATGCTTGATTAAACCTAACCAACATTGGTTTACCCCGACCGACATCGGTTAGCCTATGTCACTTTCCAGCTGACATTTGGTACCTAATCCACTTTTACCACCTATTTCACCTGTTCCTGTTGTTTTTCTATGTCATTTACAAAGAAGTAGCCCAACCTAATCAGTACTTGTTCACATGGTACCGATGCATCAAAATCTAGCACCATCGTATTCCACACCCGTTATCAACCACTCCCACCTAGCCCTTTTCCACCTTCCATTTTATCACCCGCTATGGATCGTATCCAACATATACATGAATATGAGGAGTTTGCATGACTCCTTGACTAAAACCCTACCGCCATGCGTTTTACCTTTCCCACTCATCCACTCGAGATGCCTCGGGTTAGTTGATATACGGAATGCTCATATCTATTCCCGACTCGCTCCCACTCCTCCTTTGGCCCCATCTCGGCTCGTGCTTCCTACATCTACCTTACCCCGGATCGTTTTCGTAGCTAGGTCCACTATGACTATAGTGTCTACTACACATCTGTTGCACCCGCCACATCCACCATACCTTTGAAAACCACTCAAAACACAACCTCATCTGCCCCTATTGTCTCACATATACCTATGGCTACACAACCACCTCCCGTGTTGGTGACCCCCACCCCCTTTCAAAATGTGGTCCTTTCTATTCCCCAATCGTTAGCCCCCATTACCACTAGGGTCACCATGACCCTTCCACCTCCATATACATACTATCAGCAGCCTCCTATTTCATTTGTTATTCATTCTGGGTACGTACCCCTATTTCACTACCTCCTTCTCAATCTACCTACACGGCAGCACCATATACTGGAATGCCACCCTTGTTACATGCCCAACACCAACCCTCTTACGCTCACAGAGGCACCCACCATCGTAACCTACTAATGACCTAATAAAATTAATGATGGACAAGATGCGAGACATTGGAAGTGTCGATTTCTAGCTCCCGCAACACCCTCACCTATGATGAAATTTGAAACAAGCCTATCCACTCATTCCTTCATATTCGCCCATACCCCATGCATTGGGAAATCCTAAATTCAATCTGTATCAATAACAAGGAAGACCCACAACAACATTTATGGTTGTTCAAACATGGGTGCTACCTAATCACCCATGATGATGCTTTGTTCTTAAGGACCTTTCCCATGTCTCCGAATAGACTGTGTTAGATTGGTATAGTGGGTTACCTAGACACTCTATATTTTCATTTAATCATGTAGCCCAAGCCTTCTTGGATCACTTCTTCATTAATATCATCATGAAGGTTACCATGACTCGACCTATGCTCGAGCATCAATATGATGACGAATCTATCACAATTTTGTCACTACATTTGGTGTAGCTTGATCAATCAACTCACCTTCCAACTACTGCAAACCTGAACTCATCAAGCTCTTCATGCGGGCTTGTGCTAGACACATCTCACTGACCCTACAGGTTCAAACTTTTGAACATTTGATGAAGCATTCACCATGGCACGAAAGTTAGAGTTTCGAGCCATCAAAGGAAGAAAATTCAATTACGCAATATGAATACAACATTTAAGTCAAATGATACCTCTTCTTCTTCCAAACCACAGAGTAATTATTCAAAATCTAAGGGCACCACTAACGCAGTGGTACTCAAAGCCGGTCCAGCTCATCCATCAAATCAAGCTACCCCCTCATCTAATCTCTCACCCATCCAAAATTTTCAATTCAGATGAGAACAATGGAAATACACCCTAATTGGGGAGCCTTACTCTTCTGTCTTAGAAAATCTCATCAAAGTTGGGGCCATCACCCTTCCACCTATAAAACCACACACTGGTTTTGACCCTACTCACCCCCATGCCCGCATGGTATAAAGAACATGACTTTTGTAACTATCATCGAGTAAAGGGTCATAGTGATGGCAATTACATCACTTTTAAAAACATTGTCCAAGAAATGCTCGAGAAAGGTGAGTTAACCATGGATAATCCTAACACACATTCCAATCAAAACCTACATAACTTCAAGAAACCCTTTCCCAATCATGCCCCTTCATCTAATCAAACCAGTCAAGACCTTAACTCATGATAGCCATACCGCGAGGTCCATGCTATTTTTAGTGATGTACTTGTTGCTTCCCAATTACCCCATATTCCTTCCATAGAGGAGATTCTAGCCCAAAATCCTCCTTCTGCATTGGAACCTACCTCACCTATTCCTCCACCCATAGAGGAACACCTTTCACCTCCTTCCTCACCCATGGAGGAGCCCTTTACTAATATCGAGACCATTTCACCTTTTTCTTCTCCACCTAGGGAACCGTCACCCACAATACTTCTTCATTCCATGGAAGATACTTGTTTATCTCCTCCACCCAAAGAGGAGTACCCATCATCTCCTCCACCCACAAAGGAGCACCCATCATCTTCTCCACCTACAAAGGAGCACCCATTTTCTCCTCCACCTATCAAAGATCTAGTAGAGATACCTTTGCCTCTAGGCAAACATTCTCCATCAGCTACCCAAGATCTTGTAGACCTACTTTCGGGTCTCTTACCCATGGAAGATGAAGCTAATGAATTTCCCATCTCTAAGACACATTTTATAGGAATAGCCATTGGGTCCTCATCAACATCACCTACAGACATGCCATTCTCACATTTGGCCGATTGCCTAGATTATGTGGATAGAGCCTTATTATGGGAGTGTCTTCTGCTTCTTGTTTCAACATAAATGTAGATGTCGCTTGCTAATACTTCCAATATCTACCTAAAAATATTCCGACCAGTTTAACCGAGCACAACCACCTGTATCACTACTTCTTCCATAACCCTTCGCACTACTCAACATACTCCCTTACCCATAACCCAACATACATCTAAATCCAAACCCGCACCTTCATCATCTTCCTCAACTAAACCTATTACTACCTTAGGGGTCACCCCAACCACCAACCTTACTCATCCACCTATCAAATTGGATTTAGCTACATCCTCCAAAGTCAACACCAAACCTACTCGACACCCAAACAGAAGAACCAAACCCATAGAACTCATACCCCGGCTGCGCCAATCATACCTACATCACCTTCACCCTTTCTGTCCATTTTAGGACCTCAACCTCCCAACACGATCAAGAAACTTCCACCCATCAATAAACCAAAAACACAACAGCCCACTCCTTCCTCGCAAACCTCTAACCTACCCAAGCACCCAACATGACTTACACCTACACCTACAACATATTTACCACCCATACCTCCAATACCCTCAACAACTTCTTCATTACCCACTACACTTTAGTCTTTGTCTCTCACACCCCCTGCTTGACCCGCATCATCTACCTTCATAGCACCTCCATTATCCCCATGGGTAACTTTCCCTCTTCCCCATCCACTTTTCCCTCTAGATCTCATACACCCATATCACCTTTACCCAAGAAGGTGTAACCCAAAAACAAAAATCCACAACCCTCTAATAAGGTATTCAAAGAAACCATACACCCTCTTGCTCGTTCATCTACCATACCCCTACCCAAACAAACATGACCAATACCCAAGACCACTTGCACCCAAAACCATGGCTCAACCCACTCCCCCCCGCAAGGACCATTCCTCAACAATCAGCCACACCTACACCCAAACCCACTTTCACTTCTCATTGTGATCCACTAGCGGGGTCCTATGCCAAAATATTAACCAACCTCCTTGAGACTTCTGTTATCACATTACCACCACTTAGACCTTATGACCCCCTCAAACCCAAGCCAAAAGGGTTTGATGACACTAAAATTTTTTCCTACCATCATGTGCCAGGGCATGATGTGGAGAACTACAAGGCTTTGAAAATTGTCCTTATCTAGTTATGTCCTCTGAAAGCCAACTTTGACGATGACAACCTTCTCGATGAGGACCCTGCTTCACCGACACCCATTCCCACAAGTCCTTCCCTCACTACCCACTCAACAACCACAACCTCCACCCCACAGCTCCTAGAGCCACCTCCAAGATTTGAAATTAACATGGTTCACATCAGAGAACTTGCTACACCATTACCTAAATGTCGTTGTGCCCAGCTCACTTCACAAGTATTTTCTCCCTCGGTAGGTTTTTTTCCATCATGTCGTTATACCACTCACCCTACACCTTCTTTGTTTTCCAACTCCCCTCATATCAACATGATCCACGTTACTACCCATGCTCAAAAGGATAAAGGTAAGGAAAAGGAAACTAACCCACCAACCAATCGTATACCCAACATACCATTTACACCCACACCTAAGATTACTATCTCGGACCCACATACCTTATTTCTAATGGGGTCACACATCACACCATGCTCAAACAATTGCACCAATCTCCCCTCAAAATGTCCCTATATGACCTCATCCAAACCTTAGAATCCCATTGTCGGGATCTCATGTAGGTTATTCAATCTATTGAGGTTTTACCCAATGACCCTACACACATTGCCTCCATTATCACACCCCATCATGTAGCCTCTCTCACCAAATTGCCACCTTTATCCACACCTCACCCTACTCACCAAGTAGCCGCCTTATCTTCTCGGAGGAAGAGATCGCACCACACCAAAAAAATGACCTAGACCCAGCCCTCTTCATCTCTTTACACATCAATGATATACATGTACAACGTGTAATGATTGATGGAAGTCTTGCTAAGCATTATCATCATTTCATCCCATGCATTTGCTCAAATGCAGATACCCGATAATTGCATGCATAAACATCCTATCATGTTGCATTCATTCAATGACGCTATCACCTCTACACTAGGCACTATCATTCTCCATGTTCGCATGGGTCCCGCACTATTCCAGAGCTATTCTATGTCTTGGAGGGGGAATTTCAATATAACTGTTGCTTGGCAGACCCTGGATTCATGTCATGGGTTGTGTTCCTTCCACTTTGCATCGTTGTGTAAAGTTTGAACACGAAGGACACACGTATACCATTCTAGCTTATCCATCACCTTTTAAAACATGTTACATTATCTCTCGACCCAACAATGTGCTCATACCCATTAAGGCGTCTACCTCCTCGACCACTACCACTGCACCCACACCCCGCTTACCAATACAGTTGCTACCTCAACCACACATACCTCCTCCATTCCTACCGCTGCCACAACCTCCACGACCAACCCATCAGCCTCCCAATACGTTAACTCCACCTCTGCATTCACCTCCAACACATCATCTATTCCAACTACCCACATACCAACCACTGATCCCTTAGAATGCATTTTTCAATGCCTCACTTTGGGAGAATATCGCTTATATAGTGTCAACACATTCCTTACTCCACAAGAGTATGAAAGTCTTCACCAACACCCTCGCTATGATTACCACATAGGAGAATGCCTCCTTTATGGTCCTCCTCACCTTCGTACTAGTCTCACCTAAGCGGGACTTGATACTACCACTTACACACCCGAACCACCATCACAAACTCACCCATTTTCCGCTGACTTCCAGTCTCTCACCAATCACCATTTCACCCACACCTTCTTGCACCGATGTGCATGGAAGGGTTTTGGTTTTGGATTTACGAGAAAGGCTGATATACCGTCATTCCTTGTACCACCCGTAAACATAATGACCGTAGTGGTATCATCTTTTTGAACCACCTACCAAACAAGCCCGCATTGAACTCATTGAGAACATCAACCCTTCTCCACCTTCTTCACCCGCTCCACCTTCATCACCGCTTCACCGACGGAGTCGATGGATCCAGAATCTATCCCTCCTAATTTTTTTTTCATAAACACCATTTCCTTGGGGCCTTTGACTTATCAACGTGAGGGCAAGGCCCCTTCCTCTCTTCCCTTCCTATATCCTGAAATGATTGATGATGATACACCTTCCATTAACATCATTCAATGTCAGGATGATGAATCTATACTCACCTACCTTGGTGTAGAAGACTCATATATTCATCGGTCGTTACCCTCTAAGATGCAAACCATGTTGAATGAATCAACTATCAAGATCAACATTCATACTCAGGATGACCCGCACATCCTAAAGATTGGTCAATATTTACATGTTGAACAGGAAGCCATCACTTCTTTTCTCAAATATCATAACCACACTTTCGCTTGGTCTTATGCAGACATGCCTGGTATTGACCCCACCATAGTGGTCCACAATATCGTAACTATTCCCAATGCCAAACCCATCAAACAAAAGCTGAGGAAAATGCACCCTCGCATTTCCTTCTTGTCAAAGAAGAACTTCAGCACCTTCTTTATGTTTCCTTCATATTACCCATTGATTATCCTCATTAGATCTCTAACATTGTCCCTATCACTAAGGTGATAGGGGGACTCTTGCATTTTCATGGAATTCCATGACCTCAACCTTTCCTACCGAAAGGATGATTTCCCTCTACCTGGTATTGACCAACTAGTTGACCTTACCATTGGTCACAAGATGCTATCACTCATGGATGGATTCTCGAGTTATAACCAAATCTTGCTTGCCCTAGAGGATCAACACAAAACCATGTTCATCACCCCTTGGGGGACCTTCTGCTACCGAGTCATGCCTTTTGGCCTTAAAAATGTTGGTGCCACATATCAGCGGGCTATGACTTACATCTTCCATGATATCATGCATTGTATATTGGAAGATTACATGGATGACCTCCTCACCAAATCTAAATGCCGCTCCAAGCACCTCACTATCCTCAAAACCATTTTTGACCGCCTTATTAAATATTGCATTTGCCTTCACCAAATAAGTGTGACTTTGCGGTTCTCTCGGGATAGCTTTTAGGGTTTATCGTTTCCTTACGTGGTATAGAAATTGACCCTGCTAAAGTCAAATACATTCTAGAAATGCCTCCACCCACTAATCGTAGACAACTTCATAGCCTACAAGGTAAGTTGCGTCTATTCGCCATTTCATTTCACAATTATCCGATCGGTGTCAACCATTTCATCATCTTCTCAAGAAAGATGAATCCTTTAAATGGGATGATGATTGCCACAAAGATTTCAAGGCCTTAAAAAAATACCTTCTCCAACCACCCATACTTATTCCACCTAAAGGCGATCAACCTTTCTACCTATACATCTCAGCTACCGATCATTCCTTGGGAGCCATGCTCGCTCATCGCGATGAACAACACAAAGAGTAGGTGGTTTATTATATAAGTCGTACTCTTTTGGAAGATGAAACCTGATACACCCATCCCAGAAAAACTTTCTTAGCCTTAGTTTTCATTGCCACAAAACTCCACCATTACCTACTCAACCACAAAACCTATGTTGTGACCAACACCAACCCCTTACACTTTGTGTATGCAAACCTTTTCAAAATCAGCTTGCCACATGATGGATTATTCTTTTATCTGACCTCAACCTCAAATTTATTCATCAAAAGTCCATCAAGGGCCAAGCCATCACTGACCAATTGGCTAACGCACCTATTTCTAGGGATCAACCCTCTAATTTTGACTTTCTAGATGAGTCCATTGCTACCCTTTCCCTGGACAAACCCCCTTACCAAATGATGCTCTTATTTAATGGTTCTAAGTGTCGGGCGTGGAGGTGGGGCTGGTGTTATCCTAATTCCACTTGATGGTGAACCCATGCATTTTCTTTCAAACTAGATTTTGATTGCACAAAAACATTGTCGAATACGATGTGCTCGTATTAGGTCTCCAAGCCGCCTATGCCCTAGATGTAAAATTGATCAACATCTTTAGTGATTCCTAATTGGTCATTAACTAAGTCAATGGTATATACTAATTTCGTAATGAGATACTTAAAAATTATAAACATCATGTAGACATAATTTTGAACACCTTTGACCATTACGCCCTTCAAACCATCCCCCATTCAACCATAAAATTTACAAATACCATGGCCTACTTGGCTTCTCAAATACCCGCTTCACCACTCGATTCTAAAATATTTTTCACCATACAATGACTCCAATCACCCTCTTATTTACCTCATGAAATTTACTCCATCGAACCACTACCCCCGACCCGAGTGACCTTTGGTATAAACAATACTTCGACTATCTTTCTCTCTCCATCTTACCTCCTGATCTCACCCATAATGGATAATGCACCTTCCTTAAAAAGGTATCTCGTTACGTCATTATGGGGGTCCTTCTCTATAAGCACGGATTTTATGGAATTCTCTTACGATGCCTCACGAGTTCTGAAATTCCTTATACCATTAAGGAAGTTCATGATGACATATGTGGAGCTCACTTTAGTGGCCTTCTTATGGCTAAGCATATTCTTCACCTAGGCTATTACTAGCCGACCCTCAAGCATGATTGTTGTGATTATTTCAAACATTGTGTAAAATGCCAACAACATGCCAACCTTCATCATACACCCACTCATGCCTTACTGGTCTCCCGTAACCTTTAGCCCTTCTCTCAATGGGGTTTGCATCTTGTCGAGAGAGATTAATTCCCATTCTTCCCAACGACATCAATGGATCATCACTTTGCTACTAAATACTACACAAAATGGGTTGAGGCCATACCACTCATATCCACAAAAGATAAGAAAATATGTGAGTTCATCAATCATCACATCATTTTTCGCATTGGTGTTCCTCATCACCTCATCACTGATAACGGAAAACAATTCAAAAAAAAAAACATTACAAAAACTTTTCGATGCCTTTGGCATTCAGCTAAGTTTCTCATCACCTTATTGCCCACAAACTAATAGCCAAGCCGAATCCACTAATAAAACCCTAAACAAAATTCTCATGAAAGTGGTTAACAATATTGGGAAGGACTGGCATACGCACATTCCTTTTTCCCTATGGGCATACCACACTAGTATCTCGCACTTCCACTGTGGCCACACCATTTTCTCTGGTCTATGGTACCAAGGCTATTCTACCTCTCAAAGTCTAGATTCCCTCACTCCACATTTCTCTCCATGACATGCTCAATGATGATGAATTTCATCAAGAATCGTTTAGCACAACTTGAGTTATTATATGAATGTCATCTTAACACTCTTGATCACCTTCAAGTTTACCAAAATGTATCAAACGTGCCTACGATAAATGTGTCCATGAACGAACCTTCCAATTTGGTGACCTTGTCCTGAAAGAAAATCAACATGTAACCAAAGCGAGTAAAAGTAAACGAGACAAATTTTATCCTAATTAGCTTGGACCATACATCATGACCCATACTTATGGATCAAGTGCTTATCATTTATCTTCCCTTGATGGTAAAATTGAACTTGAGCCCCTTAACACCTTACATCTTCGACCGTTCTATTGTTGAATTTTAGTCCTACATCACTTTTTCCTCCTTCCATGCTCATCCCTTGAGTGCTCTCCAGTTCTTACACCTCACCAATGATTAAAAAAGAATCATGTGGGTACCCATCGCTTATTATCTTCTCTCACATATGTGTATCATGGCACCGCACATAGCATGATTCTCATGGATACTTTTCATCTACCTTTAGATGAGATCCCATGGTCGTTTCACCCTACTTTTGAACAAGAATCATTTTCCTCACCTTGGTCTTTTCCATGACTTCAAATCCCCACGTGGGACCCAACTCCTTGAGTCAAACTTCTAATAAAAATATGACTCCCTCAAAAGGACATCTTCCTCTCTGCAATCGCTGCTATAAATAGACTGCTCCCTCAAAGGATAGCTATGTAAAGCTCTTTAAAAAAAAATGAGAGAGAACTGAAGCTTCCCACATTGATCAGCTTCACGAAGACCTCAAGGAGTTCATTTCCTCATCCCATATAGACTTCCTTGCATCGATCAGTCTATCTCAAATACAAGTCAAAATAGACAACTTTTTAGTCACGGAATTGCCCATTGTGACCTTGGATCTCTTGCCGAAAGAGCATTCCACCTCATATCATATAAAATTACCCACCTTTCACCCCTCTCACCATTTTCACCCCCATTTTCCTACCGCCTCAAGGGACCTCTTGGAAACCAAGACATTTGGTGATCATGTGACTACTTTTCACCTTAGAACACTCAATCATGCAATGTCTTTAGGGTCTTACGTTCATCACCTCCTCCAAGGTATGATCTACTCAAGTATGATCGTAACCAATTAGTTGGCTTTATTGCCCCTTCTTATCTTTTAACCATATTTATTTACGTTTTGATTACCTTATGTAGGACTTGTTCCTCGACGCTTACCTTTGGGTAATCTTCTTCTTTTTCCACAATTGACATCACCTATACCAATTTTCCTATAACCCACCCACACCTAATAGACCTAAACCCAAATCATGCGTAATACCTACCAACTCATTTTCTTCATCGTGCTTTGCCGTTGTCGAGGTGGCACGTTTATGCCACCGCACCGTGGCACACCCGATCCCTCTCCGGCCCTCGCCATCACAAAATATCTACCCATGTCTCCAACCAATCAAATCATGCCCACCGATCCTATGGACCCGCCTCTCTACAACCAATCACCCACTGCTCAGATCACCAACTCACCACTCCATTCGTCTAGAAACTTTTCCTTTTTTTCTCTCTTTTGTCATTTTCTCAATTCGCTAAATGACAAATGAATAACAAAAACATGGATTTTTTATTTTTATAACAAACCTAACCTAACCGATGCTAGTTTTACCTTCACCGGCATTGGTCGCATGCCCTACCTTACCGTGATTAGTTCCACTCTATCGGTGTCAGTTACCCTTGACCGGCATTGGTCACCCTCTCTTGCACCTTGCCCTAAATTTTACCCTATTACCCTGCCCGTCACTCTTTTTTCCACACCCAACCTTTACCCAAACCATTTACCTCACCCCCGACCTCATCATTTATTACCTAACCTCGTCCTCCTTTGGGGACTTGTTATTTTACCCATACCTCATCCTTACCCGCGCCGTGACCTAGATATTTGGACCTAGACCATCGCTAGTGACCTTTGACCTCATGTGTTTGTTATACTTTGTAGCACTATTACCTATGTTGATTGACCTAATGACCTTACCTTGCCTCTTGTCGTGACCATTTATCATGACCCAACCTTTGGTGTACCGAAACATACCTAAATTCTCATGCACGTAGCCTACGTCATGTTTCCTAACCATATCCTATACCTTGGATACCAATATCACATCGACCTTGTTTGGATAAACGTCTTGACCTTAAACAATGTAGAGTTTTCTGCTCTTCAACCTAGTAGCGTGATGTATTTTATACATGTGCGTGCATTTGACTGTTACTACCTTTGACCCTAACCCATTACCTAGATTACCCAAGTATACCTTTTTCCTTTTTCCCCCGTTCCCCATCTTTCCCTTTCTCACATTCACCTTTTTATCAAACCACTCACCGATTCTTCCTTCTTCCTTGTTAGTTCCTGGTTTGAGGGGGATCACCTCCACCCACACATGGGGCAACCACATCTTATTTTTTTCAGCATCGCTTACAATACAAGCTACGCAACAAAAAGGGGCAAAATGTAGACACTAAAATTAGGTCACACTCCCCTTTGGTCCCTCGACAAATAAACACCTTCATCACATTCACTTAACCATGGCCCCATTCACCCCACTAATATTAATTTAATTAAATTAATTCATTATCCTCACCATATTTATTATTTAAATATCTTAATTTAGATAATGCCCACACATCCACCTCACCTAGACACCTCATCAAGCCACCTCACCCTAAGACCTATTCTTAGTAAGTTGCCATAACTAACTAAGACTTACCCAAACCCTAAAAATCAATGCCTACATTCCCTCTAACCACATTCCTACATGCTTAAAGGAAGCTTCCAGTCTAATCCGTGAGTTAACGACATGAGATCCTAGAAAATCAAGGGGATCTACCTAGTTTAGTAAACCTAGGAAATCCCACCTAACCGACACCGGTTACCCTTAACTGTCACCGGTTAAGCCAGAACCACCATCGGTCACCTTTTAATCCCCAAAACAACCTTATTTTCAAGGTTGGAAAAGGTTGGCAGATTCCTGAGAGATAACACATCTTTTGAGAACAAGTTTTCATGAGAACATGCATGCAAGGAAGGAGATCAATCATTTTCTCTTGCACAGACATCCAACATTCATCCAGCAACCACGAGCATAGATTTGACCCAACCAAGATAAAAGGAATGCACATATAGCCCATGCAGGAGCCTTCTAATGTTTGGTGATCCTCAACAACATTCAACCCCTTACCAACACCTTCATTCATCACTCACAGGTGCCCAAAACTATATTTCAAGTAAGTAGAATAGTTTACTCCTTTGGTTCATTCATTTAATAATTGTAACTTCATCCTTTATTCTCCTAGCCACCCATTGACCTCCATTAATACTCACCCCTCCATATCCCTATTAAAACCTCGCCAAATCCCATCCAAAACAACTTAATACCTCATTTCAACCAACCTAGCCCTTTGTCCAATCACAAGGAGATCCAAAGCTCATTTTTGGCATTCCCAGGTCTTCCATAAGAACCGGCACCTTTGGTTCTCCCCAACCAGCCGGTCACTCTTAACCGGAATCGATCTCTGTATTTACCAATACAACCCTTAATAGTGACCTACCCAGTTATCCCTCATCACTCTTAATAACTCGTGACTTACCACGAGACCTCTGTCAAACCTACAGAGAACTAGAACCAACTACTTGACATTCAAGTCTTATTTTAACCTAGCTGTTAGATTAGATCTTCCTTATTGTGTTTAAGTGAGATACCTAAATCATTTCAATTTACAATAGGATTTACTTCATTACCAGCATTAAATTGTTTAAAGCAGTGGACACACAACCATCTAGGAAGTATCACACTTCCTAGATCTAGCAGAGACACTAGGCGATTCACTACACATATCGCTTAACTTTTGTTTGGTGGTCTTGTGTTCCATTTCGTAGTTCCTCCTACCAAAAGGAATCTCTCACGATCAGATGTGGATCAAGGAGTAAACATGAGCACAAAACCTATCAACCATCATTTCAATAGGTATTCCTCCTATTCCCGTTACCCTGTTTGTTTCATCAATATTGAAAGAAACATCTAAGAATCGAGTGAAGTAAGGTGATGGGATAGTATTGGGTTATAGGTCTTGTACAAGCTCTGGGTAAGGTCTGGTAAAGATTAGGAATTATTCTGGGTTGTTAGGGAATGGGTATGAGCTCGTTGGTCTGAGGTATGTTTCAAACATAGTAATCGACATCGGTGTGTGACCGATGCAGAGTTTTTCAGGATGACCGACGTTGGTTGGCTAAGCGGGTGTCGGTAGAGGGCGGTTAACAAACATCTCTTAGAAATTGTATTTAGACTCTCTATGATTATACGTAGGAAATTTGGAAATGGTGGGTGTGAGGTCGTGGAATGGTCTAAAAGGTTCACTGAGATAATTAGGATAGGGGAATATAGTTGGAAGGTCCAGGTATGGTAGGGTGATAAGTTGGTGGGAGGAAGGAAGGTGTACAGATGTACGAAAGGATAAATTAATGAGATGAATAATAAATCTTACTAAAAACAGAGATAAATTAAGAGATATTAGGTAATTACTAAAGAATGGATCTAGAGAGAAGGTACGTCGTTTACGTGTCGTGGTAGTTCGAGTCTCCGTGCTTCTCCATGTGAATCCATTTCGTGAAGAAGGTGATGGATACTAATGGTTTCTTGGTAGTGCTCAGGTGCTTCCTTTTCCCGAGTGCTTCAAAATTTGAGTGCTCTAAATCTCTATTCGTATGAGATTTTGAATCAAATGATCAACCTCAGCAAAGGATTTTTGAAATGTATTTAAGCTAACCAACGACGGTTAGGGGTCCAATGTTTGTTTAGATGGAAATATCTAGGTTGGCCAAAAATAGCTTGATTGTTTTTGTTTTTGGCGTGGTCTTCAATCTTCTTTCAAGTCTCGATTGATAGACCACAAAAGAATGAATAAGAGTCCTATTAGGTTTGTTAATAGGAGTTGAGTCTAGGTTTAGACTAAGTTCTAGTTTGTTAAGAAAGTCTTATACTTGTTGCTTTAGGTCATTGATGGGGTTTGATTGGGTCATGGAGTGAGATGGGTGGGTGAGGTGGTCAAGTGAGGATGTTAATTACAATAATTAAAGTAATTAATTATGTGCACTATGGGATATGAATAGGTAAGGTATGGTTAATTCAATTAATGGGGTTATAGGATAT
Organism: Taxus wallichiana var. yunnanensis; assembly: GCA_018340775.1. Classification (NCBI taxonomy): domain Eukaryota; kingdom Viridiplantae; phylum Streptophyta; class Pinopsida; order Cupressales; family Taxaceae; genus Taxus; species Taxus wallichiana. The sequence goes on from CM031240.1 coordinate 145,637,947, forward strand.
TATGACCTAAATTTTATGTCTACATTTCACCCCCTTTTGTTGCGTAGCTTGTATTGATAAGTGTTGGTCCAAAAATGTCGCTTGGGTAGATCTATGGATAGACGAGCCAACGGTGTGCGGGCATAGCCCCTCTTTGAGTCAAAGCAAAGTGAAACGGTTTATTACTATTCTACCAAAGCGGGAATCTATGCAAGTCTCACAGATTCTGCCTTCGGGGGTTTGGGATCTCATCCCAGTAGGGGTGTTTCCGACTACGAAAAGAAAGGAAAGGAAGAGGGGATGAAGAAAGAGTAGGTCCGAAAGAAGAAAGAAATGAATTCCAAAGCGAGTAAAGGTCAGAAGGTTTATGTTTTGGGATTGGTAGTAAATAGAGCCAAACCTACTTGCATAAACGAGCAAAGCAATACTGATGATAAATAAATGACAATAAAACAGAAGTAGATCCAACAGAATAAACACACAGATCTAACGTAAGAAAGATCTAATGCACATAACACATGTATTCAGCACAAAGTCTAAATATTGTATTAATATTTTTTCTTCAAAAAAGCTCAAAATCTTTTTTTCTTCACTTCTATTTTTCATCGAAAGATATTCATCCATCCCACAATACAACAAGTATTGGAGTATTTATAGAAGAAGAAGAGAAAAGAAGGCAAAAAGGAGCCAACAACTATTTACAAAGATATTTACAAAATATCTAAAAGTCATGTTGACTTTTTACAACTTGATGGATGACATCATCCCATGATGTAACATGGATGACATCATCATTTGTATCAACATACTCGAGATATTTCCAAAAAGAAAACGAAGAAGAAAAAGAGAAGAAGAAGAAGAAGAAGAAGGAGAAGAAGAAGCATTTATTCGTCATTGTCATCCTGTGGCCGAAAGGGGGTGGACTGTTTTGTTCTTTGCTCGGGTGTGACGAGATATGGAACCGAGAGCGGTATTCCATGAACTTGTTGATCATTGGCCCTAGTTGATCACGGGAAGGATCCTTGTGCGGCTCATGATCACCTCACAAGTCTCTCGCTCATCTATGAGCTTCTCGGGAGTTTGGAATAGTCCTTTTCTACCTCAATGAGGAACTCCGATTAAGTCCCTACAGGCCAGCTAGGTTGTTGATAGACTCTGTGTCAAATGTGACCTCTGGCCCCATTCCTTGAGAAGTGATCTCCTTGAAGATCCGGGTGGTTTCATCAGCTTTCCTTAAAGTGAAGGAAGGAGTAAGTAACCCTGGCGACATATTAAGAACAATCCGTTCCATTTGGTGCATCGCATACGGGGCTTCTTCCTTGACTTTGTCAATCTTTTCTAGAACAAATTCTAGCTGATCCACCGAGTAGTCCGAGTGGACGTGATTTTGTTGAGGGCCCTTGGATGGTGAAGACACCGAACTTGACCGCAGATCTTTGGTGAATAGTCAAACATTTCTTTGAAAGGTCTCGTGCTGCAGTCTAGCATGTTCCAGCTCTTCTGATATGGGCCCTGCTAACGCTTGGAGCTCTTTATTCCACTTACCAATGTTCAGGTACAAGTTGGAGAACTCGGCGATCACTTTTCACTTTGTCTTTAAGGATTTGGCTCCTCCAAGTGGAAACAACCATACCTGCTCGCCAATCTTGGCATACTCATTAGTTTTTTTCTGGCCGAGAATCTCAGAAGTTTCGGCGGCAGTTGTGGGAGGCGCACTACCCATCTTCTGTAAGGCTTGGAGCAGATATTTGTTTTGCTCCTTCAGTTGCCTTTTCTCTTCCTTTATCTCTTTAAGCTTCTTGCAGAGGGCGTCAACTGCAGAAAGAGCCTCCCCCTGAAGACTTTCGGAAGATGTCCCCATTGTGACTTGGGTCACAGTAAAATCTGTCAGAGACAGATCCTTTTTCTCTTTGAGGGGATTGGGGTATGTGATTTCCATAACTCTCTCTCCTGCAGCACTTTGAGAGAAGCGTGTGACAGGCTTCTGCTTCTTTGCCCCCTTAGATGGGATCACGGAAAAGTCCATCGGAGCGATGGGAACTTTCCTCTTTTCGACTTAGCTGCTTTAAGATATCTAGGTGGACCTATGGTAGAAGGACAAGAAGCAAAGGAGGGGGCAGCTGCGGTAGTAGAGGGGAAAAACATGGAGACATGTGGGCGGCATTGAGAGAATAGCCGAAGAAGTGCCCACGGAAGGAAGGGAATTGCAGCGGTGGAAGACATAGGAAGGGAAGGGAGCTCGGAGATGAGGAAGAAATGGAGGAGGACGAGATCAGTGAGGAAGAGAAGATAGACTAAGAGGCGGGAATAGTAGAAGAAGAAGGGGGAGAGGACACGACCAAAGGGATGGTCACTGAGTCACTCAAGGAGGAGGAAATAAGAGAAGAAGAAGGGATAGAAGGGACCTCAGTTGTTATAGCAATGCCGACATCCTGAGTGGATGGGCCTATGGGAATATCCTCTTTGCTTCTTTCTCTGGTGTAACCAAATTTATTACTGCTCGGGTGCCGTGGAAGGAGGACTCTAAGGGGCTTCTTCCTGAATGGTGCTAGATTCACCTTCTACGCCTTTGCCCTTGCCTTTAGGCTGCTGTTTGGATCGTGGAGGTGCGTTACCCAATGGGGAGGTTGTGAAATCAACCCCAAGGTAGATTAGTCCGTTCATCCGGCACCAATGCTCCGCCCCACGCAGTGAGTCTCCTTGACCCTCTCCTCATTGTCTCGAGGGCCTTAGTTCTATCAATGGCCGGAAAGGGCCAATTGTCCCCATCTATGTCAGTATATACCTTGTCTATTTCATCTTCCATAGTTTGGAAGCCTTTGGGGACAATGGCTATCCCATATTGGATGATTTCTGCCAAGGATAGGCGAGAATGATCCTTTCTCCGAGCTCCACCTCATGGATGATGTCAATGTAAATGTCCTTGATCTGAGGGACGTGGATTGGATCAAGTTTCGCCCTTGGCAGACAGCTCCTTGGGTCGAAGGTAGGCCTGGCTAGGAAATCATGTTTCAAATTAAGTAACTCCTAGCTCTGCAAACATTTCCTTCGCCTTGTTGTGGGTAGAGCATGTATATCAGCCCACTTGTGAGGGGAAAGGAGTTCCACCCTTCTTTCTTTTCAAGCATTTCTCATGGTATGTGATCAGCTGCCTTGACAGCTCCAGCAGAATCAGTTTAGGTCTAGCATACCTCGGTAGCCTGGTTGGCTCTCCTAAAAATTTGGCAGCCCTTAGATAGGTGAATGTGGGAAATTGGGTGAACAGGGCCCCCCATTTCTCAGTGGATGCTACTATGCTTTTGTCGTGTGACCATAAGTCATATTCGGCCTCAATAGGCAGATGATGTGATAGAAAAACACATCGTTAATTTTTGTGAATTGGGAGATGCTATTCTCAGCCTCAATTCCAGGTAGTACTCGTATATCTTGACCTGAGGCCAAACTCCACTCCGCGTCAGGCCTGGATAGTCCCTCTCTGATGCTGCAGCGTAGACCACGTAGGAGTTCATATGGAATGTCCCCGTTGTGCTAAATAAATGTGTTGCTCGAGAGATTGTGCTTGCTTATAATTTCTCCCCGCCAGAAAAGCTTTGATCGGGTATATTCTTGTTCATGGTCTCTAAGTACCGCAACATCCATTTATGGAAATAATGGGCATCAGAAAGCCCGAAGACCACCTTTCGAGAACGTAATGGTGTCGCTAAGCTCCTCTAAGAAATTCGTTGCGGTGGATGATTTGGGGCCACCGGGTTACTACCTTTTGTTTTTCAAGTAAACCTCATTCATCGATTGCATGTGATACACTGATCTCGCATTGTCATCCCGGGCCTTAATGCAATCTGCTTGACTGACGGCCACAAAGTGTCGGTGGTGAGGTATGCCGAGTATTATCTCAAAGTGATGGGAAGTGAGGTTAATGACTACCTCGCCCTTGCTGTTTTTGACACACCTTGTGTCTTTGTTGTAACATTGGGCAATCACCATCAAGAATTCATTGTTGACGGTGCTAACTGGGATTCCTCCGGCGAAGTGCGAGGGCCTTTGCCATCGTTTTCCATCCATGGACTCCTTGTGACTTTTGAGTTCGGCCTGCGGAATTCCTCCATATCAATATGCCCCAATTCTGAGTCTCTGACATCCATGCTACACTCGGCCTGGGACTCGGGCATTCTGACCCTCTGATATTTGTATTTCATCTCTTCTTCTATAAGTTTGGCCTTTCCTTTGGATTTGGTAGGTCTCTTCTTTGGATGTTGACATATGTTCTTCCAATTTTATTTGCTGATCTGCGCATGAAGAAGAAGCGAGACCCAATCCAAAAAGGTTGTATTAGCCATTTGATTTTCCATTGAAGTGTTAACAGAAGAAAGAGTTAGTTATTTTGAGGCTCAGGGCGCATGGCGCATGAATACTACAGCTTACAGGGCTAAATAGGTAAGGCACACGGGGAAAAGGGTGTTGCAAGGGTTAAACTGGCGCCAGAGGTGCATGGCGCATGAAAGCTGCAGGGTGCATTTTGTAAAGGGCGCATGAAAACATTGTGTTACATAGAGACAGGATGCGCCAAAGGCGCATAGATTTTTATGTTGCATTGGGATTTGGTGCACCCTTTGGTGCATGTATGGTTTGTGTAACAAAACTTTTCATGCACCAAAGGGAACATGGTGCGGCGCACGGAGGGTTTGCACAACATGAATGCTTTTATGACGAGGAAAGCACTGCACCTTATAACTTCATACTTGGCGCAGATTAAGCGGTGTTGCGCGATTGCGGTGTGCGCCTTGAGGCGCATGTTAATGTGATGCGAAGGAAGGTTGGTGCGCCAAGGTGGGCGCAAGGCTAGTGCTTACATCATGTGAAGGAGGCACGCCTTGAGGCGCAAAGATATTTGATGCAACAAGCATGATGGGTGCGCCATTGGTGTGGATTTTATTCATGTTGCGAGGGGGACAGATGCGCAAAGGAAAAACAGAGTTTTTACATGGTTTAGCCTCTCCTTTATCCTTTCTAAGATTGTTTGGGAAATAAAATGGTTTAATCCAAAGGGATTCGAGACCATGCTTTTAGAATAACTTCCCCTACCAAAGCGGCTACGGAAAGAGGGGAGGAAAAGGAAAGACAACAAAAAGGGAGGGGCAAGATCGATATTTCAATATCCAAACTAAAACCAGACCACCAAGCACACAAAGAACCAAAAACGTAAAAGCATACGAGAGAAATAAGAACCTCTTACCCGGATAAATAGTGAGAAACGTGCAATGGGTCCACAACGCATTGAAAAAGACGAGGCAGGTGGACCGGAGATCGAGAATAAAAATCACGTGCTTTACGTGCGGTGAAAATGACATTTGCGGGTGTGCAAATACACATATATAGGTGAGATAGTCATAAATGCGCCACCAAATTTGTAAAGGGCGCATGAAAATTGCTGTCGACATAGGAAAGCATGCGCCCTTTGGCACACCAAAGCATTCGCTAGCATGGAACTAAGCGCGCCTTTGGCGCACCAAAAGTTGTGTCACCATGAGATTATGTGCGCCTTGGCGCACCAAAAGGTGGCGCAACAAAAGTTTTTCCAACATGAAGGCGCATGCACCTTGGCGCACGCAGGGAAGACTCAACATATAAGGTGCACCGAAAGGTGTGTTGACACAGGAAAATATGCGCCAAAGGCTTTAAAGGGGGCGCACCAAAAGTTGGTGTTACATAGTAATTCCATGCACCCAGCCAAAAAAGACCAAAAAGACTAAGTTCGGAAAACCAGATTTCCCGGAAAGGGATTTTGCAATGTTCGAACGCAAGGGATCCCTAACGAGGGATCGAAACAAAATTTTGGTATGGTTATCGGTAAAATTGCCCTTGTCAATTTTACGGGATAACAGCTGGCTCTTTCTGGGGACTATCCCTGAGCAAACTCGGGGGTAGAGAATCCCAGATCTCATGTGCCTATCCATTGGGTAACAGAGTCAAAAACAAGGGCGACCGGAGGGAGAACAAAGGGAACACACAACAAACCAAAAGCAAACACACAACGAAAACAAACACACAACTAAAGCAAACTGTACAAAGAAGAGAGCAAGCTCTACTTCTTGAAGATTTTCAGATGTTGCCGCTATAAGGAAGCGGGAGCTCGGTTCCATCTAGATATGAGAGATAGAAATTATTCTCTCCATTAAGCGCTTGATCTTGAAGGGCCCTCTCCACAGGGAATCCAACTTTCCGTGCATACCCTTTGGCTCTCTTCGCTTGTCCCACAAAAGGACAAGATCTCCCACTTGAAAATCCCTCTGCTTGGCCTTCTTATCGAACAGTCTCTTAACTTGATTCTGATGTTCGCTGATCTTGTCGACCACCCTTACTCTCTTTTCTTCAAGTTCTATTAGATACATGATCCTCTTTTCTAGAGAATTCTGGAAAGTTTCATCTTCAATAGCTCGTGCCAAGCGCAGAGCAGGGAGTTCAACAGAAATGGGAAGCTCGGCATCAGTGCCATATAACACTTGAAAAGGTGACATACCGAGAGACCTCTTGGGGGTAATGCGGTCTGCCCACAAAGCGTCATATAAGGACTTGTGCCACATTCGTTGATTTGCTTCCACCAGTTTTCGTATGATGGTCACCAAGTTCTTGTTGCTGGATTCTGCCTGACCATTTCCCTGAGGGTAATAATCTGAGGCATGAGCCAAAGTTATCCCATATTCATAGAAAAAGCCAATAACTTCCGTGAGGAGAAGTTAGAAGCATTATCAGCAACGATTTTTGGGCACGCCGAACCTGACAATGATATTTTCTTTAATGAAATTGCAAACCACCTCAGAAGTGGCATGCTTGACAGGTATGGCTTCCACCCACTTGGTGAAGTAATCCGTTGCTGTAAGGACATAGCTATGTCCGGCACTCGATTGAGGATTGAGTGCACCAATAAAATCAATTCCCCATTGCCTGAATGGTTCGTTGATAATGACAGGCCTAAGGGGAAAAGCAGCCAACTTCGGCTTGCGACGAAATTCTTGTGCAAGGTTCACACTTTGCTACCCAGGTAGCTGTATCTTGGAAGAGCATCAGCCAATAGTACCTGGCTCAAATGATCTTGTGTGCAGTCATGGAGGAAGAGAAATGCCCCCCACAGGCTGAATTGTGAAAACTTTCTAGTAGTTTTACCTGCTGGGGTTTGTCGACACATCGCAAGAAGACACCATCTATTCCGCGCTTGTATAAACCGTCATCCCAGATGACATATTTAGCTGCCCTGAGCTTTATAGTGCGCTTCTCCTTTGCAGTTAGGTGCATTGGGCATTCACTGTAGGTGAGGAAGAAAGCGATATCGAATACCATTCATCACTAGTCGCAACAAATAGGACCGAGAGGCGAGTGAATCGGGTTTTCCGGCCGGTCCTGTGCTTCATCGGTGTATCACTCCTTTCCTCGAGTTTTACGAATCTTTATTTTCAGCCATAAGATGACACAAGCCCTTGCCCCTCACCAGCTTGGTTGGTTTAATATCCGAGTCATACTCCAGACCTTTGCAATCCAATTTCCTCGCAAGCTTCCTAACTCTGTTGAGTTAGAATTGATTTCACCGCCGTGTCAGGGACCAGCACCATCGTATGAGAGTTTAGAATGTAATACCTGAAATTCTTCACTGCTTTGACAACGACAAAGGCATGCTTTTCCAATTGAGTCATTTTTAGTTCGTGAGGCTTGAGGGGAGAACTCATGAACGCAATCGGAGATTCGACGTCCTCTCGAATTCTTTTGCATTAATATTGCAGACACAGTATGCTCAGATGCATAACTATACATGATAAAATCTTTGGAGAAATCGGGACATACCAGGACTGGTGCATGAGCAACGGAAGCTTTTATTTCTTCAAATGACCTTTTCCCCTCTTCGCTCCATCTGAAAGTTGGTGACCCCTTCATCATGTTCAATATGTGATGAGTTTTTCAGCAAAGTCGGGAACAAAACGCTGAGAAAGTTCACCTTCCGAAGAAAGAATGAACACCGAGTCTTGCTTGTAAGGCGAGTAAGGCTTTGAATAGCCTTAACTCTTTCGGTATCTATCTTTGTTCCTTTTGCTAACCACATGCCCTAGCAACTTTCCTTCCGTGACTCCAAAATAGACTTTTTTGGGTTTAGGGAAATCCATGTTCTCGGCACTGCCAATACTTGCTCAAATGATTTTAATGATCATTTCGTTGTTTAGAGAACATGGTTAAGTCATCTAGATAAACCACAATGACTTTCCCCATCATACCTTTGAATGCAAAATCCATGGCCCCGAAAAGTGGCGCCAAAGATTAGTTAGGCCAAAAGTCATCCTGCTGTAGGCAAATGTACCCCTGGGGAGTAGTGAATGTTGTTTTAAATTGATCTTGGCTGAAACTTCAATCGATTATAGCACGAAAAACCATCAAGCATGGACAACATCTTTGATCTATTCTACTTGCAGAACTTGATCCATTATAGGAAGTGGGTAGTTGTCTTTCAAGGAAGCTCGATTCAAATTGCGAAATTCTACGCATATGCGTATATCTCACCATTTTTCTTCTTGCTTGGCACAATATTTGCTACCCAAGTACTGTGATGGATAGGAAAGATGATTCTTGCATCCAGCATCTTCTGAATTTCGGCCTGGATAGTACCCGAGATCTTAGGATTATAGTGCCTCTGCTTCTGGCGAAAGGCTTTGACATCTTCTTTCAACGGGATGTCATGCTGAATGTCCTTTGGCTTAAAAGACTTTAGATCGGCATAGGACCATGCCAACACATCCATATATTTCTTCAGCAACTTGAAAATTTCCGTTTCTCTTCAGGCGTGCAACATTTTCCAACGTTCACAAATTGTGGATGTGTCTCCGAACCTATATTGACCGGTTCGGTTTCTGGGGATGAGTCAGGGTCATCTCGCCTCTTCTTTTTCACAAAACGGTCATGACTGTCGAACAACGCTCCAGAGAAACCAGGCCCTTTGGAATTTTATTTCCTTTGAGCTGACATATGCCGTCGTTCCCTTCAGATTCATCATCTTGATCGGTGAGTGATTCACGGCAAGTGGAAGTAGATCCTTGAAGTGCAATTCTTTAAAATTTTCCGCCTTCTCTAGAAAGGCAATGAGTTGGTTTTCGTCATTAAATACTTGCCAATCTTGAGAATTTATGCAGCACGCTCGGGTGGAAAACCACCTCAATGGTGTATTTATGCATTTTCAAACACAGGTGTGGGCGTATGAGGGATCTTTGAAACGGCCAATGAATCGGCCATGTCATTTTGAGCCCTTGGAATGGATTCTATTGAAAAAGCATCGAATTCCTCGATGTTGTCCCATACTGCATTACGGTAGTGCCTGAGCCTCTCATTTTTTACTTGATAAATCCTCTTGACTTGGTTTACAACCAACTCTGCATCACCTTGTACTTTTAGATTTTTAATCCCTCTTTCCCTTGCGGCTTGCATACCGAGTAGCAGAGATTCATACTCGAGCAGTATTATTAGTGTTGAAAAACTACAATTTGAAAGAGAGAGGAATTACCTTATCTTCGGGAGATATCAGCACAGCTCCGGCGCCACATCCACTGGTCACACAGCTGCCATCAAACTGCAAGGTCCAGATCTTATTAAGATCTTCCTCCTGAACGAGAACAACCATTTTATCAGACTCGGTAGACAAGAAATAGTTCCCCATCCCTGATGATTCAAAAAGGATTTGAGCTTTGGGGTCCTCGAGCTCGTAACCAAGTACTTCTTTTGTGATTACGGCTCCAAAGTCTGCATTACACCTTTGTGGAATTCTAGCTTTAGACCAGTCCATATGAATCTCCCACCAACCTCACTTTGCAAAAGCTTCTTCCCAAAATTCCAAATTTCGTATGCCGGAATGTCGCAACAAGAAGGCGGTCATCTTTACTCTCTTTTTTCGGGAATGCCGCAAACGTAAATTGAGTGTCTTTGATTTGGCCAATCAACGGAACTGCTTGGTTTCCAAGGAATAACATCTACCAAAAGGCTTGGTAAGGGTAAGGCCCAAAGCATGAGTGACTTTTGCCGGCATGACGTTATCCGAAGCTCCGGAATCAATTATGTAGTTACTCAACTTGTGGCCATTGATTAGGAGGGAGAGATAGAAAGGCTCTATCTTGCCTGATGCAGATGTTGAAGCAACATTTATGCGAGATTCAGGAGGAGTGGAAAGGATTCCTTTTGGGGAAACCTGATTAGATATAACAGCTTGACTCTGAATATATTTGGTCAATCTTACAAGTTGTTTGGGATTTGACTGAAGATACTCAGCTTCAGACATTTGGATCTTGGTCTTTTTAGCATGATCTATGATATCAAATGCGGCCAAGGGTTGCGTTGGTGAAGGAATGAGTCCCTCACTTCGCGATGGTGGAATAGGATTACTGGTCTTGATAGGAATATGAGGGGGCTGATTTGGAGGAGAGATGGGGGGAAAAGACTTCTTTGTAAAAGACTTAACAGGGAGTTGAGTAGGAAGAGGATTACCTCTTTTAGCGATAGTTGGAGGTGCGTTTGACACGGCCTTCTCCTTCTGCACCTGGGCAGCTACCTCGCTTCTTTTCCTTGCGAGCGGGTAAAAACAGCATATGATTGTCCGCTTGCATATCCTTGAGTACCTTCCTCTTCATCAGATTCTTCCTCATCAAATTCCATATAGCCAATAGTAGAGTCGCCAGTCGGTTCACCGACATCTTGATCATCTTCGCCTTGAGACGAAGGTTCTTCATAATCTACTCTTCCTTCTTGATTTCGGCGGAGCATTGACCGGAGGAGCTTCAGCGCCAACCGCTGGAGTGGTTGCGGGTAAGCGGCCTTTGTGAAACATTGTTAGGAACAAAATTCCTCCGTGGAATATCCCGGTATGAGGAACTAGAAGCTGGGCCAAGCTACTTCTTCAATGCGAGCAAGTTGTTCGCCATCTTTTGGAATGCGGGATCGGATGAAGTAGTAGGGAGAGGGGACCCGAAGATTTGGACTTGGATGATTCCTTTTTCAATTCGCGGATATTATCAAATTATCTTCTATCTAGATAGTAGTGGCACTGGTGAGAATTAAGGTAGCTACTCACTCTTGAAGGAGTAAGAAACTAACTTTCGAACTCATAGCATTCATGAAGAAACATTTCGATTTTTCGGTGTTGGAATCATGGCAACGAGGACATGGTTGATTAGTGCATTGAACCGGGCGATAAAATCACGCATGGTCTCATTTGCCTCCTTCTTTAGGTGAGTGATTTGTGATAATAATGCAAATGCATCCTCGAAGGGTTGTATCTATCTTCAAAAGCATCCCATGAGGTGCCTTAAGTGGTAATAGATCCAGCTGGTAAATGCTGAAACCATTCAGCTGAGGTCCTTGTAGGGTTTCCAGAAAAAGGCGAACCGACACATCTTCATGAGTTACATCCAAAATACTGCATGACATGATGAATGCAGATATGTGGGAATCCGTGCTTTGATTTCCGCTCCCATCAAATTTGGGAAAATTCTTTCGGTTTCCGTGAGGGAGCGCGTGAACTGGATGTGGCAGTGCGAGAGGACCCATAGCATTTCCCCATGGTACTGCCATTTGAAAGGATGGAAAGAGAACACGGGCTGGAAGGGTGGTTCAGCTTGAGTAAAGGCACTACAAAGGGATGTGGATGCCCCTTGCGAAAGATTCTTCCTTCGTGGAGGCGAGACACTCCTGGATGACCGGTCAGCTGAGCTTAGCGTTGAAAAGCGTGCCGGTGTTATGCTGAAATTATGCCTTTGAAGTAGATCGAAAGTAGGATCAGCTTCTCCACGGGCTCTCTGCTACGCATAAAGGTTCACCACCGGTGTACCTTCCAGATCTCGCAACGTTATGGCACAGATTTGAAATTTCTTTTTGGCTATACTTGCTGATTTTTCTGGTTTTTCGTCAAAAACCAGAGGTAGCATACTCTTTTCTAAATATTTAAAAACTATCCTTTCAGAAAACCGATTGCGGTTAATGACAAATAACAATGAGGATAAAATGACAGAGAAGATTAGCAAGCTGATTTTCGGATCTGGTTTTGACTTTTTCAAAGAGTTTCAAACTTTTGGTAAACAGTCAAAAATTCAGATCTACGGCAAAATACTGATTTTTATAAAAACTCAGCGAACTAAAGATTTGTAACTAGGCCAGATCTATGGATCTCAGAAGAAAATTTTCAATTTGGAGCACTTTTGCAAAATTTTGGATTTTTAACAAAAAGTTCAAGATTGCAAACAGGCGGTGATTTTTCTGATTTTTTCTGTTTTTCTATCCTACCACCATCATAGATCTGATAGATCTGTTCGATCCCCAGCGGAGTCGCCAAAAACTGTTGGTCCAAAAATCGCCGGCAGGCGGATCTATGGATAGACGAGCCAACAGTGTGCGGGCATAGCCCTCTTTGAGTCGAAAGCGAAACCGGTTTATTGCTATTCTACCAAAGGGAATCTATGCAAGTCTCACATGATTCTACCTTCGGGGTTTGGGATCTCATCCCAAAGTAGGGGGTGTTTCCAACCGCAAAAGAAAGGAAAGGAAGAGGGGATGAAGAAAGAGCAGGTCCGAAGGAAGAAAAGAAATGAATTCCAAAGCGAGAAAGGTCGGAAGGTTTATGTTTTGGGATTGGTAGTAAATAGAGCCAAACCTACTTGCATAAACGAGAAAAGCAATGCGATGATAAATAAATGAAAATAAAACAAAAGTAGATCCAACAATAAAAACACAGATCTAACGTAAGAAAGATCTAATGCACATAACACATGTATTGAGCCACAAAGTCTAAATATTGTATTAATATTTTCTTACATTACAAAAGCTCAAAGTCTTTTTCTTCACTTCTATTTTTCATCTAAAATATATTCATCCATCCCACAATAAAACAAGTATTGGAGTATTTATAGAAGAAGAAGAAAAAGAAGGCAAAAAGGAGCCAACAACTTATTTACAAAGATATTTACAAAATATCTAAAAGTCATGTTGACTTTTTACAACTTGATGGATGACATCATCCCATGATGCAACATGGATGGCATCATCATTTGTATCAACATACTCCGGATATTTCCAAAAAGAAAGATGAAGAAGAAAAAGAGAAGAAGAAGAAGAAGAAGAAGGAGAAGAAGCAGCTATTCGTCATCGTCATCCTGGCCGAAAGGGTGGACTGCTTTTATTCTTGCTCAAGTGACGAGATATGGGCGAGAGCGGTATTCCATGAACTTGTTGATCATTGGCCCTAGTTGATCCTGGGAAGGATCCTTGTGTCACTCACCGATCACCTCACAAGTATCCCGCTCATCTATGAGCTTCTCGGGAGTTTGGAATAGTCCTTTTCGCCTCAATGAGGAACCCAAGTGAAGTCCCTACAAAGCGGAGTTGTTGATAGACTCTGTGTCAAATGTGACCTCACGCCCGTTCCTTGAGAAGCGATCTCCTTGAAGATCCGGGTGGTTTCATCAGCTTTCCTTAAAGTGAAGGAAGGAGTAAGTAACCTGGCGACATATTAAGAACAATCTGTTCCATTTGGTGCATCACATCAGGGGCTTCTTCCTTGACTTTGTCAATCTTTCCTAGAACAAATTCTAGCTGATCCACCCGGTAGTCCACAAAGTGGACGTGATTTTTAGAGGGCCCTTGGATGGCCGAAGATGCCGAACTTGACCCGGATCTTCGGTCAGAGCAGTCGAACATTTCTTGAAAGGTCTCGTCTTTGTGAGTCTAGCATGTTCCAGCTCTTTTGATATGGGCCCTGCTAACACTTGGAGCTCTTTATTCGACCTTACCGATGTTCAGGTACAAGTCGGAGAACTCGGTGATCACTTTTTCACTGTCTTTGAGGATTTGGCTCCTCCAAGCGGAAACGGCCATACCCTGCTCACCGATCTTGGCATACTCATTAATTTTTTCCTGGCTGAGAAGCTCAGAAGTTTCAGCGGCAGTTGTGGGAGGCGCACTACCCATCTTCTGTAAGGCTTAGAGCAGATATTTGTTTTGCTCCTTCAGTTGCCTTTTCTCTTCCTTTATCTCTTTAAGCTTCTTGCAGAGGGCGTCAACTGCAGAAAGAGCCTCCCCCTGAAGACTTTCGAAAGATGTCCCCATTGTGACTTGGGTCACAGTAAAATCTGTCGGAGACAGATCCTTTTTCTCTTTGAGGGGATTGGGGTATGTGATTTCCATAACTCTCTCTCCTACAACACTTTGAGAGAAGCATGTGACAGGCTTCTACTTCTTCGCCCCCTTAGATGGGATCACGGAAAAGTCCATCGGAGCGATGGGAACTTTCCTCTTTTGCTGACTTAGCTACTGAGAGATCCAGGCTGGACCTATGGTAGAAGGACCAGAAACAGAGGAGGGGGCAGCTGCAGTAGTAGAGGGGAAAAATGTGGAGACACATGGCAGCAGCATTGAGAGAATAGCCGAAGAAGTGCCCATGGAAGGAAGGGAAAATACGGAGCGGAAGACATAGGAAGGGAAGGGAGCTCGGAGATGAGGGAAGAAATGGAGGAGGAAAGATCAGCAAGGAAGAGAAGATAGACGAAGAGGCAAGGGGAATAGTAGAAGAAGAAGGGGGAGAGGACACGACCAAAGCGATGGTCACACGAGTCGCTCTAGGAGGGAAAGAAGAGAAGAAGAAGGGATAGAAGGGACCTCAGTTATTGTAGCAATGCCGACATCCTGAGTGGATGGGCCTATGGGAATATCCTCTTCGCTTCTTTCTCCTGGGGTGTAACCGGAGAGTTATTACTGCTCGGGTGCCGCGGAAGGAGGACTCTCAGGGGCTTCTTCCGAATGGTCTTTGGATTCACCTTCTACGCCTTTGCCCTTGCCTTTAGGCTGCTTTGTTTGGATCGTGGAGGTGCGTTACCCAATGGGGAGGTTGTGAAATCAACCCCAAGGTAGATTAGTCCGTTCATCGGCACCAATGCTCCGTCCTACGCAGAGTCTCCTTGACCCTCTCCTCAATTGTTTAAGGGGCCTTAGTTCTATCAATGGCCGGAAAGGGCCAATTGTCCCCATCTGTGTCAGTATATACCTTGTCTATTTCATCTTCCGTAGTTTGGAAGCCTTTGGGGACAATGGCTATCCCATATTGGATGATTTCTGCCAAGGCTAGGCGAGAATGATCCTTTCTCCTGAGCTCCACCTCATGGATGACGTCAATGTAAATGTCCTCGATCTGAGGGACGTGGATTGGATCAAGTTTCACCCTTGGCAGACAGCTCCTTGGGTCGAAGGTAGGCCTGGCTGGGAAATCATGTTTCAAATTAAGTAACTCCAGCTCTGCAAACATTTCCTTCGCCTTGTGGTGGGTAGAGCATGTATATCGGCCCACTGTGAGGGGGAAAGGAGTTCCACCCTTCTTTCTTTTAAGGCATTTCTCGTGGTATGTGATCAGCTGCCTTGATAGCTCCAGCAGAATCAGTTTAGGTCCAACATACCTCGGTAGCCTGGTTGGCTCTCCTAAAAAGTTGGCAGCCCTTAGATAGGTGAATGTGGGAAACTGGGTGAACAAGGCCCCCCATTTCTTAGTGGCTGCTACTATGCTTTTGGTCATGTGACCATAAGTCATATTCGGCCTCAACAGGCAGATGATGTGATAGAAAAACACATCGTTAATTTTTGTGAATTGGGAGATGCTATTCTCCAGCCTCAATTCTGGGTAGTACTCGTATATCTTGACCTGAGGCCAAACTCCACTCCGTGTCAGGCCTGGATAGTCCCTCTCTGATGCTGCAGCATAGACCACGTAGGAGTTCATATGGAATGTCCCCGTTGTGCTAAATTGTTGTAGCTGCTCGGAGATTGTGCTGCTTATAATTTCTCCCCAGCAAAAGTGTTGATCAGGCATATTCTTGTTCATGGTCTCTAAGTACCACAACATCCATTTATGGAAATAATGGGCGTCAGAAAGCCCGAAGACCCTGCTCAGGAACATAATGGTGTCGCTGAGCTCCTCTGAGAAGTCGCTGCGGTGGATGATTTGGGGCCACCGGGTTACTACCTTTTTGTTTTTCAAGTAAACCTCATTCATCAGTTGCATACACTGATCTGCATTGTCATCCTAGGCCTTAATGCAATCTGCTTGACTGATGGCCACAAAGTGCCGGTGGTGAGGTATGCCGAGTATTATCTCAAAGTGACAGGCAGTGAGGTTAATGACTACCTCGTCCGTGTTGTTTATGACACACCTTGTGTCTTTGTTATAACATTGGGAAATCACCATCAAGAATTCATTGTTGGCGGCGCCGACCGGGATTCCTCCGGTGAAGTGCGGGAACCGCCTATCGCTTGTCCATCCATGGACTCCTTGTGACTTTCGAGTTCGGCCTGAATTCCTCCATATCAATATGCCCCATTAGTCTCGACGTCCAGTGCTACACTCGGCACGGGACTCGGGCATTCGACCCTCGATATTTATATTTCATCTCTTCTTTGTAAGTTTGGCCTTTCCTTTGGATTTTAGGTCTCTCTTTGGATGTTGACATATGTTCTTCCAAGTTTATTTGCTGATCTGCATGAAGAAGAAGCGAGACCCAATCCAAAAAGGTTGTATTAGCCATTTGATTTTCCATTGAAGTGTTAATGAAGAAAGAGTTAGTTATTTTGAGGCTCAGGGCGCATGGCGCATGAAAGCTGTAGCTTACAGGGCTAAATAGGTAAGGCGCACAGGAAAAGGGTGTTGCAAGGGTTAAACTGGCGCCAGAGGCGCATGGCGCATGAAAGCTGCAGGGTGCATTTTGTAAAGGGCGCATGAAAACATTGTGTTACATAGAGACAGGATGCGCCAAAGGCGCATAGATTTTTCATGTTGCATTGGGATTTGGTGCGCCCTTTGGCACATGTATGGTTTGTGTAACAAAAACTTTTCATGTGCCAAAGGGAACATGGTGCGTGCACACGGAGGGTTTCACACAACATGAATTCTTTTGCGATGAGGAAAGAGCTGCGCCTTATAACTTCATACTTGAGTGCGAGATTAAGCCGGTGTTGCGCGATTGCGTGGTGCACCTTGAGGGTGCATGTTAATGCGATGTAGTAAGGAAGGTTGTGCACCAAGGTGGGCACAAGGCTAGCACTTTCATCATGTGAAGGAGGCATGCCTTGAGGGCGCAAAGATATTTGATGCAACAAGCATGATGGGTGCGCCATTGGCGCGGATTTTATTCATCTTTGCGAGGGGGACAGATGCGCCAAAGGGAAAAACAAGAGTTTTTTACATGGCTTAGCCTCTCCTTTATCCTTTCTAAGATTGTTTGGGAAATAAAATGGTTTAATCCAAAGGGATTCAGACCATGCTTTTAGAAGAACTTCCCCTACCAGGTAGCTGGAAAGAGGGGGAGGAAAAAGGAAAGACAACAAAAAGGGAGGGGCTAGATCGATATTTCAATATCCAAACTAAAACCAGACCACCAAGCACACAAAGAACCAAAAACGTAAAACGCACGAGAGAAATAAGAACCTCTTACCCGGATAAATAGTGAGAAACGTGCAACGGGTCCACAATGCGTTGAAAATGATGAGGCAGGGGGATGACGATGGGCTCGAGAGAATAAAATCATGTGCTTTGCGTCTACAGTGAAATGACATTTCTGGTGCGCAAATACACATATATAGGTGAGCTAGTCATAAATGCGCCACCAACTTTGTAAAGGGCGCATGAAAATTGCTGTCGACATAGGAAAGCATGCGCCCTTTGGCACACCAAAGCATTCGCCAGCATGGAACTAAAGCGCGCCTTTGGTGCACCAAAAGTTGTGTCGCCATGAGATTATGTGTGCCTCTGGCGCACCAAAAGGTGGCACAACAAAATTTTTGCCAACATGAAGGCGCATGCGCCTTGGCGCACGCAGGGAAGACTCAACATACAAGGTGCACCGAAAGGTGTGTTGACACAGGAAAATATGTGCCAAAGGCTTTAAAGGGGGCGCACCAAAAGTTGGTGTTACATAGTAATTCCATGCACCCACCAAAAAGACCAAAAAGACTAAGTTCGGAAAACCAGATTTCCCGGAAAGGGATTTTGCAACGTTCCGAACGCAAGGGATCCCTAACGAGGGATCGAAACAAAATTTTTGGTATGGTTATCGGTAAAATTGCCCTTGTCAATTTTACGGGATAACAATAAGTGATCTTGACAAAAATAGGAAGTGATTGTCCCATGTATTGGTGAGAGTGGGGTTTCCCAAGTGTGGGTGAAGGTGAGCCCCCTCAATCCAGAACCGGTGAGGTGTTATACGAAGTTGGTGACTGGTTTTATAAATGTGTAGTTGGTGCAAATTAAGGTAGGTGGGGAAGAGTATGGGTACTTTGGGAAAAGGGTAATGGTTAAATCGAGTAATAAGTTATAGGCCAAGGTCAAATTGGGTAATGGGTAACGGTAAAATTGGGTAATGGGTAATGTTAATCAAATGCACATACATGTATAGATCTGAAACACGGTACCAAAGTTGAAGATATTGCAAACTCTACATCATCCAAGGTTGATAGGTTTATCCAAACAAGGTTAAAGTTATTTAGGTATCCAAGGTATAGGATATGGTCCGGAAACACAATGTAAGTTAGGTGTAGGAACGTTTAAGTATGATTTAGTACACCATGGGTTTGGTAAGGATAAACGACACGATAATAGGAAAGGTATGGTTGTCAGGCTAAAACAACATAGGTAACAACATCGCAAGGTATAGTAATTACACAAGGTCAATGGTCACAAAATGTAGGTTAGGTCTAGGTAAATAGGTCATGGAACAGGTAAGACCAAGGTATAGGTAAAAGAAAAAAATCCTTAAACACAATTAAGGAATTGGATGGGTAGTTTAGGATTGTGGGTAGGCTATAATGGGTGTTAGTACTAGAAAAATGGTATATGGTAGTGATGAGGTTAGGTCAAAATAGGAAAAACGTGGAGGAAATGGTATTAGAAAATGACCAATGTCGGTTATAAGGTAACCGACGTTGGTCATGTCAAGTTAGGGTTATAAAGTTAAAATTCCATATTTTATAGAATCATTGTTCTTGTTGACTTTGAGAAAACGATAGAGCTGAGTGACTTGTGCATTTTTCGAGGAGTAAAAAGACAAACTATTGTAACAAGATGAGGTGGAGGTGACTAAGTGTTGAGAGAAGCTAGGAGACAAGTCCACTAGAGAAGGTGGAGATATGTGATTGGTGGAGAGAGTCAAGGTAGATTTTAGTATGACAGAGGTAGGAGAGGGGTCAAGTGGACCACCGACGTAGTGGCTAGATGTGCCACAATGTAGACGCCATCAAGATGAAGTAGGTGACATTTTCTACCTCATTTTTTTGCTCCAAAATTATTTTTACAATGAAGAAATTTTGGGTGGGAATGTTAATTTTTAAATATGAGTGAAAATAGATGAAATCCAAGGGGAGGAGGTAAAATATAGGTTAAGTAGGGGGAAATAAATGTGGGGTGTAAGTGTTCAAGATTAATTAGGATTATAGGCTAGTTTTTGTCAATTTTTAAGAAATAGATGAGGGGGTTTTGGTTTTAGGGGTCGTGATAGAGACCGACATTGGTCAAGACTAAGCTGAGAAAAAAGGTTAATGAATCGATGTCGGTCAAGGAGAACTGGTGACACCAGAGACCAAAGCACCGCTTAGGATGAAAGAGGGACTTGGGGTAAGAAGGGTTATGTTTCAAATGGAATAAGAGGTCAAAAAGGGGCAAGTAATGTTGGTTATAGAGGGGTAAGGGTATCATATGGTTGTTGGCTAAATGGGTTAGGTGATTAGGTGAAATAACGTGAAGGTAATGAGTCATGAGTGTAAAGGGTAGGAGGTTGGTATTTGAATTAGGTAAATGAGGTAAGCAAGGATTAGTGTGATTGGGTATGGTGTTGGGGTTAAGACATAATTGGAGGTAGTGAGGTCTTAACAATGTTGTGTTTTGTTGGATGTAGGCTAGGGACCAGCTACGTATGTGGGACAAAGTGCCACCATTGTTGGTAGATATGCGGTCGAGTGTGACTACAGAGGAGTGGGAGCACATGACTGATGTTGGATTGATTGGGATCCAATGCTATAGGCATGTAGCGTGAGATCCTAGTTTGATGTTCACACTCATAGATAGATGGGATTCAATGACTAATAAGTTTCATTTTGTGAGATGAGATTACTATCAGCCTCAAGGATGTATACAAGATCTTGTGGTTAATAATTATGGGTGAGCGAGTGTATTCTATTTCTTCACAGGCCTCTCGTGGAGCCTATAATGGTTGTGTTTGGAGAGGCGATGGGTGAGATGAGGTACCATAGAGTGAGCCTTATCTACGGAGAGATGTATGCATCCCATCCTCAAGAGATGAGATTGGTTTTTTTGATGATGGAGGTGGTATGTTGTTTTGCCTTACCAGATGCTGAGGGTGGTAGATTCCTACAAGCACTGATGGGAGTGCTCCAGGATATGGTGGAGGAGCTGATATTTTTGCATGTGCAACCACATTCCTAGTCTAGTCTGTATAATGAGCTTTAGGCCTATGGGAGGTTATGGCGGTTTATTTTGTGTTGCACTTATCTTCTAAATTACTAGGCATATGAGCACATTATATGTGTACGTCTAGTTGGCTTTCCCGACTTGATTGGTTTGGGGGTGGCTTGGTCAGAGTCGGCTATAGATGGTGGGTACCAATTAGTGGGCCGCACAGGATGGATAGGGGCACGCATGATGTTTCATATTACAGGTGGGTGCTAGAGGGATTTTCTGGTGTGGATATTGTTTAGAGGCCCTCTATTGGATATCCCTCATACATGGATATGGCAGAGGAGTTAGAGGAGTTACAACTACTAAGGTGGATACATGGGTGTCATGTCGTGTCAGCAAGCACAAGATGATACCTATAGATGTGGCCAAATGAAAGTTTGGGTTGCCACAAGACATTTCGTCACCCTTCCCCTAATATAAAAGAGATGATGTGGAGGGACCTATGTCTCTAACATGATCAAGTGTGTTGATAGGGTAGGAGGAGAAGGTAGTAGATAGGCGGATCGATGATGTTGGGGTCACTAATAGATATAGGTAGTGGTGGGTGGCACAACTACGAGAGTAGACCCCGAGGCCAGTGGTAACAAGACGTAGCCACCATCACAAAGTGTAAAGGGATACCTTGCAGGGTCAGTGGCCGCCCTTTCAGTGCACAGATTACAATTTTACATGGGCATCTCATAGGTTTAGAGGCACATGTTACCATTTGACAAGGTTAGGTGTTATCACTACATACCTAGGTTACACAGGATAAGCACCCGCACAGGGTGGAGATGGAGATGGGGGACAATTTTACGACTTACAGTGCATGTAGAAGGTTTGCAGGGCCAGTTGGCCACTTCACAAGCTAAAGTTCTGGCCTTACAAGACCAAGTTATAATGTAAGAACCTTCACGGGCTCAAAGGGGTCACATACTATAGGTATATTTGACAAGATATAGTCCCCGGGTATAGGGAGGAGGACATGGAACACAAGTATAAGGTATACGGAAAGCCCTACTAGGATAAATCTCACATGTTGTTGTGATACCCATAACACCACCTCGGATGGTGCTGATGATGAGGTTCGAGAATGCCCTAAATGAGGCATGGTAATACCAGGACCATCGAAGACTACAAGGATAGATGTCCACTCTTATGTGGAGTACTGAGAGAACATCCGGTAGTGAGTGAGAGGACTATATCCCACACTCATAGTTTAGAGAGAATAGGGGAGTGGAGAGCCTAGAGAAAGGGTCAGAGGTGAGGTGATGAGTTCACGGAGGCCGATGTAGTTGTGGGCTAGGCGGAGATTAGACTAGAACCCATGCTAGGTGGAGAGATGTTGGCAAGTTCATTGGAATAGAGATGAGGAGGACACAGATGAGATAGGAATGGATATCGATGGAGTGATGAATAGTCACCCGATATGATTTTTAGTCTAATATATATCATCCTGTGTGATGATGATAGTGAGGATGTACATGAAATTTTTGAGATTTTGATCTTATACCAGCTTGTATGCCGAAGATGGTGAGGATGTATCTGAGATATTTTGAGATACTTGTATGTATTTTTATTGGTGTACATTTGTATTGATACACAAAATTTCATTGTTATAGATGATGATTTTGATATTATGGATGATTTTTTTATTGTGTATGTGATGGAAAATAGGTAAATTAGGCATGTTTGAGTCAAGGTCATGTAGGCATGGTTGAGTTAGGTTGTTTAGGCATGGTGGAGTTTGAGGTTTGTTAGGCATGGTGAACTCTAGTATATGCATGGTTGAGTAGGTATATGCATGGTTGATTCAGGTAGAGGCATAGTTAAGTTTAGATCATTTAGGCATGTTTGAGTCAGGTATAGGCATGATTGATTCTAGGTGAGTTAGGCATCATGGAGTTAAGGTTTGTTTGTGTTGATTTAATTTCCAAGTTATTGGTAACATGGGAAATAAATGATGATGTATATGTATGTGATGGTGTATATTTTCAAAATATTTTATATCATGGAATTATGAAATAATGGATGTATGATATGATGTTATTAAGAAAATGACAGGTATTTACATTTGTTAATTGTTTAATTTCCAAGTGTTTGTGAAAAATGGAAACTAAATAAGGTGAAATGTTAATGGAAATAAAGGGAGGGAAAATTGGTTAGGGAAAAGAGTGGCCGAGCTAACCTCTAAGGGCCCCATTCCCATCAGAGTGCTTCCTACATAGCCCCGAAGAAAATGGGCCTCAAGGCGATGTAGTTCTGTTGTAAGCTATGGAAAACTAAGATGAGGTAGCAGAATGGGTGGGTAGGTTTTAGGTATGATTGAGTCTAGGTCATTGAGGCCTGGTTGGGTTTAGGTCATTTTAGGTAGGGTTGGGTTTAGGTCTTTTTAGGCATGATTAAATTTGGTGAAATGGGAATCCCTTAAACGTAGGCATCGATGGTCTAGTCCTAGATAGGGTAATTAATAAGTAATAAAGAAGGTAACTTTTAAGAGGTCATAAAAATATCCACCTAATTGATAAGGACCATAACAAGTTTATTATACTAGAGATTGGCTTATGAATGTAATACCCTAAAGGCGTTACATGATTTACTATGCTAAGGATGAAGAAAGTGACCGATCATGAAATGTTGTTTTTTTGCGGCAAGTCCCTTGAGAAGGTAGGAAATTAGGGTGAAAAAGGAAATGAGGTGAAGATGGTTGGTGTTTAGCATCACCCGGTGTAAGACATCATACCTACTTGGCAAGAGACTTAAGATCAAAATAGGCAAGTCCATGACAAAAAATTTATCATTTTCTTCTTTTTGCTATTGTTTTGATAGGTTGCTCAAAGCTGGAAGTCTGTGTGGGATGATTATATTATCTCCTTGAGGTATTCGTGAATATGATCAATGTGGGAAGCTTCTAAATATTTTATTTTATTTTGCAAGAATAGTCCTCTTTTGATGAGAGACTAAGTACAATATGGCTAGCTTTGTATAGTTGTCCTTCGAGGGAGCATCCTATTTATAGTAGTGAGAGCAGAGAGAATAAATGTCATTTTTGAGGGAATCATATTTTTGATATAAGTTTGACTCAAGGAGTTAAAATCCCATTTTTAATTTTGAAATTTCTTTTCTTTTTGACTTTTAAGTCATGGAAAAGACTATAGAGAAAAAGAGGCTCTGGTTTGAAGGAAAACCATAACATAGAGAGGCTAACTATGGAAGAGAGAATTTACATTATGAACAACCATGGCATTCTATCTTGGAAAAGATGAAAATTATCCATGAGAATCATACCATGAGTAGGGCCATGGTACTCATATTGAAGATAGGGCTAAAAGTGACGGGTAATCTTATGATCCATGTTTAGTCATTGATCCTTAAGATAGGTAAAATGGAAGGTGAACGGTGCTCAAGGGATGAAATTTTAATAGATAAGAGGTGATATAGGAATTAATTCAATAGTAAAAGGGTCTAAGATGTGAGGCATTAAGGGGCTCTGTGTTCGGGTTTACCTTCAAGTGAAGAAAATGATAAACACCTAATCTATAGGTATGAGTAATGATATAAGGTCCAAGGAAATTAGGAGTGAATTTTCCCCGTTTAATTTTCTCCTCTTTGGTTACATGTTGATTTTCCTTTAGGATGAGGTCACCGACCTGAAAGGTTCATTCATGGACACAATTTTCGTATGCACATTCAATACATTTTTGGTATATTTGGAGATGATCAAGAGCATTAAGACAACATTCATCTAGTAACTCAATTTATGCTAAAAGTTCTGGTGAAATTCATCATCGTTAAACATCTCTTTGAGTAAAATATGAAGAGACATAATCTAGAATTTGAGAGGCAGGACAACCTCTGTACCTTAGACTAGAGAAAAAGGTGTGGCCACAGTTGAGGTATGAATACTAGTATGGTAAGCCCATAAATAAAAAGGAATGTGTGTGCGTCAATCCTTTCCCATATCATTAATCACCTTCATAATAATTTTGTTCAAGGTTTTGTTGCTTGATTTAGCTTGGCCATTTGTTTATGGGTAGTAAGGTGAAGAAAAACTAAGTTGAATGCCGAAGGCGTCACAAATTTTTTATAGGGTTTATTTTTTGAATTGTTTTTCGTTATCGTGATGAGGCGGTGAGGGACATCGAAATAAAAAATAATGTAATGATTGATGAATTCACATTTTTCTCAGATTTTGTATAGATAAGAGGGATGGCTTATACCCATTTAGTGTAGTATTCAAATTGCGGTAATAATCCATTATTGGCATTGTGAAGAATGAGGATTGATCTTAGTGACAATATCTAAACCCCATTGAGAGAAAGGCCAAAGATCTCGTGGGACTGTAAGGCATGACTAGATGTGTGATGAATATTAACATATTGCTATAATTTCACAAAATATTTGACATAGTCACAAAATCACGGTTGATGGTTGGCACAATAATAGCCCAAGTAAAGGGTGTGTTTGGTGACAGTGAAGTCACCGAAATGACCTCCACAAATTCCATCATGAACCTCCTTGATGGTGTAGCGAATTTCAAAACTTGTAAAGCATCGTAAGAGGTTACCGTAAAATCCACGTTTATAAAGAAGGCCACCCATGATGACATAGTAAGAGACACTTTTGAGAAAGGAATGTCTCCCATTACAAGTAAGTTCGGGAGGTATAATTGTCAAGGAAAGGTAATCTACAAACCGCTTATACCAAAGACCACATGGGTCGGGTGTAATGGTCTGAAGAGGTTGATGTATCAAAATAAATAAGAAGGTGATTGTAACCTTTGCATTATGACAAATATTTTAGATTCGGTAGGTGAAGCGGGTATTTGAGAAGCTAGGCAGACCATGGTATCTAAAAAATTGTTAGTGGAATGTGGAGTGGCATAAACCTCATAACGGTCAAAGGTAGTCAAAAGTATGTCCACATGATGCTTATATTTTTGAATTATTTCATTATGACACTGGTATATACCATTGAATTGGTTTACAACCAGCTGAGAGTCACCAAAAATATTAATCAATTTAACATCTAAGGCGATAGTGGCTTGAAGACCTAGTACAAGCACTTCATATTCGAAATATTATTAGTACATTCAAAATATAATTTGAAGGATAATGGCATAGGTTCACTATCAAGAGGTATGAGGATGACGTCTACACCACCCCCATGCTAACATTTGATGCCATTGGAGAATAAGGTCATTTGGTAAATGGTATCATATAAAGAGAGGGTAGTGATGGATTCATCTAGAAAACAAAGTTAGAATTGATATCGGGAGAGGGATGCATCTGCGAGTTTGTTAGTGATGGTTTGGCCTTTGATATATTTTTGATGAATGAATTTGAGGTCAAGGTCTGTAAGAATCATGAGCCAACATGCATTACATTGATGTTGGTAGGGTTTGGCGTACATGTAATGTAAGGGGTCAGTATTGGTGACTACAAATGTTTTTTGATTGAGTAGGTAGTGTCGATCTTAGTGGAGAAAAAATAAGGCTAAGAAAAGTTTTTGGCATTGGTGTATCTAGTTTCATAATCTAGAAGCATACAACTTATATAGTAAACCACGTATTCCCTATGTTTCTCGTTGCGATGAGAAAGCATGGTACCCAAGGAATGATCGTAGCTGAAATGTAAAGGTAAAATGGTTGGTCATCCTTATGATGAATGAGCACAAGTGGTTGTATCGAGGTATCATTTTAAGGCATCAAAGGCTTCTGGCATTCATCATCCCATTTGAAGGAGATATCCTTTTGAGGAGATGATGAAAAGGGAGCCAACATGACCATAAAGTTGTGAGATAAAATGATGAATAGATTGTAACTTGCCTTGCAAACTACACAATTGGTGAAGGTTAGTAGGTGGAGGAATTTTGAGAATGGCCTTTATTTTAGCGGGATTGACTTATATGCCATGTAAAGAAATGATAAAATTAAGGAGATTTCCGAGAGAAAAAGTAAAGACACACTTCTTGGATTAAAGGAAAACACAATACTTGATGAGAAGGTCAAATATTACCTTAAGGACATTAAGGTGGTCGGCTCGATGTTTGGGTTTGGCAATTATATCATTAACATAGTATTCCAATATGTGATGCATGATGTCATGAAAGATATAGGTCATAGCCCGCTGGTATGTAGCACCAACATTTTTAAGGTGAAAGGGGTTAACACGATATTAGAATGTCCCCAAAGGAGTGATGAAGGTGGTTTTTTGTTGATATTTTAGGGCGAGTAATATTTGGTTATAACCTGAGAAATTTTCCATTAGTGATAACATCTCATGACCAATGGTAATATCAACTAGTTGGTCAATACTAGGTAGAGGAAAGTGAACTTTGGGGCAAGCTAATTTTAGGTCGTGAAAATTCATTAAAATGTAGTCCCCCTATCACTTTCATGACAGGAGAGATGTTAGAGATCCATTAGGGATAATCAATGGGTAGGATGAAGGAAATTGAAAGAATGCACTGAAGTTCTTCCTTGACCAGAAGGAAATGTGAGGATGCATTTTTGCAGATTCTATTTTATGGGTTTGGCTTTAGGGATGGTGACAATATTGTGGACAAAAATGTTTGGGTGAATACTAAGAATATCAGCATAGGACCAACACAAAGAGTTGTTTTAATCCGGAGGAAGGAAGTGAAAGATTCTTGTTCAAAGAAAGAACTAAATATTGACCTATCTTTAGAATGTGTAGCTAGTCCGAGTGTGAATATTAATTTTGAAGGTTGATTCATTTAACATGGTTTGTGTCTCAAAAGGTAACAATCGTTGAATGTAAGAATCTTCCACACAAAGGTAGGTGAGGATAGACTCATCATCCTAAGATTTAATGACATTAATAGAATGTGTATCATCATCAATCATGTTAGGATACATGAAGGGAAGAGAAGAGGGAGCCTCACCATCACATTGATAAGTCAGAGGTCCTAGGGAAATGGTGTTCATGAAAAAAAAGTTAGGAGGAATAGATTCGAGATCTATAGACTTTGTGGAAATGGCAAAGGTGGTGACATTGGTTAATGGGGTGGAAAACGTTTTTCATCCTTGATGAGGTCGATACGGGTATTCTTGGAAGATGGTTTAGAAAATCCAATACCATTGCATTCTTTGTGTTTACGTGTGGTACATGGGATGACAGTATGATGACCATGTTTGTAGAACCCAAAATCTAAGCCTTTCCATGCACAAATGATGAAGGAAAGTGTGGGAGAAGTAGCGATTGGTGAGATATTAGAGATCAAATGAAAATGGTTGCATTTGGGAAGAGGGCTAGGTGAATAGGTGGAAGTGTCAAGTCCCCCATATGTTAACTTGGTGCTAAGGTGGGGAGGACCATAAGGAAGACCTCACTTATGTGATGGTCATAACGAGGATGTTGGTGTAGATTACCATACTCTTGTGGATTAAGGAATGTGTTTATGTTGTATAAGTGGTATTCTCGCTAGAGTGAGGCATTGAAAAACACCTTCGAAGGGATTGGTAGTGGATATGTGTAGCTGAATAGATGAATTAATAGGATATTGGGAAGAAAAAGGGTTGGTTGGGCACTAGATGGGTCAGCTACGCAGAGATCGCAACAGCTTAGAATAGAAGAGGTAGGCGTAGGTGAGATATCATAAAAATATTTGGACGAGTCTACGGGTGAAGGAGAAGTGGCGGAAGTGGTAGATGCCTTAACTGGTATAAGGACATCATTAGGTCAATACATCATGTTGCATATTTTTAATGACGAAGGGTAAATGGGGATGGTGTAGTTATGTCCTTCATGTTCAAATTTGACATAATGATGTAAAGTTGAAGGAACAAAACCCATGACATGGATCTAAGGTCAGCCAAGCAACAGGATATACTGGAATTCCCCTTCTAAAACATATAATTACTCCGACACGAAGACGGGGCCCAAAAATAATGGTGCCAAAGGTGGAAGTGTTAAGGTCATTGAAGGAGCACATCATAATCAAGTTATTATGCATGTATTTTAAGTGATACACATTTTATTATATGCATGGGAGGATATGATGTTGATGCTAACACCACCATCAATCATAATGCATCGAATGAAAATATTATCGATATAAACAAAGATGAAAAGAGTGGGATCAAGGTCATCGATTGAGAGGTACGATCTCCTCATTAGAGAAAGTGAGGGTGGCCACTTTATGAGTGCGAGTGGGGGTAGAATAAGGACATTTTTTTGTAAGAGATACCATGTGGCGAGGGGTGATAATGGAAGCTACATGGTGTGGAGTCATTAGGTAAAACCTTGATGGATTACAAAACCTCCAAGAGGTCTTGTTGATGAGATTCAGAGGTTTGGACGAGATCATACAAATAAATTTTTAGGGGATTTGTGCGGTTAATTTATCATTGTAGGATGGGTGACCCCATTAGAAATAGGGTATGT
Source organism: Taxus wallichiana var. yunnanensis (assembly GCA_018340775.1). Lineage (NCBI taxonomy): Eukaryota > Viridiplantae > Streptophyta > Pinopsida > Cupressales > Taxaceae > Taxus > Taxus wallichiana. Next base: position 145,666,834 of record CM031240.1, read on the forward strand.
GGGTCCTCAAATGGTGATTTTGGGTGTGGGTGCAAATGATATGTTAGGCACATGATTAATGATGGGATGGTTGATTTTTCTTTTCCTTTGTCTTTTTGAGAGCGAGTGACAACTTGGATCATGTTAATTTGAGGAAAATAGGTGGATTGAGAAGGTATGTCTGGGTAGTATAATGGCATGATGGACAAAAACCTTATACGGGGGTAAAAACCTTACGAAATGAGTAGGGTGCAATGGTATTTTGGTGGGGCTTTGGAAATCTCTCTTATACAAACCATGTTGATCTTGAATTTTAGAGGTGGATAAAAGGGGTGTGGAGGTGGTGATGTGGGCCTTGAGTAGGTAGTGGTAGAGGACATGTGGTAATTAGTGAAGGTGGAATAGAGTCCACATCTAAAATATCATCATCGTCAAAATTTTCTTCAAGAGGGCATAGTTGGATAAGAATGGTTTTAGAACCTTAAAATTATCTACATCATGTCTTGGCACATGATGGTAGGCATAAATTTTAGTTTCATCAAACCCTTTTGGTTTGGGTTTGAGGGGGTCGTAAGGTCTAAGTGGTGGTAATGTGATGACTAAGGTCTCTAAGAGGTTAGCTAAAATGTTGGCGTAGGACCCTACCAATGGATCACAATGTGAAGTGAGTGTGGGTTTGGGTAAAGGTGCGAATGATTGTGGTGGAAGAGGTGTTATAGAGATGGAATAGGTTTGATCTTTGGTTTAGTAGGTGATATTGTCTTAGGTTATGATGATACTTTCTTGGGTAAAGATGTGGTAGATGAACTAGCAATGGAAGGTTTTGTGGGTTTAACTACCCGTTAGAGGGTAGTGGGTTCTTTTCCTTGGATTTTACCTTCTTGGGTAAAGGTGAGGTGGGAGTACGTGATGTAGAAGGGAAAGCTGATGATGGTAGGGGAAGATTTATCCATAGTGATAATGGAGGTGTGGTAAAGGTTGGTGGTAGAGGTCAAGTGGAAGGTATGGGTTAAGGAGAAGAAATTTACATAGGTAGTGATGGGGTTATGGTATCCGGTGAGGGTATAGGTGGTGAGGAAGTTGCGGGTGAAAATGAAGGTTGTGTTGGTTGATTGTACATAATAAAGGATCGTGATGAAGAGGTAGACTACGCACATTTGATTTTCTTTGGGTAGATGGTTGCTTGATGAGGGTAGATGGGTGAGGTCCAAGGATAGATGGAAATGGTGAAGGTGATAGAGGCGTAGTGGGTGAAACTGGTGTATTTTTCCTCGAAGGTTAGGTCTTACTTTTAGGTGGAGGAATGGTTTTCGTGTGGGCTTGGGAAGATTTGGATAAGTCCAATTTAATGGGTAGATGGAAAAGGCTTGATGTCGGTATGACACCTAGGCTAAAGATAGGCCTAGATGTGGGAGGAGATGTAGGTGTAGGTAAGTTCTTAGGCAAAGGAATGGATTTGATTATGGGTAAAGGTTAGGATGTAGGTAAAGGTGATGAAGAATAATTTGTTTCAATACATATGGTAGGGTTTATTTGGTCGCTGGAAATACCTTTAGATAGATCGTAGAGGTATCTGTAGGTGACATTTGCATTTGGGTTGAAAAGGGTAACCGAAGGCATCCCCAAAGCATGGAATTATCAATATAATTGAAGCAGTCAACCAAGCATGAAAATGACACTGTTATAAGAGTAGATGTAGTTGGTTTAGTGGAAATCCCTGTATAATATTTTGTGAGATAGGGAATTCGTTAGCCTCGGACTCCGTGGGTAAAATATCCCGAGAGAAGATCAACGGGATCTGGATTGCTAATGTGGAATTTTCCCCAACTAGAAGTGGCACATCTAAAGGATCCCGGTGGGTAAGAGTCATGTTAGATGGGGTGGGGTAGATTATTCTTTTGGTGGAGAAGAAATTTTTGATGATTCTCCCATGGGTAGGAGAGTTAATACCATTGATTGTTTTTTAGGTTATAAGGTAGATGGTCAAACGATAGTGGAAGAAATTGTGGACTCCTCCGTGGGTAAAGAGGGAGATTAAGGGGACTCCTTTGTGGGTGAAGGAGTAGATGAGGTAGGCTCCACCATGGGTAGAGGAGCTCATGCTATAATTTCTTCGATAGATGGAATAGGTGGAAATTTAGGAACTTTTGGTACGATATCGAAAACAACATGGACTTCACAGACATTTTTGTCATTGGTTGAAGGTTCACCATTTTGATTAGATGATGGTGTATGATTAGGAAATGAATTCTTAAATATATGCAAGTTTTCATTTTTGGTGTGTTTGGGTTTTCTAGGATGAGATCTCCATTATCTAACATTTCCTAGATAATGTTCTTGAAGGTTATGCAATTACCATCGTTATGGCCTTTGACGTGATGATAATTACAATAGTCATGTTCCTTATACCATGCAGGCATAGGATGAGCAAGATCAAAACTAGTATGAGGTTTTATGTGGAGAGTGAAATGGCTTCGGCCTTAAGAAGCTTTTCCAAGACTGAAGAATAGGGCTCTCTAATTGAAGTGTAATTTCATTTTTCCTGTCGGAACTGAAACTTTTGAATGGGAGAAATATTGGAGGAAGGTTTGGCTTGGTTAGATGGATGAGATGGACTCGCTTTGAGAACTACCGCATTCACAGATCCTTTGGATTTTGAATAATTGTTTTGTGGCTTTGAAGATTAAAAATCATGATTTGATTTGAACGCGTCCTTTTTCGCAATTGAATTTTCTTCTCTTCAATGGCATGAATTTCCAATTTTCACTCCATTGTAAATGCTTAGTCAAAGGTATGGAAGGTTTGTACCTACAAATTTGGTGAAATGCGCCTGACACAAGCTCTAATAAACAACTCTATAATCTTAGCTTGAGGTAACTAGAATGTTGATGTTAGGAAATAAGAGATAAAATATGCGGAATAATCCCTTACAAAATCACAACAGTAGAAACTAATATGTAGAAAATATTACAGATCTCAAATAAAAGTGTAGAATAAATAACACAACACAGAGAGACAATATTTAACGTGGTTCACCCAATTTGGGCTACGTCCACCAAGAATCACTTGCTCAAATTTTATTACAAGCCTCCACTCTCTCAATACAATACCCAGATCCATTTGGAGCTATGCTCAACAAACTCTACAGAATTCACACCCGAATTCAAAACACATCTGTAATACATTTTCTTGTACATCTATCATATGCATAAGACCATATAAATAGACAATTGCTTAAGCAGTTTGATACAAAACCGTGGGTATCAAAACAATGGGCAAAAGACTGAAAAAACCATGGGCCCAAAAACAACCCATAACGGTTACCCATTACCCATGGGTTAATAAACCACCCATGAAAATTTTCTTCGGGGCTTCACCCCCAAACCCCCTTCCATCGGGGGCTTCACCCCCCGAACCCCCTTGACCCGCTCACCGGCGAGTGGGACCGCCGTAAAAATACCCGAGTGTAACACATAGAAGGTGTACCACATTCTAACATGCAAATAGGCTCCACAAACATAACAATCTCCCACTTGGAGATCGATTTCCACTATGCAAGCTTCTCAACCCTTCACTTTCATCTGCGAAGGCCAACCAAAGCTGAACATAGTTTTAGTTTATCCTTGTGACCACCTTGGTCATCATGTCCAGGAGGATTCGAGTGGTATGAATCTTCTCCAACTTCAACTTATCTTCCTCCAAAGCTGTCCTAATGAAGTGATATCTCAACTGTATATGCTTCGTCCTAGAGTGGAAATCGAGTTCTTAGCTAGGTGTATAGCACTCTGACTATCACTATATTACATTCCTCCTGCTTATGCCCCAACTCCTCAAGCAATTGTTGTAGCCAAATCATCTCTTTGCTTGCCTCTGTGGCAGCAACATACTCAGCCTCCATGGTTGACAAAGCCACTAGCTTCTATAGTCATGAAATCCAGCTCACTGCTGTCCCACCTACAAGTGTAAATATAACCTGTTGTGCTCCTCCTGCTGTCTACATCTCCAACCATGTCTGAATCTACATAACCACGTAAAGTGGTGTCTGATCCACTGTAGCACAAAAATGTCCCCATGGTCCCTCTCAAATACCGAAGGATCCACTTTACTGCTTGCCAATGCTCTTTACCTGGATCACTCATAAATCTACTCAGGTCCCACTGCATGGGAAATATCAGGCCTAGTGCACACCATAGCATACATCAAATTACCAACTATTGATGAGTAAGGTACCTTGGACATCGGTTTCTTTCCGCTCTGTCTTGGGACACATTGCTCCTTTGATAACTTAAAATGGCCTACCAAAGGGGTCCCAACCAATTTAGCATCCTGCATGTTAAACCTATCTAATAACTTCTTAATGTACTCTTCCTGAGATAAAGTCAGCTTTTGTTCCTTCCTATCCCGAGTTATCCTCATACCAAGGATTTGTCTAGCTAACCCCAAACCCTTCATATCAAAGGATTCACTTAGTTGTTTCTTGAGTACTTTTATTTCCTGCATGTTTTTACCTGTAACCAACATGTCATCAACATACAAACATAGGATAATATAACTTCCATCCTCAAATTTCTTTATATACACGCAATGGTCAGAATGACATCTAATATAACCTTGCTCCATCATAAAGCTATAAAAATTCTTATACCATTGGGGTGGAGCTTGTTTCAGGCCATACAGGCTCTTCTTCAGTTTACACACCATCTCCTCTTTACCTTTGACTTCATATCCTTTTGGCTGCTACATATATAGCTCCTCCTCCAAATCACCATGGAGAAATGTAGTCTTTACATCTAATTGTTCTAAGTGCAAGTCTTCCTGCTACTATTCCAAGAACAATTCTGATAGAAGTCATTTTTACTACAGGAGAAAAAATCTCATCAAAATCTATACCTTGTTTCTATGCAAACCCCTTGACCACCAACCGGGCCTTATATCTTTCTTTCCTCCTTCTTCATCTTTAACTCTGTACACCCACTTGTTTTGCAATGCGCTTTTGCCTTCTAGTAGCTTCACCAAATCCCAAGATTGGTTCTCCATGAGAGTCTTATGCTCCTCATCCATGGCTTGCTCCCCCACTTCTTACCGGCATTTACCCGCATTGCTTCATCAAAGCTCTCTGGCTCTCCACTATCAGTGAGTAATAAATAATAAATAGAAGGAGAAAACCGTTCAGGTTCTTTTCTTACCCTAGAAGACCTCCTCACTATAGGAGTTTGGGGTTCCTATTGAGTAGGTTCCTAAACTAATTCATGGGTCACTTTCCCATCCGAAGATCCTCTACCACTGCATATTATTTCTTGGATTCTTCCCTGTTTTCCTGTAACTGTTGCTTATACATGACTTTCTCATTAAAGACCACATCCCTAGACCGAATGATTTTCTTGTCCTTAATACTCCAACATTTAAACCCAAAGTCATCACCACCATAACCAATGAAAGTACATTTTTTTATTTAGCCTCTAGCTTGGTCCTATCATCCTTGTCTATATGAACAAACACTTCACATCCAAAGACTCTAAGAAATGAATAATCAACTTTCTTACCATACCATGCCTCCTCAGTATGCCTCCATCAAGGCACTTGAAGGTCCTCTCTGTTTATCAAGTACATAGTTTGTGCTCACCGCTTTTGCCCAAAAAAGAAAGAGGCAGTCCTGTATGTAACCTTATGCTCCTAGCACATTCCATTATTGTTCTATTCATCCTTTCTGATACCCCATTCTGCTTTGGAGTTCTAGAACCGTCTTTTTCCTACGGATTCCATTCTTAGAATAGTAATCATTAAATTCATTGCTGCAATACTCCCCTCCATTATCTGACCTAAGACATTTTAGCTTAAGACTTGTTTCATTCTCTACCAAGGATTTCCATTTAACAAAAGTGTCAAATACATCATATTTGTTTCTAATACAATAAACCCAAACTTTCCTTGTTGCATCATCAATAAAAGTAACATAATAACTTGAACCCCCAAGAGATGATACCTGAAGCTGGCCCCACACATCAGAATGTACCAGCTCTAACTTACTCTCTTTCTTCATAGGTCCAACCTTGAGAAACCTTACTCGCTTCTGTTTCCCATATATGCAGTTCTCACAGAACTCCAAACTTGTTTTTGTATATCTAGGTAAATTCTTCTTTATGATGTCCATGTGCTTATGGTGATATGACCGAGCCTATAGTGCCACAATGTTGTATCTGCATCTAAAGCCATAAGATTACAATCATTAGTAATTTCGGTGGTTAAATACAAGGTTCCAAGCTTCTTACCTCTTGCCACCACAAGAGAACCCTTAGTAATTGTACGTAACTAAAATTGTAAGGAAGTATCTTTGCCGAACAACGTGACATGTGCCCCAATGATGATAGAAGTCTCCTCACAAGGTGTTCGAGATCCGGAAAATCTCTCCAAGTGTGCGTTAACATCCCGCATGCCCGCTTAGCCTCCGCGTGCATTGTTTTATCCTTTTCCCCTCTTTTTTTGGCCTTTTGCTCTTTAGTGAAAAAACTGCTCGCCTGATTGGGCGGCGGTCTCGTGACCGCCGCCCTGAATAGGGCGGTGGTCCTGTAACCGCTGCCCTACTCAGGGCGGTGGTCCTTTACGTGTTTTCCAGAAAGCTCTTTTAACATGACTCACGTAAATTCAACATTTTACCAGCTTTCTTTCACTGCCATAAGCTTGCATTTATGATTACGGTTCCCCCGGAATAGTGTTTGGCCATTGTTTATAGTTTAAGAGTTCTAGTTGGTTTTTACGTTGGGTAAATGAAAATGCTATAAATAGTTGGCTTGTGCTCAAGAAAATGGCCCCTCAAATTTGCCTCTACGATTTCTCTTGTAATAGATTTAGTTTTCCTTTTTCTTAGAATGCTTAGTTTCTTTCATTGCATGCTTAGTCAGCATTTTTTTCTTGTTAGTAAGCCACATATCCATCTTGTGCAAGTCTCGTTGTTATTTTATCCAATCCATTGGAATAGGATAGTTTGTTTACCAATAGGAAGCCATTAAAGTTGTAGGTTTTGCTCCTCAAATAGGATAGTTTCAGGTTCTGGATGCTTTATGTTGCATGACTCACAATAGATCCCGCTAGGAATTACATAAGCCAAGCTTTATACTCTTGCGCTATCCCTCTCCTACTCACATTGTATTCAGTCAGTGTTATGAGCTTCCTTTATCCCAATATCTACTTCTGTTGATGCTAGCATTACACGCTTTTACGGATCCATGTGAACATGAAGGAATGAGGAAATCACACCGAGGGGATAAGATCACACACACCATCGGATTCGCCCCATTCGCAGAATCCCGGTTCTAGCTTTCAAAGTTCTAGTTAGAATCATATCAAATAGAGTAGTTAATTGCTTTATTTGATTAATTCTACTCTTGATATTGCGGGGAAGTTGTGGGGATTGATAGTTTCGAGAAACTATGATTCACTCCTCACTACGAGGTAAAGTCGAGAGTCTTGCAAATAGATTAGATAAGCTATTTTATTTTTTAGAATAGATCTACAAATTGCACAGACAAATAGCTACACTCGGTTATTTTGTTTGTTTTAAAATTGTTATTTTAGTTGTCAATTCTAGATATTTTAAATAGTTGCTTTCTTAAATTCGTAAAGCTCGTCATAAAACACAAAAAAATAGAGAGGTCATATATGCTATAGATATACTTCACATAGTTAAATTTCATTTTACTATAGTTCATTTACATTGTTGCTTTTGTATGACAATCACGGGACCTAGAGAGCCCAGAGAATACGTATTCGAGCCAATCGTGCCTCAGCCCAATCTCATCACAGCAATAACTGATATAGATCAAAATCTTAGGATCCAAGTCTTCCGAACAACGGTAAGCTTGCAACAAATCAATTCCCAGTTGAGCGGACTAAACATAGAAGATGACCAAGCACACACGTTTTGGTCGAATCAACCAAACTACAGATTACCCTAGGCAACATTCATATGACTGTAGAAGGGTTTGAAAGAGAACAAACCTTTGGTTGTGATCCTTTGGTCCCATAGCCAGATGTAAGAGACACTCTTCTAGATATAGATACCAGCCTAAGAATCCAGGTTGCACGAATGCCTGTAAGATATTATGAGAAAATCACACAATTATTGATCCTAAATATAGAAGCTGAGAAAGCATACGATTACTGGATACTAGGGATTAGGAATTGATTTAACACATGACCATAACAGGTCCACAACAACTAAGAATCTATGGTTGTGACCCATAAATCCGTGAAGCCCAAATGAATCCATAAGAGAATTAGACATAGACAACGGCCTATGCACACTAGTATTTCGGTTTACCCCACTTCCACCTATCATCATCGAAAAATTATCCTTGCTAGACACGGTAGCTAACGAGCTAGGGAATTCGGACTAGGCGAAGAATCACCCATAGAAGTAACTATATCCATCATTCATGACCTTATGCGGAGAGGTACGAAACTATCCAGGTCATTTTCCACGTATTCCACAACCTATAGATCGAATCACGCCAGAGATCGATATTGATTGGAGCCTTCGAGCGGTCATCCTGCGGCCAATCTATCACACCGATTCAAGTTAGGAGGGCCTTCTTTGCCTTAGACTCACAAATTCCGCTAGTGCATATTGAAGACATTAGATTTCCTAACTATTTTGTCCACATCTCACATATATTCCATACCCACAGAATATCTCAAGCACGACCTCGGGAGTTCGGGTGCGAGGAAGAGTTACTTGTAGATTCCCACGCTTGCTTGTCACTTTTCCATCGTACAAAATTGGTGAACCCGACATGAACTTACAATTGTTTCACCTTCTATACCTCATTAACCATCACTTTCACTCATTCCCATTATTCTGCGGGTATTCATATACCCCCAGAATATGTCGAGATTCGATGCATATGGCAGACCCCTCTTGGGTCTTGAGGCATACTACGCCCAGCAGAATAGACAATCATCACCCTCACTCTTAGTATGGGGTGACAACTACTCAACTAACTAGTTGTCAACACAAACTCTGAGAATCAGATATAACTCATCATTTCAAACTGAGGAGTTAGATCAGCTCACTCAAACGCAACAAACAGAGCCTTCAGGCTCGAACAATATGACGTTCACTAGAGAATCTGGTTCATCTCCTCAGATGCTACTTAGATCACAAATTAGTAGACAATCAGACTCATACCGAGGTTTAGACGATGAATATTCGGTACGTTATGCCAGGAATGACCAACATTCTCAAAGTATGTATCCACCTATAGGAGGTTTACAAATACAACCCGAGGTCTCTTTTCAAGAAAATACCTCTATGCCACTGCATATAGGAAATACCCTCGGGGAAACTTGGCAGGGCAGCGATCAATTCATAGCAGGATATCACATGCCTATACAACACCATGGTATACAACAAACGCCACTACGGCAAAACACCGTGACTTCACCAAATGAAATCATTTCAACGTTAGTAGAAAAGGTTAGAGGATTAGTACTTGCCCAAGCAAGTCAAAATTTGCAATTCATGTAAATAGGAAGTTCCAATCCTCCACACCATCCTAGCCAAGTAGATCTCCTCACGGGAGTAGACACGTTAGGCATGACCCTCGGTATTTTACAACAAACGCCAACTAGACCCACCATCTCTAGCATTGTTCCTCTCGGTCTAGTACAAAACAATCTATTCATGGATAGTACACCGTCATACTTAAACATGTACTCACAATCACCACAATGGGATATGTTCTCCTCTCTCGGCATGTTTTCTCAAACATAGGTGCTCCTTATGCCCCTACCAATGCATACGCTACGCCGTGTCAAAAACCCATTCCACCACTACTCCCTAATAGGCACCATCAATGGTAGAAACATATGCGATAGGGACTTACTCAAAATATTTGAAAGAGCCCTTGTTTCACCATACGAAGCATCATGCTTCCAAGACCTCTCCCCAATTTTCCCAAATAAAAAGGTGAGGAGATCCAAACGCACATATCAATGCTTACGCTACAGCCATTCGAGAACTACTCCCATGGGATGGGGTTGTTGCTAAAATTTTCCCAAAAAGCTTAGAAGGCATCGCTATCGATTGATATTATAGAATACCTGAGGCTTCCATACATTCATTCAAACAACTCGTGTTAGAGTTCATCAAGGACTTTGACATGAACAAATTATTAAGAACAGGAATCAGGGAGTTCTTACACATCAAACAAGAACACAACAAATATGTCGCCCATTTCATCCAAAGGTGGCGTACAGTTCTTTATTCTTCAAAAAGTGCTCCAAACATGGATCAAATGGAACTATGCGATTTATTCCTTCATTCGCTTAGAAGAGAAGTGAAGGAAGAAGTCCAGAAGTTCCCATTAAGAACTTACGATGAAGTACTGGAGAGTGCTCTTCAAATAGATCAAAAGAATTGATAGTGGTCACAAAACATATGGAGCAAATGGGAGGTTAATCACCGCCAACCAGAACACCACAACTTATCCTACTACCATGAACGTCGATCAAGGACCTAAAATCCTTAAAAAAATGGGGTGTAACAAAAGATGGAGTAACCGACCAGCCTAAAAAGGTAAATGTTATCAATACTCCATCACAAATAAACAACCAACGAAATAACAACTTTACCCGACAATCAATACAGTGGATTTTAATCATCCACAACAACAACAAAAACAACAACGGTGAAATCCCATATAGGGTCCAAGCCAAAATTCAACTAGGTACCAAAACTAGAATTCAAACCAAAGACAACAAATGCAAAATTTTAATAGACAACGGTTTGATCAAAATTTTGGGCCACAATACACATCAAACCAACAAACTAGGAATTACAATCCTAATTCATATTGTGGTTTCCACAAAATTCAGGGCCATGACACTAGAACGTGTCGTGACTACAATAAATTCATGCAATGCTTTCCAGATGAACAAAGGCAACTTTTCATGGATATGTTCTTGGCAGATCCTACGTCACCAACATCAAATACTTTTTGAGGTGTTTCCCCTCAAAATGCACCCCTGAAGATCTTTAATGATCCACTCCCAAATCACAATAACAACAGGCTAAATCTAACTGGGATGAACAAGGGTGTAATGACAGGAAACAATGATCATGAAGCCTCAACCTCGCTAAATCCATTAGTTGCGCCACAACTAGGAAGTCAGCCACGACCTAAGGTAGTCGGTTTAGTGGAGTTAGACGCTGAGCTACCCATCGAAGCTATAACAAGGACGCGAGATTATTTCTCTCAGCCAAGTCCAAGCCACCTGCCAGAGGTAGATGACATCCAACAAATCATAGTAAAACCTGTGGGAGCCTATGATTTGATTAACGACCTAACAAAAACCTTCTCACACATTTCATTCTTAGACTTACTAAAGAACTCTCCTACCCACAGGGCTACTCTTTTAGAAGCATTAGGTTTAGGTCATCTAATTAACATCACTCCACCACCTGAAACACAGGTAAATCATGTGGACTTTGATGTTCATCCTCCAGGGCAGGTAGATAGGGATGTCGAATTCATATTCGAGATAAACAAAATGCCGACAGATGCTGAGATCGCACACCGAGGTGATCCAGCCTTACATTTACAAGTATGGGTTTATAACAACTATGTAAAGCGTGTAATGGTTGACGATGGGGCGGTAGTTAACATAGTCCCCTTCTCTTTCCTCCAAAAGCTAGGGTATGGAGAAACCAATTGTTCCACAACTCGAAATACACTAAGGGGCTATGATATCCTTAAAGCCACCTCGGTTGGAACTATAATATTACCGGTCACCTTAGGACCCAAAACCATCTTGACTAAGTTTTATATTATAGATCGAGAAACTAACTATAATATGATCCTCTACCGACCATGGATACACCGCATAAGCAATCCCTTCTACACTATTTCAAGAAGTAAGGTTTTCACATTTAGGAAAGATATTCGTGGCCAAAGGTGATCCAAAACCATTTGATGTACACCTAGCTGACTTAAAGAAAAGACTAGGCATGCACTCGGAGTTTGAACTCCCGACAAACCAGCTTAATAAACCTACCAACGCAAAAAGAAAAGAAAAGTTGGTACCTATGACAGATCTTGAAACTATGAGCCTAGCCAAAGCAACCCCAACTCCAAAGATGAGGCTAACACTGTAGAAATAGTATCATTAGGAACTACTGCAAAAATCATTGAACTGCTAGAAAATGATCTACCAATATTCTTACCATTCGATTCAGTAGGCATAGGATATTCCCTAGGCATTGGCTCTCTTCCAGCAGAGGATTTTTGTATTGTGGAAGTAGAATATGCAAACACAATAGTTATCCCAAAGCATCCATATTCCCAATCAAATATTGGACACTCCATTTTTATGGAGCTAGATGTCATTACGGAGCGGGGGCAGGTGTAATCTTTACTTCCCCGAAGGAAAAGTCCTACCTTTTTCCTTTAAACTAAATTTTGAATGCACAAACAATGGCACTGAGTATGAAGCCCTCCTCCTTGGCCTCATCTTAGCTAAGAGAATCGTTGATAACATCAGAGTCTTAGGAGACTCACAATTAGTAGCAAATCAAGTCTCTGAGATATATGAAACCAAAGCCGAGCACTTACAACTTTACAAACAAGTTGTATTAGATTTAAGCAAGGAGTTTGACTTCATATCAATTGAAGCAATCCCGTGAGAGAAAAATCTTCTCGCCAATTCAATAGCAACTTCAGCATCACGTTTTACCCCAAGCTAATGAGTTAGAGGATGCCCGTTTCATGGTATCCCTTCATGATGAACTATTAATAAAAACAATGACAAATTCCCTTTTAAACGAAATAAATGTACTATCCTAGACCACGTTGATAGTGATATGGCCACTCTGAATTACTTAAATGCCTATGCAGCACTACATCTCTCCTATCATATGATAGATTTGTCCTTAATCCCACATTTGTCTTCCTACTTTGGGAATCCCATAATGGATCTTCTCTTACAAATGGAACCAAGCATATGCATGGTAGAAAATGGGGATGATTTGGATTTACCTCCTAGCGCCACTGAGTTTGAAGAGGGTAATGCCTCTTTGATCGAAGAAACAATTGATATTAACATCGGAACGGAAGATGAACCAAGGATATTGAAACTAGGATCCTCGTTAACCCCAAAGGAAGTAGAAATACACACTCGGATCCTCGAAAAGAACATCAGAAGGCATTTGCATTTAATTATAAGGAAATGACAGGATTTACACCCACACATTACGGTGCAAAACCTCATCACTAAATCAGATGCATGAAAACCAATTAAACAAAAATCAAGACCCATGAAACCCAATGGGTATCTAATATCGTATTCTCATGGTGAAGAGGAGGTAATAAAACCTCCAAGTAGGATTCATCAAGCCGTACTGGGTTTGAACTTTTTCTCTCATGGATGGGTATCTAATATCGATTCCCATTCTCAAGAAAAATGGGAAGATACACATTTATGCCATTTGGTCTCAAGAATACTGGTGCTACATATAGCGAGCTATGACATATATATTCCATGATCTAATTCATAAAATCGTGGAATCCTACATGTAAATGACTTATTGGCTAAGGCTAAGAAGCGTTTTGACCATCCCGGAAGTACTCGCGTCATTCTCTCATGGTTGATAGAATATGGAGTCACACTAAATCCAAAAAAATGTGTCTTTGGTGTAACAGGAGGGAAGCTCCTAGGTTACATCATATCGTCACGAGGGATATATGTTGACCCAACCAAAATTTGGGCTATCCTCGAAATGATCCCACCTTCGGATGAATCTAGAATCAGGTCATTTCTCAGAAAGCTGGATGCAATCTGGAGATTCATCCCGGACTTAAGTTTCACCATTCATCTAATCAAAAATTTACTCAAGAAGGATTATAACATTGATTGGACTAAAGATTGCAATGAAGCTTTCAACGCAGTTAAGCGTTTCTTGTTATCACCACCTACGCTAATGCCACCTAAGCTAGATCGCCCATTAATTTTATACTCATGAGCTACCAATGTCTCACTAGCCTACATGCTAGCTCAAGAAGACGATGACAAGAGAGAACGTGTAATTTATTTCATTAGCCGAACATTGCTCGACTATGAAACACGTTATACACAAGCAGAACGAGAATGCCTCGCCATAGTCTTTGCAACCAAACGCTTAAGACACTATATGCTGAATCAAGAAACAAGGGTCATGGTAAAAACGGACCATTTACGAAATTTTCTCATGTAAGGGTCCTTATCTAAGAAGGCTGGACGTTTTATAATTGTTATCCCAAATGTGCCCCCTGCTCATTTTGTGGCTAACTCCTTTACATCTTTCCTTCTCTTGTGCCTCAGTCAGAATATTTTGTTTTCTAGGCACTCAAAACCTTATGGAAATGGCACCATTGGATAGATCTCTTTCTCAGCTTTCCAGAAAGGTAAATTTTTCCTCCTAACTCCACGTATTTTTCAAGTTATGGCTCAGTGGAGTTTTGGTGGGAAATTTTTCCCTAGAAGGCCCGCAGCCAATCAGGAGCTGCCACGTGTCCAAGGGAAAAAAAACACCAAGCGACCTGAAGGAAAAAATGGTCAGGAAGGGCCCGCACCCAATCAGAACATACCATGTGGCACCTGGAGTGGTGGAGCATGGGGAAAATTTGAAAAATGTTCCAAAGACCAAACGGGTAAAAATTCAAACTTTTTGCCCGCCGATCCGATTTTGGCCTATTTTTTCCCTAAAACTTCAAATCGCCATATCTTTCGATCCAAAGCTCGGTTTTTGCGTTATTTATATCAATAGAAAGATGGTGAAATTATCTACATGATTCCAGGGTCAATTTTGCATTTTGGTTGATTTTGGAGAGAGAAAATCAAGAAACGCCTCTAGTATGTGGCCATGAACAGAGTTGACATTTCAACCACCGTTTTAATGAAGAATGGCTCGCATTTCTCTCCAGCAAAGATGGTTAAAAATGCCCGGGAATGGGTTTTCAGGTCACCCATTTTGTTTTGAATGAAATTTGGTCAATGGTTGAATGGCTTGCATGTTTTCCCGCATTTCTCTCTCCTGGGGGTCGTGGCTTGCACTGTAAAAGCTAGAATGAGTTCATTTTGCAAGGAGAGACACCTTTTCAGCTCTGCAACTTCCTTTTCTTCCTTCTTTGGCAGAATTTGTGAAGAAATTTTTACCTTTCCATGTAATACAGCACTTTTTCTTGCCTCTGGATCACTGTAATGCACTGTATTGGATCTGAATGTTGATATATGTTCTGTGATTAAATTCCTCAATCCTTTCATATATCTATCATTGATTTCTTGATCTTTCATTACATTTTGAGCATTTTGTGCATGTTTTGTGTTGTGTTTCCTTGTGGATTGTGTATTTCATGTAGTCAGGTGTCTACAATTCCTTTGGTGCATCACCTTAGCATTAGTTTTAGTTTCTTTTACTCTCTCTATCTTTGTCTCCTTGGAATCTAGAGTAGGATTAGGATTCAAACCTCTGCAATTGTGCAAATAATAGATCTGATCAGAGGAGTTTGAGGAACCAGCCTCTAATCTAGAGATTCCTCTCTCATTTTACAAGTCCCACACTTGGAGAGAGGTTTCAATGTTGTGCAATCACACTGGATGCCTGAAACATCAACTTAGAAACCTGATTTGCATCCAAGGGTGCTGCTGATTTGCAACAACAGTTTTGGCACACCCGGTGGGACCTTAGAGGTCTCATTTTCATTGCAGCAAAGTTGATGTGCATCTGCTGCAATTTTCTTGCTTAAAAGAGCTATAAATTGCACATCTGGCGACTCCAAGGAAGAAGAATCAGCTGGTTTTAGCAGTGCAGACCTGAAAACTCATGAGAAGAATCACTACAAGGTCAAGAGCTGGAGAAGAAGAGGTGTTGTTTGAATATCTGTAGTTATCTCCAAGAGTAAGGTAAAGTGGGAGGAGAATCCAAAGGTCTCCATCTCCACCAAACAAAACTCTCTCAACTCCTCCACCTGGTAGGCCTTTCATTCAATCAACAAGGGTTCTAAGGCCAATTAGAATGGCACAAAACAACCCCTATGTCAATTTCACTGGCAGCAGCCCACTTGCTCTCAATGCACAAAATCCAATTCCAATTGCAGCCTTGAAGAACATTCCATACTTCACTGGAGAGAATCAGACTACTCCTGGTGATCATGTTAAAGACATTGCCAACCTTTGTGCAATTCATGAAATCAATGAGATGCAAGTTGCTGTCAAATTTCTAGCATCTTCATTCAAGGGGAAGGCTTTGCAATGGTTTAGAAGCCTTGCCTCAGGTTCTATTCAAAATTGGAACCAGCTATGTGTAGCACTTCATGAGTAATTTGGAGAGAAGGGAGACAACTTGTCTCTTTTGGAGCAACTGACAACCATTAAGAGAGCTCCCAATGAGCAGCTGACTGATTTTAACTTCAGATTTCAAAGGACTTGGGAGAGAATTCTAGTGGCAGTCAGGCCAACAACAGAAGGTGCTTTTCTTTACTATCTCAAAGCTCTAAATTCTGATATTTCTATGTTAATTCAGTCCATGGGAGGCACAACTATCCCCATTGCTTATAACATTGCCATTAGAGCTGAAAATTGTTTGATCCAAGCTAGCAAACTAGCCCCTAGACCTCCCATGCCATTGTTTCCAAGTTTAGAGAGCCCAAACACTAATCAAGCACCTAATTTGGCTCCTTCTCCCACTCCTAGAAATCAAAATTCAAGTGAAGCTTCCACTTCATCTTCTAGTGCCTCAAATTAACTTCAAGAAGTCATGAAGCAATTGCAAAATTTAGGTAATGAGCTGGTTACTCTCAAGAGGCAACAAGCCCAAAGTTTTAGACCTTCCTTCCAGCCTCAAGCTTAGCCTAACAGCAACCATATCAACCTCATAGACCACCCAATCCAGCTGCAAATCTATATCAAGCAAGGCCTCCTGCCAACAGACCATTTCAGCCCTATAATCCAAATGTTATATCTACCTCTAAGGCATTGGTGCCAACACAAAACAATGTTGCTCAGGAGTATGATTGGTGTTTTCCATGCAATGAACCTCACAACCAATCTATGTGTTTCAACGGTGCCTTGAATCAAGCATTAATGGTGACAACTACTGGTGTGGAGGGTGAGGGTAGTCAAGGAAATAACCAACAACAAGAAACATTCCAGCAGCAATCAGCTCCAAATGACACCACACTTGTGAACTGGCAGGCAGAGGATTTTTGTGGCATAAATCAAACAGTCTCTCAAGGTGTTGCAGCCAACACAAGGTCAAAAAGAAGGAATTTGGGTGAAGAAAAGCCATTAGCTCCAACCAATCCACAACCTTTTATGGCTCCACAAATGGTTGGCAAACAAAATCCAATTGTAAATGCACAAGGGCAGCCAAGAACAGCTCCTAGACCAACTCAAATACCAGTTGTTGCTGCCCACATGCAAGGGATGAATATGCAAACCAAGGGACAACAAAGAGATCCTTCATCACCATTTAGTATCATTGATCAGATGAAGAAGACAAATGTAAATATATCAATGTGGGAATCCCTATCTATCCCAAGCCAGAGATATTTGCTACAAGCTGCCATGAAGGACTGGCCAACTTCGAATCAGCAAGTCCAAATGCAAGAGAAAGTGCTCACAAATGCTGCCCAGCCTGAAGGGAATCATGGAGGACAGCAAGGTAAAATGTTGAAGCCCCCTCCTTTTTATGTCTCATTAATCATTGGAAACCAATTGGTGCACAATTGCATGATTGATTCCGAGGCAAGTAGCTCAGTGATGCCCAAGCAAATAGCTGATCAGCTAGGACTTCAATATGAAACCATATCCAAAGGAGTAGTGTAGTTGGATGGGACAGCAGTAACAATAGTTGGGGTGATTAGAAACTTGAGTCTTACCTTGCATGCATGTCCAAATGTTGTTGTTTTACAAGATATATAGTTATAGACCTTCCACCACTCTTTTGCCCTATGTTTGTCAAGAGATTTCACAGCCAAGATTGGAGGATATTTGTCTATTGATTGGTCACACATGCTTTGTTTAGAACAAGGTATGGAACCAAAGCTACAATTAGGTCGAACCTATTGTAAACTTCCACATTGAGCCCTACACTCCAAGTCGATCAATGCCAATTGTTCAAAGCATTTGATCAAGAAGATCACCCAAGCACTGATGAAGCTGACACCAAGGTTGGAAGCATCCCAGATCTAACTCTTGATGAATGGGCAAACAAGGTGCATGCTTTTGATCCTTATCAAGAAGTAGAAGAATCTGAGCTAGGGGTCTATTGCATACATCAAGAAGATCAGCCCATTCCTAGCATCACCAAGCCAAACCACAAGGATGACAATGAGGTATGGCAGCTTTTTTTTTATGGATCAAGGAGTAGACAAGGTGCAGGAGGTGGAGCTATGCTTATTTCACCTCAAGGAGTAAAGTACTATTCAGCTTTTAGATTTCAGTTTGCATGCTCCAATAACACTGCTGAATATGAAGCCTTGGTGCAAGGGATGCATTGGGCAATAAAGAGAGGAATAAAGAACTTGCAAGTCTTCGGTGACAGTGAGTTGATTGTCAACCAGGTCAAGGGGAAGCATGCTGTCAAGAATGATCTACTCAAGTGCTACAAGAACAGGGTGTGGGACCTCATTGAAGATTTTGAGGGTTTTGGCATCAAATCAATTCCTAGGAAAGAGAACCAAGCTGCTGATAGGCTTGCAGCAGTTGGGGCAGCCTTTGACGTTGTGGAGAGCATTCAAAAAGATAAGGTATAGCCAAACATCCATGTGATTATGAGGCCTTCAGTGCCGGATAACAATGTAAGTTGGCAAGTGTTTGAGAATGACCAAAAATCATCCATTTCTTACAAGAAGAAGCTGAGTTCTCACTAAAAATAAGGAAAAATTGGAACAAAGAGATGGTGACCAAGTGGTACAAAATTGAGAAATAACAAGTTGCCCAAGGGACTTATCACTTTGGAGTCCATTTTCAATCCCAATGATCAGTTTAGGAAAGAGAAAGCAAACATTCAAGTCAAGAGAGAAGATTCAGTATCCATCTTGGTGGAAGAGAACAAACCATTGCAAATTGGAAAGATGACAACTGAACAAGAAAAGTATGAGTTCATACAGTTGTGTCAAGAGTTCCCTGATGTGTTTGCTTGGAGCTACGAAGACTTGAAAGGTTTCAATCCCGAGTTAGCTCAACACACCATTGAGTTGGATCCAAATACTAAGCCCATCAGGCAGAAACAAAGGCCAGTCAATCCACACATGGAACCTCTCATGAGGAAGGAATTGAACAAGTTGATTGAGTCAAGAATCATATTCCCAATCAAGCATTCTAGTTGGGTTGCCAACTTAGTTCCAGTCAGAAAGAAGAGTGGAGAGATCAGATTGTGTGTTGACTTCAGAGACTTGAATAGAGCATCTCTCAAGGACCATTACCCACTCCCTTCTATGGAGAAAATTTTGCAAGTTGTGGCTAGCTCCGAGAGGTTTTCACTACTTGATGGCTACTCGGGCTACAATCAGATTATGGTGAAGGAAGAAGATCAGTTCAAGATAGCCTTCACAACCAAATGGGGAACTTATGCATACAGGAAAATGCCATTTGGGTTGTCCAACACTGGAGCTACCTTCCAAAGAGCAATGGACATGGCATTCAAAGGTTTGATTAACAACGTGGTGCTGATATACCTTGATGATATCACTATTTTTTCAAAGAATGCAGCAGACCACCTCTCTCATTTGAGACAAGTCTTCCAAAGGTGCAGGAGATTTGGAGTGTCTTTGAATCCTAAGAAGTGTATCTTCCTAGCACATGAAGGAAAGCTCCTTGGCCATATTGTCTCCAAAGAAGGATTAGCAATTGATGTAGAGAGGGTTGAAGCCATAAGAGCACTACCATTGCCAAGCCACAAGAAGGCCCTTCAGAGTTTCTTGGGGAGAATAAACTTTGTTCGGAGGTTTGTCCCAGATTTTGTAGCCCTTGTCAAACCTATCACCAAAATGTTAAAGAAAAGCATGGCTTTCAAGTGGACAGCAGAAGGCAAGGAGAGTTTTGAAGCAATCAAAGAAGCCATCTCCCAAGCACCAACTCTCATCAACCCGGATTTCTCCAAGGATTTCATCCTCTATGCATTTGGAGGTAATGATACTATTTCTGCCATTTTGGTACAGCAGAACAAGGACAATGATGAGCAGCCAATTGCTTTCTTCAGCCAAAGCCTAGATGACTATGAGGTGAGATATTCTTTTATTGAGAAGCATGTACTTGTAGTAATCAGAAGCTTGAAGAAATTCAAGCATCTAGTCTCAAACAACAAGGTTCAGTTGTTGGTCTCTCATGCGGGAGTAAAGGACTTCCTCCTCAACAAGGATTTGAATGAGAAAAGGGCAGGTTGGATCACTCGTGTCATGGAGTATGACATTGAGATCAAGGTCACCAAGCTGGTAAGAGGAAAAGGATTGTGTGAGCAGCTGATTCTGGGCAAGCAAAAAGGAGTATGCAATAAAGAAGAGGTTGTTTTGACAGTTCAAGACAGCCATGTGTAAGGTAGAACTCAAGAAGAGGATAATGATGTCCCCACTCCTTGCTGGACCCAAGGTATAATGCATTTCCTAAGCACAGGCCTATGCCCTCCAGAGATGAACAAAACCCAAAGAAGACACTTCAGATTACAGGCTGTCCCATATGCCATAGTGGATGGTGTTTTGTTCAAGAAAGATGTGAATGGAGTGCTGCTGAGATGCATTAGCACAAATCAGATTCATAGGGTGTTGGAAGAGTTCCATGGTGGACCAGCTGGTGGTCATTTTGCACCAAGAGTGACAACTCTAAAAATCATGAAGGTTGGTTATTATTGGCCCAAGATTTTCAGTGATTGCTTTGCGTGGATCAAAAGGTGCAAGAATTGTGCATTCTTCACAGGTAAAGAGAGGCTTGCTGCCCTTCCATTGCATCCAATTTCAGTTGACCAGCCATTCATGCAATGGGGTTTGGACTTCATTGGAGTCATTAATCCCAATTCAAGCCAAGGGCATAAGTGGATTTTGACAGCCACAGACTACTTCACCAAGTGGACTGAAGCAGTAGCACTCAAGGAAGCAAATGAGTCTAGCATCTTAGACTTCTATGAGGGGATAGTAACCAGATTTGGCATACCTACTACAATAATCTCAGATAATGCATTAGCATTCATTGGATCCAAGGTGACTGAGTGGGCTGTCAAGAACGGGATCTACCTAAGTACTTCATCAAACTACTACCCTCAGGGCAATGGCCAAGCTGAATCTACAAACAAGAACTTGTTGAGGATCATTAGGAGGACTCTTGATGAGAATTAGAGGTCTTGGCATACCAAACTGAAATCAGCCTTATGGGCTGATAGGATAACTCCCAAGAGATCCACAGGTAACTCTCCATTCAGGCTTGTTTATGGAAGAGAGGCAATCTTGCCCATGTCACTTGAGTTGCCAACATTGGAACTCATGAAGTAGTTAGAGTTGCTAGAGTTTGGGCCCATGGAGGTGAGATATGCAGAGTTGATGGAGCTCCAAGAGATCAGAGATCAGGCATCCCAAGCAATGGAGAAGGATCAAGCTTTGATCAAGAAGACCTTTGATAGGAAGGCCAAGAGTAGATCTTTCCAAGTTGGAGATCTAGTGTTAAAATGGGATGCAGATAGAGAAAAACTAGGAAGGCATTCAAAATTTGATGCCATTTGGAGTGGCCCATACATGGTCACAAAGTGTAAGGACAAGCAATGCCTTCCAATTGTCTTCATTGGATGGCGAAGAACTGCAGATTCAGTCAATGGAATCTATCTAAAGTATTGCTACTAGAGGGAAATTCTCCACCTTGTAAATATTAGCTTAAGTTTTCATTCCTCCAAGTGCTTGTACATATTGTTTTGCTGTAGGTTTTTTTCTTTCCCTAAGTGCTTTGGCATAGCTTGCTATTCCTGGGAATGTGTTTGTAGGCCTTGCTCCATCAGGTGATTTTCCATGTTCCTCTTTGCAATGTTCTAGTCAGTTGGGGTATTAAATAGAGAATCAAGTGACTCCATGCCCAATGGATTGCTTCAGGCAACTGGTAACTTCATCCAGCAGGTAGATGACCCCTCTGAGTCACCAAAATTGTTATCCCAAATGTGCCCCCTGCTCATTTTGTGGCTAACTCCTTTACATCTTTCCTTCTCTTGTGCCTCAGTCAGAATATTTTGTTTTCTAGGCACTCAAAACCTTCTGGAAATGGCACCATTGGATAGAGCTCTTTCTCAACTTTCCAGAAAGGTAAATTTTTCCTCCTAACTCCACGTATTTTTCAAGTTATGGCTCAGTGGAGTTTTGGTGGGAAATTTTTCCCTAGAAGGCCCGCAGCCAATCAGGAGCTGCCACGTGTCCAAGGGTGAAAAAACACCAAGCGACCCAAAGGAAAAAATGGTCAGGAAGGGCCCGCACCTAATCAGAATGTGCCATGTGGCACTGGAGTGGTGGAGCATGGGGAAAATTTGAAAAATGTTCCAAAGACCAAACGGGTAAAAATTCAAACTTTTGCCCGCCGATCCGATTTTGGCCTGTTTTTTCCTAAAACTTCAAATCGCCATATCTTTCGATCCAGAGCTCAATTTTTCATGTTCTTTATATCAATGGAAAGCTGGTGAAATTATCTACATGATTCTAGGGTCAATTTTGCATTTTGGTTTATTTTGGAGAGATAAAATCAAGAAACGCCTTTGGTACGTGGCCATGAATAGAACTGACGTTTCAACCACCATTTTAATGAAGAATGGCTCGCATTCTCTCCCAGCATGGTTAAAAATTCCTGGGAATGGGTTTTTCAGGTCACCCATGCTATTTTGAATGCAATTTGGTCAATGGTTGAATGGCTTGCATGTTTTCCCGTGTTTCTCTCTCCTGGGGGTCGTGGCTTGCACTGTAAAAGCCAGAATGAGTTCATTTTGCAAGGAGAGACACCTTTTCAGCTCTGAACTTCCTTTTCTTCCTTCTTTGGCAGAATTTGTGAAGAAATTTTTACCTTTCCATGTAATACAACACTTTTTCTTGCCTCTGGATCACTGTAATGCACTGTATTGGATCTGAATGTTGATATATGTTCTGTGATTAAATTCCTCAATCCTTTCATATATCTATCATTGATTTCTTGATCTTTCATTACATTTTGAGCATTTTGTGCATGTTTTGTACTATTTTTCCTTGTGGATTGTGTATTTCATGCAGTCAGGTGTCTACAATTCCTTTGGTGCATCACCTTAGCATTAGTTTTAGTTTCTTTTACTCTCTCTATCTTTGTCTCCTTGGAATCTAGAGTAGGATTAGGATTCAAACCTCTGCAATTGTGCAAATAAATAACAGATCTGATCAAAGGAGTTTGAGGAACAGCCTCTAATTTGGAGATTCCTCTCTCATTTTACAAGTCCCACACTTGGAGAGAGGTTTCAATGTTGTGCAATCACACCGGATGCCCAAACATCAACTTAGAAACCCGATTTGCATCCATAGGTGGTGCTACTGATTTGCAAAAACAATAACCTTAATGGGAGAATTCAAATTAACATTTGTAAATTAGAAGTCCATTAAGGGACAAATCATCATAGATTGGTTAGCTGATAACCCATTAGATGGAGGTAATTTAGTAGATCTGGACTTCCTAGACGAGTGCGTATACTACATCGAAACCTGACCTTCTATCTCTGAGTGTCCTTGGTACATGGGTATCATTAATTATATCATGGACCATACGTATCCAGAAGGGGCTACACCGCAACAAAGAAGGTGGTTACGTATTATCGTAGCTAAATATGTCATTATAGAGCAAGTGCTCTATCAGAAAGTGTTCGACGGAATGCTTCTAAGATGTGCCACATTAGAAGAATCCAAGAATATTCTCCATGAATCTCACAGTGGAATATGTGGAGGCCATTTTCGGTGGCCATGCCACCACTTGTAAGATACATCGAATGGGCTATTTTCGCCCACTCTAGAACACGACATAGCTAGAATTTGTACGCAAGTGTCATAAGTGCCAAGAGTTCTCCCATGAGATCCACATGCCGGCACAAGCTCTACAACCGATTGCTACTCCATGGCCCTTTTCCACATGGGGCCTAGATTTTATAGGGAAATTCTCCCCTCTCTCACAGACGGCCATAATTTTATAATCATGGCCACCGAATATTTTACCAAATGGGTAGAGGCCATGCCTCTTACTACCGTGCTCGGTTCTATAATCACCAAGTTCATTTTGCACCAAATCATTTGCAGTATGGTATCCCACAAATCATTATCTCAGATAATGGAACTTATTTCAAGAATGAAGAATTTCGTGAATTATGCAATAAATTTAAAATAAGCCATCATGCGGCTTCCTTGTATTACCCTCAAGCCAACGGACAAGTCAAGTGACAAATAAAACACTAAAAGCCATTCTCCTTAAAATGGTAAAAGAAAACAAACGAGATTGGCACTTAAAGTTATATCCGGCCTTATGGGCCCAGGGAACCTCAATAAGACACCAACGGGAGCAACTCCTTTCTCTCTAGTATTTGGGGCAGAGGTAGTTCTCCCACTTGAGGTTGAAATACCTAGTCTCCACATTTCATTACAAGGAATTTGGATGAAGAAGCTTACAGAGAGAAGCGCGTCTTTCCCAACTAGAAAGCCTAGATGAATCTAGGTTAGATCTTTCAACAGCTGTACATGTGAATTTATCTTATGCCGACTGGATGTATAAAAGCAAAGATAACAAGAAAGTCTATGAACATGACATATATGAAGGTGATCTAGTTCTAAGGCTAGACATCTGGATCGACAAGAAGACCGGCGAAGGAAGGAAGAAGTTCCGCCTAAATGGTTGGGCCCATACCAAGTCATGAAGGACTATGGAAACGGTGCATACCTCTTATGTACGCTAGAAGGTGAGGAATTTGGTGAAATGGTCAATTCCCTGCACCTCAAGTGGTTCTACGCGTAAGCAGCTAGCACTACTTATATATATATCTACATTGCATCTTCATATAGATTAGGATCATATTGTCCGCTTGTTTCATACACAAATGGTGATCAAGGAATCTATTCTCAAAGAAATTCATTACAAACTCATGATGTTGTTGGCATAAACACTTTAATCATACTTCTCCATTTTCATGATATCATCAAATTATCTCGGAATCATTTTATCAAATAAAGCTAGACATGACAAAGTCTTAATGGTAACCATGCCAAGATCTGCAAGTTTATTCTCACTTTTGGTTTCTTCTTAGGGTAGGTGTCTTGCCTATGGTCTGTTCTAGAAGCTTCATGGTGTCACATCTATCCCATATGTATATCTCTTTGGAAATAAACACATACTGACATTTTACTCAAGTAAACAAGTCAAACATTGATCAAATAGAAAATTTTAATTTTACACATTTCCTTGCCCCACCAACCTTTGGTGATGAGCTTGCATCTCTTACTAGTGACGTAGGGTTGGGAAAGGATGGAAATGCCCTTACTCACCTATGCTTTTCCCACGGTGATAAACCCACACTTCTTACTAGTAGCATGGGGCAAAGTGTAGGGGGTCCTCTTGACAAATAAATGCAAAAGGTCATACATAAACAATTCAAACTTTGAAACTTTGAGTCAAAAACAAATGAATCAGATGTTCAAAATCCCAAGAGAGTTAAAATCCTAAAAACCTAGATTTTGTCTACTATGTGGCCATCTACGGGTCTAAGTCTGGATAAACCGCAAAGCAAGTTGCATCCAAAACTATGAAGTCACTCGAGTGGAGTGGACTTGTGGTGTCCTAATTTGGTTCCACCAAAGCTTTGTCTATCTTCCATCACTATCATTTCACTACACCTCATAACTTGCACCCTTCCCAACTCTTGGTGATAAGCCCTCGCATCTTACTAGTTGCGTGGAGTTGGGGGTAGGGGCAGGTTTATCTGTTCATCGTACTAGTTTATTTTCATCACTTTTCCAAAACAAATATGAAGTATCCAAAATTGCTTACAGAAACTAAGATTCAAAATCACATTATATCTACATCATCATATATCAAAGCATCAGGAAACACAAAAAGAAAAGTAAAACACTTGCATCATTTGTTCACCATTGCATATACTCTAAAAGAAACATATAAACATACATCATAGTATACATAAGGAAACTGGAAATAGAAAGTGAGCCATGAATGCCAAGAGTTTGATCCAGAACAAATATACATATATATAAATGATCAACATTTATGTACAATGCCATCATGCACTAAGCATGGTCAAAATGCTCAAAGAGCCCGGGGTATACAAAAGAATGTATCATACAAAAAATTACAAGAGCCAAGTGGCTTCTCAATCCCTACGAGACCCCTCTGAAGGCGCACGCCCACGCCTAGGACTGCAGGCACACCGGGCGCTCGAGTGCACAGAGGGACTCTACGGATCCCGAGGGGCAGCCATAGTCTCACCACGAGAATGGCTCCTCATCAGGTGCTCGGTCGTCCTATACCCCGCTAACTCTGTACGGAGGGTCGATACCATCTTGGCCACATGCCAGACTGGGGTGAAGACATCAATATGTCTACCGGTTCTTTGAAGGCTCCCAGCATCATCCATGGATAGCTCTACACGGGTCCTCTCCATGGGGATCATCAGGGTATTAGTGCATACCCTGTGAATCAAATCTCGCCACTCATCGGCGGTCTCTATAAACAAAGGAGAAAAAAAATTAGAAACCAAACAAGAAATTAGAAATACAAGATAGCAACTGAAGAGATCTTAACTAAAAACAAACATTAAAAGGGAGAGAGGGTAACTTACTTGGATCACCTGAGGCCACCAAGATGGATCGATGGGATCGCGCCCACCACGGATGCCCGCCATCGGGCGACCGAGGGGCTGATCCTGTGGCTGGAGAAATGTAGCACCCCGCAATAGACTCATCCTCCCCATGGCCCTGGGAGAGTGGCTCCTTTGAAACCAGAGTCACCCTCTCTGCACTCTGCTCGGCCCCTCCGCTGCATGATATCACGGGTGTCGTGCCACTTAGGATTATTGTCCTGGTATCCTCCTCTATCTCTCCCCCATAAACTCCTCGGACTTGCGGAGTCTACCTCAATGGGGTCATCACTGCTATGGGCAGGACCCACGGAAATCTGAAGCAAAGGTGCCTGAGGTGCACCGGCTCTCCCTCTAGCACGTACTATCCTCCTGGCTGCAATAGGAACACCAGGAGTAACCACTGTCCAACCCCGGCCTCTAGGCCCCCCTCTGGCCTCTCGGACTGATCTGTATACTGGCGCCACTGGGGGAAGCATACCCATGTATGGTAGGCCAAACTGCTGAGGAACACGACAAAGGGGTGCATCTCCACTCGCCCACTCTATCAATAAGTTGCCCTGTGGTGGAGCAGAGATCAAGGTAAGAGCCTCCTCACCCCATATGCCTGCCATAGTCTGATATGGTGTGGCCTCCATGTTGACAGTAGTCAAGGAAGCAACTGGCTGATGAGGTGCTCTAAGCACTGACATGTCTATCCATCTAGCTACCCTCACAGCTCCGGGTCTGTCACCTATACACCTCTGCCATAGGGGATGAAATGCTCATAGACCCAACTCATAACCAGGGTCGGGTGGCTTAAGGACTGCCCCTGTAAACGGACCACCCTGTATAAGTTGTGGTAGGTGGTCCCAAGAATGTCTGCTCCTGAGGCATATATCTAACCGTGTCCCTCTATCTGTGTAATAATAGGGGACCAGCAGTATAATAATGTATCTCCTCCCTTGTCCCCGATCAGTCTCGAGGCAAGGATCCCCATGATGGCCTAGCAAAGTAGGGGGATGGGCAAAGAAGGAATGGATCGAACTCTAACCCCCTTCTTCGACCCCGTGGAGATGACTGCATCTCCCATATATGTAGCCCACTATGCAATCTATGCCCGTGAACCTGCTGTCTCTAGGGTGAGTCATCTCCCAATGATCGGGACCCCCAGAATGTGATAGACGTCCTCCAATGTAATAGTCCACTCACCGCGGACCCCTGGCAATCGGAAGGTGTTCCGATCTACATCCCAGTATGAGAACAAGTCACAAAGGATGTGACTAGATGGTGTAACGTGGGGCACGCGTGAAATGCATAGTATCCGCCCGGCCAAGAGTGTCCTCATCCTGTGAGAGGGCATCTAGTACCCTTGGGAGCCAATCACACTCCCTCTCTCTACTCCACCGGATATACTCCTCTCTCGCTTGCATACACCCAAAAATACACAAAACAGAGCAAGTTAGCATCCGAGTAACACTGGAAAAAGTCACGAAAACACGTAGAAATGCTAGAAAAGTAAGAACAATTTCAAACAGATGATCCTTTTACATTCTGTGCAAAACCGCCGCCCTGAGCAGAGAAGCGGTTTGTAACTCAGCGCCTTAAGGGTGGCGGTCATGTAGCCGCCACCTTGAGCAGGGTAGCGGTCATGTAACCGCCGCCTGGGTAGGGCGGATGATCGTGGTCGAAAACCCACGTGGGTTTTTAAATTTAAAAAGCCTAAAAAGTGCAAAAAATGACCATTTTACCTAAAAACAAAGCCTACCAAGAGGTGCCCCCCTAGTGGACCTTTAACACTAATCATTTTCAAAAATTACCCCCATGACAAGGTATTTAGCATTTCAAATTTAAGGGGGTAAAAGGATAAATCAAGAAAACTAACCTATGATCTCATGGGTCGATGTTCCGCATGTGGAGGCATGATCACTATCTCATCACGGACATTTTGACTCTACTCACGCAAGAAACCGTCACCGTGGGTCCCAGAGCTAAAAATCAATCAAATCAACTCACAAATGAATAGGAAAATGGGCCCACTTTCATATATATAGCACTCTGATTCATTTTAAATGACTTTTCACATGTTTGGAGCGCCGACGGAGGTAAGTTCCTATCCCCACACAAATGGTACGTTCTCCTTCCCTATTATTTTAGCGTTTAATTTTTAAACTATTGTGTCTTTCTGCAATTGAGTTCTCTTTTCATTTTGCAGGTAGCGGGAATCTTGGACGGCATCATTTCAACACATGGATGTATCAGGTATAACTTCTAACTTCCCATTTCGGGACCGTCATACTCGGACCCACCATTTTACGCCTCTTCATGGCTAAAATGCTTCTCCGAGGGGGCAATATGTACGTACCCAAAATTGTAAGGTACTGTACTGCCAGAACAACGTGACACGTGCCCCAATGATGATACAAGTCTCCTCGCAAGGTGTTCGGGATCCGAAAAGCTCTCCAAGTGTGCGTTAACATCCCGCATGCCCCACTTAGCCCCCGCGTGCTTTATTTTTCCCTTTTCCCCTCTTTTCTTGGCCTTTTGCTCTTCAGTGACGAAACCGCCGCCTTGACTGGGTGGCGGTCTTGTAACCGCCGCCCTACTCAGGGTGGCGGTCCTTTACGCATTTTCTAGAAAGCTCTTTTAACATGACTCACATAAATTCAACATTTTACCAGCTTTCTTTCACCGCCATAAGCTTGCATTTATGATTCTGGTTCCCTGGAATAGTGTTTTGCCATTGTTTATAGTTTAAGAGTTCTATTTGGTTTTTACCTTGGGTAAATG
This sequence comes from Taxus wallichiana var. yunnanensis, assembly GCA_018340775.1. Taxonomy (NCBI): domain Eukaryota; kingdom Viridiplantae; phylum Streptophyta; class Pinopsida; order Cupressales; family Taxaceae; genus Taxus; species Taxus wallichiana. The sequence goes on from CM031240.1 coordinate 145,696,442, forward strand.
CAAATGCTATAAATAGTTGGCTTGTGCTCAAGAAAATGGCCCCTCAAATTTGCCTCTGATTTCTCTTTGCAATAGATTTAGTTTTCCTTTTTCTTAGAATGCTTAGTTTCTTTCATTGCATGCTTAGTTAGCATTGTTTTACTGTTAGTAAGCCACATATCCATCTTGTGCAAGTACTGCTGTTATTTTATCCAATCCATTGGAATAGGATAGTCTATTTACCAATAGGAAGCCATTAAAGTTGCAGGTTTTGCTCCTCAAACATGATAGTTTCAGGTTCTGGATGTTTTATGTTGCATGACTCGTAATAGATCCCACTAGGAATTACATAAGCCAAGATCTACTCTCTTGCGCTATCCTCTCCTACTCGCATTGTATTGATCGTTGTTCGATCTTCCTTTATCCCAATATCTACTTCTATTGATGCTAGCATTACACGCTTTTCTGGATCCACGTGAACATGAAGGAATGAGGAGATCACACTGAGGGGACAAGATCACACACACCATCGGATTCGCCACTGTTCTGCAAAATCCAGGTTCTAGCTTTCAAATTTCTAGTTAGAATCATATCAAATAGAGTAGTTAATTTCTTTATTTCAGTTAATTCTACTCTCGATATTGCCAGGGAAGTTGTGGGGATTGATTTTTTCGAGAAACTATGATTAACTCCTCACTTCCGAGGTAGGATCGAGAGTCTTGCAAATAGATCAGATAAGCTATTTTATTGTTTAGAATAGATCTACAAATTACACAGACAAATAGCTACACTCGGTTATTTTGTTTGTTTTAAAATTGTTATTTTAGTTGTCAATTCTAGATATTTTAAATAGCTGCTTTCTTAAATTCGTAAAGCTCGTCAGAAAACAAAAAAAAAATAGAGAAGTCATATATGCTATAGATATACTTCACATAGTTAAATTTCATTTTACTATAGTTTGTTTTACATTGTTTCTTTTGTATGACAATCACGGGACCTAGAGAGCCCAGGGAATACGTATTCGAGCCAATCGTGCCTCAGCCCAATCTCATCACAGCGATAACTGATATAGATCAAAATCTTAGGATCCAAGTCTTCCAAACAATGGTAAGCTTGTAACAAATCAATTCCCAGTTGAGCGGACTAAACATAGAAGATGACCAAGCACACACGTTTTGGTGAATCAACCAAACTACATATTACCTAGGCAACATTCATATGATTTGTAGAAGGGTTTGAAAGAGAACAAACCTTTGGTTGTGATCCTTTGGTCCACACAAATAGATGTAGGAGACACTCTTCTAGATATAGATACCAGCCTAAGAATCCAGGTTGCATAAATGCCTATAATATATTCTGAGAAAATCACACAGTTATTGATCCTAAATATAGAAGCTGAGAAAGCATACGATTACTGGATACTAGGGATTAGGACTTGATTTAACACATGACCATAACAAGTCCACAACAACTAAGAATCTACGGTTGTGACCCATAAATCCCGCAGCCCAACAAATCCATAGGAGAATTAGACATAGACATTGGCCTATGCACACTAGTATTCGGTTTAACCCACTTCCACCTATCATGATTGAACAATTATCCTTGCTAGACACAAATGACTAACGTAACTAGGGAATTCTGGACTAGGCTAGAGAATCACCTATAGAAGTAACTATATCCATCATTCATGACCCTTTGTCGGAGAGGTACATGAAACTATCCTAGGTCATTTTCCACATATTCCACAACCTATAGATCGAATCATGCCGTAAGAATCGATATTGATTGGAGCCTTGACGAGTCATCCTTCGACCGATCTATCACAGTTCAAGTTAGGAGGGCCTTCTTTGCCTTAGACTCAAAAATTCCGCTAGTGCGTATTGAAGACATTATATTACCTAACTAGTTTGTCCACATCTCACATATATTCCATACCCACCGCTTGTCTCGGCATGACCTCGGGAGGTCGGGTGTGAGGAAGAGTTTCTTGTAGATTCCCATGCTTGCTTGTCACTTTTCCATCATACAAAATTGGTGAACCCGGCGTGAACTTACAATTGTTTCACCTTCTATACCTCATTAACCATCACTTTCACTCCTTCCCATTATTCTATGGGTATTCATATACCCCCAAAATATGTCGAGATTTGATGCATATGGCAGACCCCTCTTGGGTCTTGAGGCATACTATGCCCACTAGAATAGACAATCATCACCCTCACTCTCAGTATGGGGTGACAACTACTCAACTAACCGAGCTTGTCAACATAAACTTTGATAATCGATATAACTCATCATTTCAAAACGGAGGAGTTAGATCAGCTCGCTCAACGCACTGACAAATAGAGCCTTTCGAGCTCGAATAATATGACATTCACCGAGAGAATGGTTCATCTCCTCGGATGCTACTTAGACCAAAAATTAGTAGACAATCGGACTCATACCGAGGTTTAGACGATGAATATTTGGTACATTATGCCAAGAATGACCAACGTTCTCAAATTATGTATCCACCTATAGGAAGTTTACAAATACAACCGAGGTCTCTTTTCAAGAAAATACCTCTATGCCACCGCATATAGGAAATATCCTCGGGAAACTTGGCAAGGTAGCGATCAATTTATAGCAGGATATCACATGCCTATAGAACACCATGGTATACAACAAACGCCACTACGGCAAAACACCATGACTTCACCAAATGAAATCATTTCAATGTTAAGAGAAAAGGTTAGAGGATTAGAACTTTCCCAAGCAATTCAAAATTTGCAATTCATGCAAACAAGAAGTTCCAATCCTCCACACCATCCTAGCCAAGTATATCTCCTCACAGGAGTAGGCACGTTAGGCATGACCCTCGGTATTCATAACAAACGCCAACTAGACCCACCATCTCTAGCACTATTCCTCTCGGTCTAGTACAAAACAATCCATTCATGGATAGTACCCCGTCGTACTTAAACATGTACTCCAAATCACCAAAAGGGGATATGTTCTCCTCTCCTGGCATGTTTGCTCAAACACGAGGTGCTCCTTATGCCCTACCAAATGCATATGCTATGCCATGTCAATAACCCATTCCACCACCGCTCCCTCAATAGGCACCATCAATGGTCGAAACATATGCGATAGGGACTTACTCAGAATATTTGAAAGAGCCCTTGGATTTCACCATACGAAGTGTCATGCTTCCAAGACCTCTCCCCAATTTTCCCAAATACACAAAGGTGAGAGAGATCCAAATGCACGTATCAAAGCTTACGTTACAACCATTCGAGAACTACTCCCATGGGATGGGGTTGTTGCTAAAATATTCCTAAAAACCTTGGAAGGCATCGCTCTCGATTGGTATTATAGAATACTTGAGGCTTCCATACATTCATTCAAACAACTCATGTCAGAGTTCATCAAGGCCTTCAACATGAATAAATTATTAAGAACAAGAGTCAGGGAGTTCTTACACATCAAACAAGAACACAACGAATCTGTCGCCCATTTCATCCAAAGGTGGCGTACAGTTCTTTATTCTTCGGCAAGTGCTCCAAACATGGATCAAATGGAACTATGTGATTTATTCCTTCATTCGCTTAGTAGAGAAGTGAAGGAAGAAGTCTAGAAGTTCCCATTAAGAACTTACAATGAAGTACTGGAGAGTGCTCTTTAATAGATCAAGTAGCAATTGATAGTAGTCGCAAAACATATGGAGCAAACAAGAGGTTAATCGCCCCTAACAGAAGTACAACCCACAACTTTGAGTTAACTTGAGTTAAGCGGAACCGAGTTACTTACCACCATTACTGTGCTATTCCAACTCTCGGGTAAAAGAGCATGAATTAATAAATCCCTAACTTCTTCATCAAATTCTATTGTAACTTGAAGCTAGCATATTCATAACCGTATTGGAATCATTTAAATGATCCATACTAAAATATTCTTAGACATCTTCATATTAAACAACTTTTTCATTAAAAATATCTTGTTAGAGGAGAGGGTTTTTCATACAACTTTTCTAATGTATCCATTAGATATTTTATAGTCTTTTCCTTTGAAACATTAAATAATACCGTAAAGATGCAAGACATAGCCAGAATTGTCCCAAGTTCCTTCCTATCTGAAGTAAATCCCATTCAAACATCGCATCTTTCATACTCGAGGGTTTGTTCACCTTCTCGAGACAACATAAGGGAGTATAAATATCCTTTTGATAAAGGTAATCTTTCATCCGCATCTTCCAAAGGCTGTGCAAATCTACCCATTGAATTTATCAACCCTAGATCTTCCTTCATCTTCCATAGCTCCCACTCAAGCTAAAAACTTTCCCTATGATTCAACACTTTAGCAAACCAAACCAGGCTCTAATACCAATTATTAGGAAATAAGAGATAAAATATGTAGAATAATCCCTTATAGAATCGCAACCATAGAAACTAATAAGTAGAAAATATTATAGATCTCAAATAAAAGTGTAGAATAACTAACACAAATACGAGAGACAAGATTTAATGTGGTTACCCAATTTGGGCTATGTCCACCTAGAATCACTTGCTCAGATTTTATTACAAGCCTCCAATCTCTCAATACAATACCCATATCCATTTGGAGCTATGCTCAACAAACTCTATAGAATTCACACCCAAATTCAAAATGCATCTACAATACATTTTCTTGTACATCTATCATATGCATAAGACCATATAAATAGACAAGCTGCTTAAGCGAGTTTGATACAAAACCATGGGTATCAAAACCATGGCAAAAACCATGGTATCAAAACAATGGGAAAAAGACCAAAAAAACCATGGGCCCAAAAACAGCCCATAATGGTTACCCATTACCCATGGGTTAATAAACCACCCATGAAAATTTGCTTTGGGGCTTTGCCTGAACCCCCTTCCATCGGGGGCTTCATCCCCTCGAACCCCCCGACCCGCTCACCGTGAGTGAGACCGCCATAAAAATACCCGAGTGTAACACATAGGTGTACCACATTCTAACATGCAAATAGGCTCCACAAACATAATAGTTGATTGGTTGATAAGGATTCACTAGCGAGCAACGAAATCTATGATATATTCGTCATCATATTATGGTGTTGAGTATAGGTCGAGTCATGGTGAAATTTTTAATGACATTGATTTAGAAATGGTCCAAGAATGCTTGAGTCACTTAGTTAAATGAGTAAATAGAATGCCTAGGTAAACCATTATACCAATCTAAGGTGGGTCCTATCAAGGACATGGGTAATGTCCATAGGAGTAAAGCATCGTCATGGGAAATTATATAACACCCATGTTTAAATGACCACAAGTGTTGTTGTGGGTCTTCTTTACTGTTGAAATGGTTGAAATTGAGCATTTCCCAATGTATAGGGTATGGGCGAATGTAGATAGATGGATGAATATGATCATTACAATTTTTTCATAAGTTAAGGAATTGTGAGAGTTGGAAACTGATGCTTCTAATGTTTGTATCTTTTCCATCATCATCTTAATGAGGTCATTAGTGGGTTGTGAGGAATGGGTGCCCCCTGCGGTAAAAGAGGTTGATGATCAATGTATGATGTTGATAACATCCCATTATATGGGGGTGCCAAGTATGAGAACTATTAAGGGGGATAGTTGTAGGTGGAAGATATCTTGAATAAGTGATAAACAATATTGGGGGTTGTTGATGATGCGTGTAAATAGGTGGGGTATTCGTAACCACTCTTGTGGTTATTGCGGGTAGAAAGCTCGGGATGGAAAGTATGAGGTTTTGGAATGGGGTGTGGGTTGCCAACACCATAGGTGGTTGCAATGTAACATGTATATATGAAGTGACAAAGTGCGGACGCGAGGCTATGCGATGGGTGGTTGGTGAAGGGGTGGTGTACACCATAGATGTGATAGATGCCATAGGTGTAGCATTATATAGAGATGTGGGGTCCATTTGAGATACCACAGGTGGTAAGGTTGATGAAGGTAATGTTGAGCTAGTGGTAGTAGATGCGTAAGTGGGGTGAGGTCATGAGGGCTACACATGGGCATGCCGTATACTAACTATCTCCCGAGGAGTCTTAGGTGGATGAGTGGGTGAGATAGTATTGTAGGGAAGCGGGATTTTTAAGGAGTCTTGTGAAATCCTCATCGCAAGTACTAATGGTGATGGATTAAGTTGGATCCATAGTTGAAAAGATAGAAGGTGGAGGTGGGTTAGGTGGAAGCAGCAGATGAAGGCTAGCATGAAACACAAGGTTGTTGGCTTGGTTGATAGTCAAAACCATGTGAATTAGTATAGACCTAGTAAACTATACTCTGTAAATGAGACATAAAACAACAAAAATGGAAAAGGATAGATTCCAAGAGGTGAATGAGTCGATGTTCTAATTAAAAATCGGAACAAAGGAACCGTCGGCGGTTAAGTTAATTGATGATGGTTATAGGGTGACTGATGATGGTTAGGAAAGCTGATATCAACTCATCGTGAGGAAATCAACATTTTTGCAAATCAGGAAAAAAAATGATGATAATGAAATAACGAAGCTGTATTTGACTATGATTTTAGAATTTTGGGGGTATGATAATGTCCTAAGAACTTAAAAAGAACAAAAGATGTGATGAATTCTATTTTGGTAAAATGACCAAAAAGAGATGGAAATAAAAAATAGTTAGGTAGACCAATGTCGAGTTAGATGTAAACCGATGAAAGTCTCTAGATTGATGCCGATCCTTTGTGAAATTTGGAAAAGTGAAGAAAATGTGACTTTTGTGAATCAAATTAGATGAAATATCAACCCAAAAATTGGGTATGATAATAATGGATCTTGACACACTCAGAAATAGTCAGAATACACCCACTATGATGGAAGAATGTGAAAGGAAGAAGAAAATGAAGAATGTAACCTCACAACTCAAAACACAACTCAAGAAAAAGCTAAGAAAAATATGCAATCCTATAAGTGATTTTTTATGTTTTAGCTTATTCTATTTTAGAATTAATTTTTGAATCGAACAACTTTTTTTGGTTAGGAAGGTGTCCTATGAAGAGGAAAATTCTATGGGTGGTTTTAGGTTATGTTTTTAGGGGGTAGTCCTTTCTCGATAATTACTAGATAGAGAAAGCAAACTAGATGCCCACCTGTCAATCCTCTGATCGTGCGATTGTTGAAAACTTCTTCTAGGTAAGGTGTTGTTTAAGAAGATGTGTGAATTTTTATTTGTGCAGTTTGGAAAAGAGAGAGAGAGAGAAAGTTCTCTATGATTCAATTATGTCAACCATCAGTTGGGCATGACTTCTAGTGTATAGGTTTCCTCAGTTTTAATGTGATCTAAAAATACAAGCATAGAAGTATGAAATGTAAGTATTTTAGAACCCAAATCGAAATTTGATATTCGATGTAAACAAAGAGTGAATAAGAGAGAGAATAAATTTCACTAATGCAAATGCAAGAAGAAAAAGAATGATTCTTTTTAGTCCCAAAATACAAATGTCACTTAGACAAATAGAAGAAAGAGAAGATTCCCAAGGAGAAGATTTAATGTTGACTTCTTTTCAAAAAGAAACAAACATACAATACATTTCCCTAAGAATGAATGAATGCAAGGAACCTCGGATGGGTCCCACTGGACATGCCAAAATGTTTCACTTTGGATTATTGACAAATTAATGAAATAAATAGAGGGTGATAGGCCAAGGAGGAAGCATGTTTTTGATGTTGATTGAGAGATGAATATATCCCTCAATTTGTGCAAATAGTATGAAAAGGGCCTTGGGAAAATATGATCAACACTCCAAATCTGACTTTCACAAGTTGTCACTTCCAGATTATGGAGATACTTTCAATGCAAGGAAAGGGTTACTGAAGACATTTTGAAATCCTGATCTATTTTGCATACTTTAGCAAATGGATTTTGATCTTTTGTGGGTATACAAAGGTCAAAACAAGGGTAAAAAGGGTAGGATTAGTTGTTTTGAATGATTTTTGGGTGGGAGTTTAGATAAGACAAACCAAGGTCTGCTAGACTCTTTGAGGATTTCAAAAATATGGAGAAACTTAACAACAAAAAGTATCAAAATGGTTAATCATCCCTTCAACTAGGATATGTGCATCAAATGGAGGCCCAGATCTACACTTTTCCACACAATATTTGATCATCTATCACAAAATATTGAGTTAGAATGAACCAATGAAGCATTTAGCAATCACTATTTAATCATGACCTAAGGTGCACCCAAAGGTTTACAAACAATCTCTGAAGTCAAGGAAGGTAAAGTGATTTTAAATTTGTTTATCTCTTTATCAGATGAAAGCTCTTCTGAATGTGAGATTGCAAATGCCACTAAACTATCACAAGAAATGAGACCATGTATGATCAAGAGAGATTTTAAACACAAGACTGCAATAGGAAACAAGAAACACAAATTTGAAATGCATTCTAAAATGTAAGCATTCACAAATTTTTCCAAAAGACAACACAAAATAACTCAAAAATGATCAAATTTATCAGTAGGGGAATGTTTTGAAAAACAATCTCAGAGCTTGTTAATGGCTATACATGTGCAACCAACTTAACATGATTTGAAATCTGATACAAAGAGAGTTACATGAGTTTCTCAAGTGGTCACTCAGAGAATGGGCTTCTTCCCAGATTTTCCCGTGAAATTTTTAGTTTTCTAGGATTTTTTAAACTCTTCCAACCCTTTGCATGAAAAATTCATGCAATATATAGCTTTCAATCTCCTTTGAGCCTTCTTTCCCAAGAAAATAATATGCCAAAGGATCAAATTTGTTACAAAAATTTCTCATGATTCATAGACAGGACGTTTAACAATAACACGTCCAAAAAGTTGCCAATTGTCTCAAAAAGAGATGAATCATTGCAAAATTCACATCATTATCCATTGTGGAGGCACATTTTTCATCTTCAAAGCATGCAGACCCCCTTCCTTTCATTATTTCATCCTTATCCCTCCAAAATTTGACTCTGCAACTTTTGGATTTGATATTTCATGTTTTTGGATGGGTTAGGGCAAAAATTCATTTCAAAAACATCTCTGATCTTCAAATTGATCCTCAAATTGATTCCATTGGTCCTTGAAGGCAAAAATGACATGAATTTGTCAAAAATTTGATGAAAATTGATGCAAAAAATGCATCTCCAACTTCCTGGAGCTCAAATGGCGGCCAAACTGAAAAATGCACAATTACCATTGATCTTCCTTTATCCTTTAATCTGAGCCCTCCACGTGTCACAATGTGATTGGAAATGGGCTTGGGATCACTTTTTGACATTTTAACACTTTTGGAAAAATGTAAAAATTTGACATTTTTCTCCACCCCTCCACCCTTTGAAAATGAGCTTGACACGTGTCCCAATGTGGGTCCCATTAGAATCACGGACTCGATTCTACACATTTCCACCTTTTTGGAAAAAGGAAAATTTTCAAAATATCCCCACATCTCCACCTCATGAAAATGGGCCTGACACATGTCCCAAAGTGGGCCCCATTGGAATGATCGCATGACTCAATTTTACACATTTTTCCACCTTTTTGGAAAAAGGAAAATTTTCCAAATTTTATCCCCATGGCTCCGCCCCGAGACATGTCCTCCTCCTAATTGTTAGCTGACCACTTCTATTTATATTTTAACAATATTTTCATAAAGGAATGGGCTCACCATTTTCCTCCTTTTAATTCCATACCTTTTTTGCCCAAAAATGGAAAATTTTCCATTTTTCCCCTAAGGCCCAAAGTTTCCTCCATTTTCGATGCAAACGTGACACGTGTCCACTGTGATTTGTCTTTGTGGTTTTCGGATTGTTTTGTGACTTTAATCTTTTAACCAAATAAAGTCAAAAAAACTTCAAAAGAACCTAACCACCCCTCAATTCCTTCCTTAGATCTGAAGCCACCACGTGTTCCATTCTGATTTGTTATGGGCCCTAGGCATTTTCTTTGCACTTTAACTCTTTTTTCAAAATGCCTTAAGGCACAAAAAGACCCGTTCCTTCCCATCCAATCAAAAGAGGACACATGTCAACAACATTAGAACCAATCAGAGTAAAGTGAGCCATGGGACCAAATTCACCTTTTTCCAAAAAAGCAAAAAGTGATAAGTTAAAAAAATTTTCCATCATCCCTTGGCCAATTAGAACAAGCCATGTTGTCGATGAATTTGAAGAAGAAATTGATGGGAAAATGATGCCCGTCTGACCATCAAAAACATAGAAAATGCCAAGGATGCCCTAGAATTCAATTTTTTCGCTAAGGATGACAAATTTCTTGAAATTGAACCAACTGAAACATGTTTTCAAAGCATTTTTTATCATGGAATTGGATTTTCAATGGCATACAAGTGCAAATCGATCAATTTTAAACTTCCATGATCGGCAAAAAAAGGAAAAATGGCAGAGCCCCAGATTTTGGAAAAATTAGGGCACAAAACAGGGCACACATGTAGATTTCTTTCAAATTGGGGAAAAACAACAAGTTTGTGAGCATTTCAAGGCATTCAACTAGAGGGAAAAGTTGCAGACCACCAATTTGAGAGAAAAATGTTTCAAAGCATGCAAAATGAAGGAAAAATTTAGGGAAAAATGGTGCAAGCTCAAAAATGGCACCAACATCGCTCTGCTCGGGGATGGGCACTCCCAGTGAGTGCCACAAGAAAAAAGAAGTAGACCAAGTGCCAAAAACAACCATTGGGAAATGGAGTCAAAAATGCAAGGTAGAAAAACTAGACCCAATCAACAAAAAAATGGTTTCCAAGAATAGGGAAAACCACAAACCGACAAAAAAACAAAAACAGAGCCAAAAACAAAGACTATACACTATACAAGTGGTGCATACCTCAAATTTGGGGATTAATCCAAGAAATGCTTTAGATTCCTACCATTAATAGTAGTTCAAGCAATTCCCCATCTAAGTCCTTGAGAAAAAAGGTATTTTCACCAATTTTGATATCAATGGAGTAAGGGCCCATCCACAATGCATCAAATTTACCATGTTTGCCCTTATCTTCATGCCTATATCCCACAAAAAACCAGATCTCCAACATTGAAAGGCCCTAGGAGTGACCTTCTTGTCAAACAACCTCTTCAACTTCTCTCTAAATCTGACATGCCTTTGGTGGGATGCTCTTCTTTCTTCATCCAACTCAACAATCTGATTAATCCTTGCTTCATATGGACTGACCTCTTGATCTTCAAGTTGTTGAACAAACTGAAATGAAGATAATTGTAGATGTAAGGGCAAAAGAGCTTGAGTTCCATACACCAACTCAAATGGGCTCTTACCAGTAGCTCTTTTGGCAGTGATTCTATCAGCCCAAACTACAAATTTCAGTTGTTCACCCCATTTTCTCTTGTTCAACTCCAAGGTTCTCCTAATGATCTTCAACAAGTTCTTATTGTTGGACTCAAGCTTGTCCATTCCTTGAGGGTTATAGTTTGAAGCATAAGTCAGATTGGTTCCATACTCCTTGCACATTTCCATCAAGGGCTTAGCTGAAACACATGGCATTATCAGCAACAATCTTTACTGGCACACCAAATCTGCATATGATGTGATTCAACAAGAAGTCCATAACAACTTGGTGTGTTGCTTTCTTGGTGGGGATTGCTTCTACCCACTTGGTGAAGTAATATGTGGCTACAAGGATCCACTTATGTCCAAGCACTAGAAGGGTCTGAAATCTCACCAATGAAGTCTATTCCCCATTGTTTGAAAGGAGCTTCAATTGATACAAGATGCAAAGGAAGGGAGCCTAAAGCTTTCATTCTTCCAGAGAAATGCACTGGCAACTTTCACATTTTCTAACCAAGTAGGGTTGCATCTTTGAAGAGAGTAGGCCACCAATAACCAGCTCTCAAAATTTTGTGTGTTGTAACCCTTCCAACAAAGTGTCCTCCACAAACTCCCCCATGGAAATCAACAACTATTTTGGGAGCTTCATCTTTAGTTATACATTTCAAGAGGACACCTTCAGGGTTCTTCCAAGCCAGCCCAAAGTTAGTGATGATGTATTTTTGAGAAGCCAACTTGAGGGCTCTTTTCTAATTTTTATTCAAATGATCAGGGCAAGCATAGGTGTCTGAGGTAAAATATTACATCCTTGTACCACTCATAACTTACCAACTTCTCAAGAACATCTACCCTTTCTTCCTCTACTTCATTCACTTCCACAGTCTGCAAGTTGCTCTCAGCCATGAGCTTAGCAAGACCCAAACCTCTCACCAACTTTGTGGTTTGGATATCCATGTCATATTCCTGTAGTTTGTTCACCCATCTACATTTTTCTTGAGATCTCCATCTCTGATAAGATGTCTTTTACCATGGTGTGGGGAACATAAGCAACAACTTTTGAACTTAAGATATAAGGCCTGAAAACCTTTTTTGCTTTCACCAAGGAAAATGCTTGTTTTTCCATGATTGTGTATTTTAACTCAACAGCTTGTAAAGCCTTGCTAAAGAAGGCAATAGGCCTCTCAGCCCCATCTTCATCCTTTACAAAAAAATAGATGCAATGGTATTTTCAGAAGCAAAGGAGAAGATTTGGAAAGGCTTCTTGTAATTTGGAGCTGCCAAGATAGGTGCATGTTTCAATGCTTCTTTGATTCCTTCAAAATCCTGAATAACAGCCTCCTCCCATTTGATAACTTGGTCTTTCTTTAACATGCATGTAATAGGAAGAGTCAATTCAAAAATTAGACACAAACCTTCTAATGAAATTGATCTTCCCAAAGAAGGATTGGATGCCCTTCTTTGTTCTTGGAATTGGAACCTTGTTGATTGCTTCTACCCTCTCAAGGTCAATCATGACACCAGCCTTTGAAACAATATGACCAAGAAACTTGGCCTTTTGCACCCAAAATGACACTTCTTTGGATTGAGAGAAATTCCATATTCTCTACATCTGATCAACATTCTTTCCAAGTGCTGCAAGTGATTTTTTGCTCCTTAAAAACATAGTCACATCATCCTGATAAACTGCAATGAAGTCATTTATGTAACCAACAAAAGCAACATCCATTGCTCTTTGGAAGGTAGCTCCAACATTCATGAGACCAAAAGGCATTCTTACATAGACATATGTTCCCCAAGGAGTGGTAAAGGTAGTTTTAAATCTTTTTGACTCCTTGACAACAACTTGATTGTAGCCAGAGAAACCATCCAAGGTGGACAACAATTCAGATCCAGTCACTAACTACAGCATGTTTTCCATGTTTGGAAAAGGATAATTGTCTTTCAATGAAGCTCTATTTAGATTTCTGAAGTCTACACAAAGTCTGATATCTCCATTTTTCTTTTGAACTGGCACAAGGTTTGCAACCCAAGATGAATACCTTGTGGGCTGAATGATCCCTCCCTCCTTCAGTTTCTTCAATTCATCTTGCATCTTCATTGAGAGGAGTGGATTAATTGGCCTCTACTTTTGTCTGAAGGGCTTGGCATTTGTTTCAAGAGGAATCTCATGTTGAAACAAGTCCTCTCTGTATGCTTTCAGCTCTGAATAAGACCAAGCAAGACAGTCCTGATATTTCTTCAATAGTTGAACATAGGACTATTTTTCTTCTTTGTTTAGATTGCTTCCCAACCAAAATTTTCTTGGTTTATCATTAGTGCCCAAGTTATGCTCTTCCACATCCCTTGAGGAAGACATGTTTCTATTGATGATGTAATCAACATTGTCAAAATTTGACTCAAGTGCAACAAGACCTCTAGGAATGGTGTTAGTTTTCAATTGGATAATATCCTTTCCAAACAAAGTCTCTCTTCCTTTCAGTCACACACACCATTGGTTCCCAATCAATATTCTGATCTGCAAACTCACCTTGATTTTGTAAGAACCTTTGCACTTGAGCATCATCATTAAACACTTGCCAATGCTTGATGTTGTTAGGGACAAGCTGGCCTAGTTAACACTTCAATATTGTACTCACAATAAGGTGAAATGGTGTAATTTCCAAATCTTGACCCCAACACTACCAACTTTTCAGCAAAGCATTGAAACTTTATCATGATGCACAATGTTGAAGGAATCAAACATCTCAATTAGATCCCAAACTGCATGTTTGTACTGTTTCATCCGCTGATTTTTTGTAGCATATAGTTTTCTTATTTGTTTGACAACTAGCTCTGAATATCCTTTTGCAATGATGTCCTTGACACCATACTTCCATGCAATTCTCAGACCCAACAACAAGGCTTCATACTCAGCAATGTTGTTAGTACATTCAAAATTAAGCTTGAAGGAAAAACAAACTCTTCCAAGCTAGGAGAAATCAGAATTATACCAGCACCATTTCCAAATTTGGAGCAAGCTCCATCAAATAGCAAGGTCCAAGGGAACCTACCTATTCAAGGAACTTTGACTGATCCATCTTGTGTTCTTTTCCATCAGCAAACCCAACAAAGTTATCAACATCTACATCAGCAAACAACACCTCATAGGAAGCATTGTTGGGATCTTCAATAAGGTGTAACATCTTCTTTTCTCCATAGATCTTGACAAGGCTGCCTTCAATGGGAATAGTGGAAAAAGACATGTCCATTTGAACAGTCCCACCAACACTTGCAGCCCACTTTCTTGACAAAAGCATACCCCATTTGGTAGGGCAATCAACAATCACAACATCAAGTTTCAAATTCTTACCCGGATAGGCTGCAAGTTGTACCACCAAACCCTTCACACAACCAACTACTGGAACTTCTCTTGAGTCCATGGTAGTACACTTTCCATAGGATTTTGTCACTTTGATATCCAACTCATTCATGACTTCTAGAGGCATGACATTGCATGATGCACCGGAATCAAACATACAATTGTGAAGTAGTCTATCCTTTATGATCAAAGTTGTAAAGAATGGATCAACATTCAATTGGGAATCAACCAAGGATGTCCCCAAGTATACCTCAGGTGTTTCTCCAAGATCCTCTAATGTTGGTGGTGTTTCAAGGTCTACAATGATTTGAGGAGGAGTTTCAACAAATGTTTACATTTTTGCTTGGGTACTCTTCTCCTCTTTCAATCCCAAGTACTCAAATGCTCTCTTCTTGTGCTCAGGAATCCTAAGCAACTCAATGATTGGAACACTCACTTTGATTTGGCTCAATACTGGGCTATGTCATATGGAACACTCTTTGGCAAGGCAGCATTGGAATGGAGACAAGTAGATTCATTAGATGGCATGGGATTCTTGGCAGCTTGGGCATGAGGAGGACTAAATTTTTGCTTGGGACAACAGAGCTTTTTGGAAGGTGTTTCTCTTCTAGGAGCTTCTTTGGGAATACTTGTAAGCAAGGGTGTTTTAGGTTTGGCTTGAGGCCCAACTCCCTTAACAACCTTGCTCCTAGTGTTATACTCTTTCTCTTGAGCCACAACAACATTCATTAACAATTGTCTATCTTCCTCGAAGGGATACCACCATCATACTTCTTAATCATCAAAGCTCTTAAGTATTCAAAGTCATTGTTAGGAATCTCAAAAGCTTGCACTACATCTACCTCAAGAGTATGAGAGGGAAGAAGGACTTGTACCCATTTGATGCAATCCCAAAAAGTTGTAGCTATCCTTGCACTTATTACCTTAGTTGATGTTGCTCCTTCTTGTGAGCTTGAAGAATAGCCCACCATGCAGATATCATCATCAGTACCATCATCATTATTAGCTTCACCATCTTGTTGGTCCACTTCACATGGAGGATGGGGTAGAAAACACCTATCACACCAATCAATATCAACAACTTCCTCAACAACAACAACCCTAGCAAGTTAGGGATCAGGTAACACTCTTCCTTCACGTGCTTGAGGATGTCTATTTGCAGACCCCATGGGTCCTTTCCCTCTATCATCAGATCTTGATCACCCTAGGATGATTGGAAAATATGTCATGGTTTTGTGCTTTTTGCTGACCTTGTGAAGTCTTCCCAATTCCCTTCTCTCCCGAGCTAACTTGTATGAGATTTCTTTGACACCCCTATGCCAAATTTTTCACAACCTCCTCCAAATCAGCACCCTTGCTAGCTTGAGGTTTTTCAGGGTTTATCAACTTTACACCATCTCTCTTGAGAGGTTTCCCAATGGCCTTAATGTTATTTTCAAATTTGCAGTGCCATGGTAAAGGCCTACCTTAAATTGGTAGGGTTTTGTCTCTTAAGTAGTAGGTTGCTTTCTTATCAAATGCATCTACATATTTGATTAAACAAGATTGATCACAAGGCCTCAGATTAATAGGAAGTATTCTCAATGTCTTGTTAAATCTTGTATTAAAGTCATGCACTGATTCATTGGGGTTCTTCTTGATATTTTCAAATTCAAGACAAGAGAAATCTAGGATCAGTCTTGTCACCATATTGCAATCTAAATGCATTTTACATTTCAGTCCAAGAGTCAATAGAATTATCAGGCAAGAGCCTTGTACCAATCCCTTGCATCCTCTTCTAAAGTGTATGAAAACAATTTAATGTACACATCCTCAAATCCAATTTCAAAATCCTCCATCATATTAATAAAGAGTTTCAAATGTTGATCACCTGTTATGGCATTATTCCCTTGGAAATTTGGCAATCTACTTCTAACATCTTGAGGCACAACATTAGGATAACCAGCCATTCCCCTAAAATTTATTGGGCCAAAGGTATTGACCAAAAATGGAGGCCTAGGTGGAGGCTGAGCCATGTTGTTTAGTGGAGGTGATCTTGGGGGTGACACAAGATGATGAGGAGTGTGAGGTCTTTGGGGCTCAAGAATGTGGTTCACAAGATTGGTATTCTCTAGGTGCTGATTTTCTTGGAAAGTTTTACTAGAATTGAAACACACAGGTGTAGATTGAAGAAGGAACTCACCAAGTACAACAGAAGGACCTTCACTAGTTGAAGTAAACAAGTTTATGAGAAGATTTCTTGAATTAGAATCACTGGAAGAAGAGTGATAATCCTCTATTAAAGGTTGATCTCTCTCACCAATGGATATTCCTTTGCTTGATGTCTGACCTTCAACAACCTTCCAAACTTTTCTTTCCTCTAAAACTGTCTTTCCCAATTCTTGAAATAACTTTCTACTTGGGTCCCTCCTGAAGAGAGATCTTCTTCCTTCCAGTTTGTAGAGATTAGCAACACCAAAAAACAAATGACAGAAAGCTAAGACACTGGTATTTATCAAGATCAAAACAACATGGAGTCGCCACTAAGGACTTTCACCCTAGTTGTGCAAATGCACTAAAATACTCTATCAAATACCTATCAACACTGAAAATCTTGCCAAACTTTATAGATCAGACCTTCCTTTTCTTGAATCTATCAACCACAAATGCAAATGAAGTGCAAACTACTGCTAGAAACTGATAAAATTACAGACAAAGTTTGAAACCTTTGCATACACCTTGCAAATTTGAGTATAGAATGATGCTTTAACAATATATTTGTAGACAGAACTTATAAGAGACATTACCAGGGTTTGATATGCATTCAAATATTTCAAATATGTATGCACATGGATCAAATTGAACTAAGAATGTCCCCGATAATGGAAATGGTGCCACTGGTGTTGGTACCCAAATTTGTTCTCCTTTTCAGTCTGAGTAGCATCAAAGATATGGCATGAAGCTTGAAAGATAGATGGATCATGGTGTGTGTCATTTTGTAGTGGGGATATGATCTAACTAGCACTCAAATTTGTGGAGAGATGGATAAGCACTCAAATAGGACTTGATCTTGTCCTAACTATTTTAGGTTGTGCCTTTCAACCAAGGTAAGAGGACCTATTTTGTAACCCTCAAATGGTGAAGGAGATGAAGATATCCCTCAATTTGTGTAAATAGTATGAAAAGGGCCTTGGGAAAATATGATCAACACTCCAAATCTGACTTTCACAAGTTGTCACTTCAAGATTATGGAGATACTTTCAATGCAAGGCAAGGGTTACTGAAGACATTTTGAAATCCTGATCTGTTTTGCATACTTTAGCAAATGGATTTTGATCTTCTGTGGGTATATAGGTCAAAAAAAGGGTAAAACAGGGTAGGATTAGTTGTTTTGAATGATTTTTGGGTGGGAGTTTAGATAAGACAAACCAAGGTCCGCTAGACTCTTTGAGGATTTTAGCAAAATATGGAGAAACTTAACAACAAAAAGTATCAAAATGGTTAATCATCCTTCAACCAGGATATGTGCATCAAATGGAGGCCCAGATCTACACTTTTCCACACAATATTTGATCATCTATCACAAAATATTGAGTTAGAATGAACCAATGAAGCATTTAGCAATCACTATTTAATCATGACCTAAGGTGCACCCAAAGGTTTACAAACAATCTCTGAAAGTCAAGGAAGGTAAAGTGATTTTAAATTTGTTTATCTCTTTATCAGATGAAAGCTCTTTGAATGTGAGATTGAAAATGCCACTAAACTATCACAAGAAATGAGACCATGTATGATCAAGAGATATTTTAAACACAAGACTGCAATAGGAAACAAGAAACACAAATTTGAAATGCATTCTGAAATGTAAGCATTCATAGATTTTTCCCAAAGACAACATAAAATAACTCAAAAATGATCAAATTTATCAGTAGGGGAATGTTTCGAAAAATAATCTTAGAGCTTGTTAATGGCTATACATGTGCAACCAACTTAACATGATTTGAAATCTGATACAGAGAGAGTTACATGAGTTTCTCAAGTGGTCACTCAGAGAATGGGCTTCTTCCCAAGATTTTCCATGAAATTTTTAGTTTTCCAAGATTTTTTAAACTCTTCCAACCCTTTGCATGAAAAATTCATGCAATATATAGCTTTCAATCTCCTTCGATCCTTCTTTCCCAAGAAAATAATATGCCAAAGGATCAAATTTGTTACAAAAATTTCTCATGATTCGCAGATAGGGACGTTTAACAAAACATGTCCAAAAAGTTGCTAGTTGTCTCAAAAAGAGATGAATCATTGCAAAATTCACATCATTATCCATTGTGGAGGCATGTTTTTCATCTTCAAAGCATGCATACCCCCTTCCTTTCATTATTTCATCTTATCCCTCCAAAATTTGACTCTGCAACTTTTGGATATGATATTTCACATTTTGGACGGGTTAGGGCAAAAATTCATTTCAAAAACATCTCTGATCTTCAAATTGAATTTTCAAATTGATTTCATTGATCCTTGAAGGCAAAAACAACATGAATTTCCCCAAAAATTTGGTGAAAATTGATGCAAAAATGCATCTCCAAGCTTCCTAGAGCTCAAATGGTGGCCAAACTGAAAAATGCATAGTTATCGTTGATCTTCCTTTATCCTTTAATCTGAGCCCTCCACGTGTCACAATGTGATTGGAAATGGGCTTGGGATCACTTTTTGACATTTTAACACTTTTGGAAAAATGTAAAAATTTGACATTTTTCTTCACCCCTCGCCCTTTGAAAATGAGCTTGACACGTGTCCCAATGTGGGTCCCAAATTGGAATCACGACTCGATTCTACACATTTCCACCTTTTTGGAAAAGAATTTTTTCCAAAATATCCCCGCATCTCTACCTCATGAAAATGGGCCTAACACGTGTCCCAAAGTGGGCCCCATTGGAATCGCAACCGATTCTACACATTTCCACCTTTTTTTTGGAAAAAGGAAAATTTTTCCAAATTATCCCGTAGACCCAAGACACGTGTCTCATATGATTAGTTGATGGGGCAGCACTTTCATTTCATATTTTAATCCTTGACATGTGGCGATTTCTGATTCACTATGGGCTTGTGCTCCTCCTTTTAATTTCATACCTTTATGCCAAAAAATGGGAAAAAATATCAATTTTTCTAAGGCCCGAAGTTCCGCCTCTGATGCAAATGTGACACATGTCCACCTATGATTCGCCATGGAGTTTGGATTGTTTTGTGACTTTAATCTTTTAACCAAATAAAGTAAAAAAACTTCAAAAGAACCCAACCACCTGCAATTTCATCCTTGGCTCTGAAGTTGCCATGTGTTCCATTCTGATTCATTATGGGCCCTAGGCATTTTCTTTGCACTTTAACTCTTTTTCCAAAATGCCTTAAGGCACAAAAGACCCACTGCTTCCCATCCAATCAAAAGAGGACATGTCAGCAACATTAGAACCAATCAAAGTAAAGCGGAGCCATGGGACCAAATTTTCCTTTTGCCAAAAAAGTAAAAATCAATAAGTTAAAACAATTTTCCATCATCCCTTGGCCAATTAGAACAATCCATGTTGCTGATGAATGTTGAAGAAGAAATTGATGGGAAAATGATGCCCGTCTCTGAACCATCAAAACATAGAAAATGCCAGGGATGTCCTAGAATTGATTTTTTTGCTAAGGATGACAAATTTCTCGAAATTGAACCAACTGAAACATGTTTTCAAAGCATTTTTATCATGGAATTGGATTTTCAATGGCATATAAGTGTAAATCGATCAATTTTAAACTTCCACGATCGGGTAAAAAGGAAAAATGGTAGCCCTTGCAAATTTTGGAAAAATTAGGGCACAAAACAAGGCACACATGCAAATTTCTTTCAAATTGGGGCAAAACAACAAGTTTTTGAGAATTTGAAGGCATTTGACTGGAGGGAAAAGTTGTAGACCACCAATTTGAGAGAAAAATATTTCAGAGCATGTAGAATGAAGGAAAAATTTAGGGCAAAATGGTGCAAGCTCAAAAATGGCACCAATAGAAATGATTTAGGTATCTCATACAAAACAAATAAGAAAGCTCAGATAAAAGGAGATTGAGGTCAAAATGGGTGAGGTGATGGGCTGGTATTGGGTTACAGGTCTAGTATAGGCTCTGGGAAGGTCTGGTAAATATTAGGAATGATTCTGGGTTGTTAGGGAATGGGTATGAGCTCATTTGGTCCGAGGTATGTTACTGGACATAGTAATAGGCATTGGTATGTGACCAATGTAGGTTTTTCATGATGACCGAAGTCAGTTGGCTAACTGGTGTCGGTAGGGGTAGTTAATAAAAATCTCTTAGAAATGGTCTTTAGACTCTCTATGATTGTATAGAGGCTAGAAATGGTGGGGGTGAGGTTGTGGAATGGTCTAAAAGGTTCAGAGATGATTATGATAGGGGAAGACAGGTTGGAAGGTCTAGGTATGGTAGGGTGATAAGTTGGTGGGAGGAAGGGAGGTGTATGGATGTACGGAAGGATATATTATTGAGATGAATGATAAATCTTATTGAAAGAAAACAAAGATAAATGAAGAGATATTAGGTACTTACTAAAGAATGGATCTAGAGAGTGTAGGTGATGAAAACAATGATGGTAGAGATCTAGAGAGAAGGGACATCATGTACATGTCATGGAATTTTGAGTCTCTGTGCTTCTCCGTGTGAATCTATGATCGTGAAGAAGGTGATGGATACGATGGTTGTTGGTAGTGCTCCTGGGTCCTTTCCTTTTCCTGAGTGCTTCATAAATTCGAGTGCTCCAAGTCTCTATTCGTATGAGATGCTGAATCAAATGACCAACCTCAGCTAAGAAATTTGGAAATGTAGTTAACCTAACATATGATGGTTAGGGGACTGATGTTGGTTGAGGTATAACCGGTGTCGGTTAAGGTGGGAATATCTAGGTTGGCCAAAAGTAGCTCGATTGTTTCTATTTTTGGCATGGTCTTCGATTTACGTCCGAGTCTCGAGTGATAGATCACGGAAGAATGAGTAAGAGTCCTCTTAGGTTTGTTAATAGGAGTTAATTCTAGGTTTAGACTAAGTCCTATTTAGTTAGGATAGACTTAGACTTGGTATTAGGTCATTAATGGGGTTTGAGTGGGTCATGGAGTGAGGTGGTTGGGTGAGTTGGATAGGTGAGGTGTTCAAGTGAGGATGTTAATTAAATTAATTAAAGTAATTAATTCAATTAATCATGTGCAATATGGGATATGAATAGGTGAGGTATGGTTAGTTTAATTAATGGGGTTATAAGGGTAGTATGTCCTAATTTTGGTATCTACCCTAGCACCCAGTGCCCCCTTCCCTTTGGTCATCCCCGACCTCTCTATATCTTTCTCTCCTCTTTTTTTTCTGTCTCCGAGCCGTTGGGAACCTTGATTTCTCATGGGTTGGAATTTTAGTGGTTAAATATGAAATTTAAATAAGGGAATCATATAAATACAATGTTATGTGATCAAATTAAAGAACCAAGCTCTAAGCATCTTCTATCACCACCTAAAGTTGCATCCAAAGGCATTTCTAAGAGCATCAAATCATCCATCTAGTTTCATTCAAGGGACAAGTGACTACATTTTCTAAATATACTTTATAGGATGGGAAGTTCATTTTTTCATAAACACATCTACTTACATTGATACATCGAGCTATTTTTTGTTATCAAATGCATCTTGTACAATAGCCTTCTAGGAATGATTCTACACACAAAGAAATACATGGAGTCTAAAATGTAGTGCAACACCTAGATCGTAAGTTCACTCAATCGGATGACCTTTAAAGTTAGTCTGAATCAATATTTGCATATTTTCTTTTTTAGGATTTGATGTGTTTTAGAGTTTTGCAGGATATCTTTCTCTTTTGTAGGTTACATGAGACATCTACGAACATAGTGACACATACAGTAATCAATAATGAGGGTTTTTAACTATATTATGATGTTGCAAAACCATTTTCTAAGGGTTTGACCAGTCATAGCACCCACACAAGGTCTCGGGCACCATATCACCCTAGTACTATCCTAGGAACCCTAGTCAAACATATTCCAACACTTCTATAATTTTCTAGGTTTGTTTCGCAATAGTTTGCATTCTTGTTCTAGTATATTTCTAGCTCTGCACTCTTTGGAATTTATTGTGAATCTACTAAGTATTCTTTCCTCCCACTTTCACTTAGGGTTTTAAGTTTCCTTGTTTATTTCTTGAGTCATATCTATACTTTACTATTATATCATTACATGTGACTCGAAATATCCTTCTAGGGTTTTTACAAATTCCAATATTTATTAAATCATTTGGTGAACCCACCCATTCCAACACTATCTTCTTAGCATGTATCAAAATCATTTTCTTTCTTCTAAATTCACGGATCAATCTTCCTATCCCTCCCTTTATCTAATCAAAATTTATGACATCGTAACTTTTGTTTCTGATTTCATGCAAGATTTTACTCGTCATCCTCCTCATTTCATTACCGCTATGGCAGATCCAACTATCAATGTAGTCAATACTCACCAAAATCACCCTCCTACGATTCCATCAATATCTCTTTTCCATAGCACATTACTCCCATAATTCCTACAACCACCACTAAGGGATATGACATCATCAAACAACTTGAGAGTATACTTGGTACTTACCAAGATCTCCTTTAAGATTACACACACACACACACACACACACACACACACACAAATACATGGAATCTGAAATGTATTACAACACTAGGATCATAAGTTCACTCCTATTATATTTTGTGTCATATTTCTAGGGTTTTAATTTTCCTTTGCTTATTACTTACGTCATATATGCACTTTACTATTATATCATTGCATGCGATTTTGAAATATCCTTTTAGGGTTTTTACAAATTCCAGTATTTGTTAAATCATTAAGTGAACCCATCTATTCAAACACTACCTTTTGAGCATGTATCAAAATCTTTCTCCTTCTTCTGAATTCATGGATCAATATTCTTATCCTTGCTTTTCTCCAACCAATATTTTGGGCATTATTACACCCACCAAGATCTCCCTTAATGACCTATTGCGCCATGAACTTGAATGTCATAATACATTAGAGGCTTCTCTTTGTTCTATCCACATTGAGAGTGATAATTCACCAGTTTATTTCACACATATTATTCAATCTCTCAAAAATATACCACATGACATATCATTTAATGATAAGGACATACCTCCATCTAATATTAACAATCCATGTGATCCACTTCTCATCATTGTTATTATCAGAAAAATATTTCTCAAGCGCGTACTCACTTTGACAATGACTCTGCTTATTAATTTGTGCACTCATTTTCTTCTCAAATAACTTGGTATTCTTGATAATCTAATTGCTAAGAATTCCACTCTCATTCAGGGATATGATTCTACTACTCATGCATGTTTAGGAACTATCACCTTACCTATATATGGTATACCTAAGGTTGTGCCTTCATTATTCTTTGTTATCGATGCCTCATTTTATTTTAATATCTTGATGGGTAGACCATGGATTCACACAATGCATTTTTTCCTTACAATTCATTAGTGCGTTAAATTGGTACATGATGTCTATGAGCATACAATTTTTATTGATCGGAACCATCCAAGTACTTTCTTATAGACCCTTTTAATATTATGCATATTCCTCCATTGCAATCCATCCCATACAAAATCCTTGATACATATGTTTTTTTCTATCATAGGGCTCCACTTCGTTCATCCATATTCGCAAGTACACCATCCATTCCTACTCATACTAATAATATTTTATCACCCATTCTAGCTACTTCTATCATAATTATTGTTACATCTACTATAGAGGCTATCACTCCTACATCTAGCTCCACTCTAACACTACTACTGATTCCATTATCATAGAATATTACACAAATAATGATTAGTCGATGATGAGGGAGATACCGTTGAACTTATCGACGATAAATTACACAGACTTAAATTTACTCCTATCGATATCAATGAATCATATTTTGATGATACTTTGGTTGTCGTTGGTCCTAATGAATGTGAATTCAAGAATCATCTTCTTGTTACTAATGTTATACTACTTTATTGTGGATATATCCATACATTCGACTTCGTTCCACCTTCCTCATCTTCTCATGAGAAACCCGCATCAACACTTCTTCATTTCACATGCACTCTCTTTGTGAATAATTTTTATTGGCACCATATTCCATTTGATCCTACTTTTTTTGATACTATATGCACACATGATGGTTCATCTTTGCTAGGATGCATATTGGATGATCTCATCCCTCCACCTCATTCACCTCATCTCTATCATGGATATGTTCACATCACTTCTTCTTATGGTATGTGTGTCTTCCATATTTCAATATTTCTTCTACACACTTCTTGCACTTCTCCCCGACTCTTGGGAAATCTTGGCTTGACTACATTTGGGGCACTTCGGATCCTACTCATATTGATATTTCATTCACCAAGCATATTGGCTGTATTTTTATTTGCAATGATTCATTTCTCTACTATTCTCCAAATCTCACTCACTAGTATGCACATGAATTTTCATCATTACCTTTCATATATAAAGAATATGCAATGGAAATGTACAATTTATGTCATAATGGCTCATTACTTGATCAACCACATACTATTGTTTACCAAGTCTTTGACACATCTCCATTTGGTTTTGACCATAACACTGATGATCTCTTACATAATGTTACTTTATTATTCTTCACATTACACAATTAGGGGCATCGGGCATATTTTCCCCTCTTCTTGAATTTTCAATCTTGTAATTCTACTACTACACCTCATGACTCGCATATAGTCTTCCTCATGCATACTATACTCATTGATACATGAATTGTATCGTCATTACCTGAAGATGACACACTCTTGTTCTTCGGATCACACTTGAATTTTGATGGGATACTACATATAGAAACCTCATCACATTCACATTCTTCATGCTTTATGCTTATTTGATATTGTTAGGAATATTATGTTAGTGATCCTTTGTTGATTAATATTAAAATGTGTGAGAAATTATATTATTTATGATAATATAATATTGTATTGTTAATAGGGTTATAACAACCCATGTAAATAGGTTTAAGCACATATTGGGTGGTTATATGTTGGAGAATTATATGGGGTGTTGTTATAGCAACCTCCTTGATAATAGGAAATCATTTTATATATATATATATATAAGCCTTTGTATGAATAATCAATTCAAGCATTATTTGTTTTCATTTGGTATCGAGTGAAATAGTCTTCTGCCTGTAATGTTTTTTTGAGAGTAGTCCAGGGGCAATTAACATTCCCTATTGTCCCATATTATGTGTTCAATATTGGTTCTATAATTTTGTCATTGTTTTTAGTGATAGTTTTGTGAAATATAGAGGCTTTGTATGTCTATATCTAAGTCGATGTGCTTTTAACATCTTACCTAAGTTTATGCTCCTGTGGGGCACATCTGTTATGCAAATGTTCATTACTTAAAGGGATGTTTACAAGGTGAGGTATATTTAGGATTAGATTGATGTGTTGCATAGCTTGATCCACGTGTATGAATTTTTAGATGAGTTTCTAGATCAGAAATCAATTCTTTTTACCATTCTATTACGACCTTCTGCTTATATCTTTTTACACCTGCCTGGAGGACGTGGTGGATATTAGTGGACTGTCATTTCAAATGTGGAAGAGAATAGTTTAAGGTGGATAACTGTGTGTCTAATGAATAACACGTGGTCTTTGTCTAATTTTCTTCCACCATGCTTCATTCTATTGGAATACAACTGCCTATCCTTGAGTTAATCTTGTCTCGCATTGAAGACTTCAAAAATTCTATTCACGACACTCAGCATAGACATTGGCATAGCTGTGATATTCAAAAAACACATGCAGATCTCTTCATATGCAGTCAAAAAAAAATCTTAACAACGTTTTCTCCTCCAACTTAGTTCATTGATCTATCAATGCATTGATGGCTAAATTAAGGTGAGATCTTTCAGCAAGAAAACAAGTGGAGGTCATTTTGTTTGACCAATTTATAGACTGGATATTACATATTTTGATCCTCTAGTAAAATTTGTAAACCATGGCTCCATGACCGATACAAAGACTCCAGATGTTGTATTGGCAGAAAATTTACTGGCCAGTTTGGGAATCTCATTACGGATTTGGCAATTGATGCAACTACAACTGTTAGTGTTGGTAATGGTCTATGAGAGGTTGATATTTGTTTTTATTTATTGTTAATGCAGTTATGTTAATAGTCATTTAATCTTGAGTCTAGTCTTTAGTAGTCATCGTTTAAGAGTCCTCATGTCTTTTAAGATTATGTTGTTGTGTCAATAAGTCAATTATGTTTTTAATGTTAAAGTTCAGTTGTGAGTCATGGGTCTATGTGTCATGTCATTTAAGTCAAAATTCATCTTTTTATGTTTGTTAATCTATGTAAATATTTATATGTTGTGTCCATCAAAGTGTCGATAAGTTGTGGGTCAATGTCATATGTCAATTTTTTGTGGTATTTGTCAAAATAGACTCAATAAATTAGCATATTGTCAAGAGTTGAAATATTCTAAAAATAAAAAAATTGTCTTACGGATGCATTTTCGATTGAACCCAACATTTTATTTAGGAATATAATTGAGCTTGAATTCAAATACAGCTGAGTCAAGTAGTGACACAATGGAGGAAGGAGGAATCAGAGGTGGAGGTCAATCAACGACCTCTCGTTAGTCACCAACAATGGGGCCGCATATTAGCTCTAGTGACATGTGTGTGTGTGTGTGTGTGTAGTTTTATTTTAGTGCTTCCAATGTGGTACACTTTGTAGTTTTGAATAAGTGGAAATTTCACATTGAGGGGGGGAACATGAACCAATGTTCCTTTTCCTTTCTATTAGCTTTTTCTATGTATGTACGAGTAGCAGATTTTGGCAGAATTTCCTATGTTATTCATTGCAGTGAGATGTGATGAGGGCTGAGAATAATACTTGGCATATCATGATGTGGTTGTAGGTAAACCACTTGAAAACCTTCATTTGTGGTTTGAGGTAAACCAATAGAAAAACAACCATTCTTGGTTGTTGGTAATCCATTTGCAAAACCATCACTTTGTAGTTTGTGGTAAACCAATTGCAAAACCACCATTCTCGTTTTTGGTCAATCGCTTGCAAAACATCATTGAGGTTTGTGATCATCCTATGAAAATTTCCAAATCATGAGTAGGTGGAAGTATAAGGAAGGTTTTCCCCATGTTTGCACTAAGGGGGAATGTTAGGAATATTATGTTAGTGCTCCTTTGTTGATTAATATTCAAATGTGTGAGAAATTATATTATCTATGATAATATAATATTGTATTGTTAATGGGGTTATAACAACCCATGCAAATAGTTTTAAGCACATATTGGGTGGTTATATTCCGATAATTGTATGGGGTGTTGTTATAGCAACCTCCTTGATAATAGGAAATCCTTTTCCTATATATATGTAAGCCTCTGTATGAATAATTAATTCAAGCATTATTTGTTTTTAGATCTATCTATCTAGAAGACATGTTTAAACCATTTCCCAATGACACACTATTGTTCTATGGTTAATTATTGACTACAAAGGGGTCTTTTATAAATGAGCCTCATTTCACTCGGGCTCATTTGAATTCACTCAAGGGGCATATTGATGATATCACATTCACTTTGCATTTCATTCCATTCTAACCCATAACATATTGCATAGCTTGGTTGCACATTATTCTGTTTACTTATTCTTGCATGTTACACTTTTCTTACTATATTAGCTAGATAGTTCATAAGTCATTATGTTTTTATATAAACATGCAAGTTAACTTGACCACTAGTTGTGAATGCATATTTTACATAGATCATTACACACAACATGGATGTTTGGAACTATACCTCTTAATAGTCTTATTGAGGCTCCCAGGGGAATCTACTTTCGTACATACTACATGTGTTATTGTTTTGATTCTTACTATTTTTTATTCTTACTAGCTCACTACTTTATATTGGATTCTACATACTTTGACATAATTTTTATCTTTCTAAAATGATAATAAGTGTGTCATGTACAACATTTGTATCGCATGAAATATTTTATAGCATGGTTATATGATACTTTACTTACTACTTGTTTGTCATTGTTTACCATTGTATACCATTATTTTCGGGCTATGCCCTTTGCTTTTTCACACACTTTGTATGATTTTGGATGCTTTGGCCCTAATTTCTTTGCAAAATTTTGAGTAATTTCCCATGTTTGTAACCTAATTTTCATGGTCCACATTGTTTTTTTCCTTGTTAGATTACACACTATCTTTTATATGCATATTTGTCTTGTTTGCACTAACACATGTTTCTAGCCACTTTGTTTATATGTGCCTTAGTTTATACCAAGCACATTCCCTCCCCTATAAGGTATTAGTTTTAGATCAACCTAGGTCCTATTTTTAGGTTGCGATCCTCCTAATGACGCGCATGCACACCAAACAAGGGGGCATACATTGGATGAATCTAACACCCCATTCAATAGTACAAAGTCACAGTTTAGACCAACACATTATAAGAACAAAAAATCCTTCCGTTACAGAAACAACTCAAAATCTGAATTAGGTCCTTAACATAAGCGCAAACACTAGTGCTTTGAGATATAGACATGGGTACTTAAGTTCTTCTGACCTTTCCTAGGCACCTATGACAAGGGAGCATTTACAAAGTTTTTCTCTAATCAACATAGTTTACAATAGTATACACAATGGTTTTCACAGAGCAGGCACAATCCTCTAGTAATCAGAATGTATTTTATCTTCTTTTCTATTTTCATTGGATCAAACTCAATCAAAATGGATTAAATTGGAACAAATAAGGATCACACCATCTTTAATGGTGTATAAATCATTGAGAAGTAGTCAAAGGGTGGAGAATAACACTAGACCTTTCTCCCTACACTTCTTATATTGTGACATGGGTACCTAAGTTCTTCGACCTTCCTAGGCACCTATAGGAGCATTTACAAAGTTTTTCTCTAATCAACATAGTTTACAACAGATACACAATGGTTTTCACAGGCACAATCCTCTAGTAATCGAATGTATTTTATCTTCTTTTCTATTTTCATTGGATCAAACTCAATCAAAATGGATTAAATTGGAACAAATAAGGATCACACCATCTTTAATGGTGTATAAATCATGAGAAGTAGTCAAAGGGTGGAGAATAACACTAGACCTTTCTCCTACACTTCTTATATTGTGGCATGAGATCACCCCAATAAATCTCACTTTTGAGATCACCCAAAACAATTCCTTTTCTGATAGTCCATGATAATTTCTATCTTTTTCACTCATCACGTGATCAAGTGCACATGTTCCTTTTACTACATTTTTGCATTTTCACATAATTTTTACATATTTTGGATCAATTTTTTCATATACGCAACTTTGAATACTCTTTTTCTCTTCTCTCTTACAAATTTCCATCCCTATGGGAAGTATTATGAAAATAGGTACAAAACGACGCATCACATATGCTTTACCCCTAGGGTGACCTCCTCTTCTCTAGTTTTCACAATTCATTTTTATCACTCCATGTTTTTTCTTGTTTCTCGACATGATTTCACCATTAATCTACATCATTATCAAGCACACATCTTCTATCTACTTTATTTTATCGAGAATTCACTCAAAAAAGGAAGTGAGGAAAATATAGAGACAAAATCACACTTCAGTACATTTTTAGGTCTTAATCATATACTTGCATTCATATGATTCATAAGTGATAAAAATTACTAATCAACCACTATCTTTAGCCTCTTTCATTTATTTTTGGTTTCCTTCTTGGTCTTACACACCCAAGTGCCTAGTTTTAATTTTGATAATTCTTCCTTCCTATATCTAGACACTAGCGCCAGCGCCCTGTCCCCCTCTAGATTCCCTAACCTCTTTGTATATTTCTCTCCTCTTTATGGCCTCTAATAGCCGTTAGGCATCTTGATTTCTTATGGGACAACCTTTTAGTGGTTAACTATGAAATTAAAACAAAGGAATTAAATAAAGGCAATGTTGTGTGATGAAATTAAAGAACGAAGCTCTAAGCATCTACTATCACCACCTAAGGTTACATCCAAAGCCATTACTAAGAGCATCAAAGCATCCATCTAACTTCATTTTAGGGACAAGGAGTGCATTTTCTGCGTACACTTCATAGGAAGGGAAGTTCAATTTTCCATACACACATGTACTTGCAAGACTACCTCTAGTTATTTCTTGTTATTAAGTGCATCTTGCATAAGATCCTCCTATGACACAATTCTACACACACACACACACATAGAACTACATGGATTCTAAAATGTAGTGCAACACCCGAATCATAAGTTCACTCGGTCGGGTGATCATTGGGGTCAATCGACTCCCCATTTCATCTTGTCTTTTTTAGGATTTGATGTGTTTTAGGGTTTTCGGGATATCTTTCTCTTTACGGAGTTACATGTGACATCTCTACAAACATAGTGTGACATACAAGTGATCAATAGTGAGGGTTAGAAACATCTTTTGACCCTATGAAAACTATTTTTGAGGTTTTAAGAAGTCTCTAATGCCTAGGCTCCCAGTACCATCACCTTGGTCTAGCATATTCTAGCACTTTTGTAATTTTCTAGGTTTGTTTGCAATAGTCTACATTCCAATTCTAGAAGTTTTCTATGTCTACACTCTCTCGGGATTTATTGGGAATCAACTAAGTTTTCTATTCTCCCTTTTTCACTTATTGTTTTATGTTTCCTTTTCTTATTACTTGTGTCATATCTGCACTTTACTATTATATCAATGCATGTGACTTTGAAATATCATTCTAGGATTTTTATAAATTCCAATATTTGTTAAATAAGAAATAATATTACGATGCCAAAATTCATACCTATTAGAATATTTCCCATGTAGACAAGTAGTTGAAAATTGGATCCAATAGCTTCCAAAACATCCTTAAAAAATCCACTGACATTTTCCTTTTTGAATTGCTATTGCTAACACTGCTACCAAGCCATGTAATATAGAGTTGTTCAAGAAAGGTGCATTTAACCTACTACATACCCTTTACAAAATCTATGGCTTTAGCTTTAAGTGCTATCATAAGATTTGTAGGTTTCTTTTGGATTCCTCCAATGTAATTTCAGAGACATAAATTCCTACATACTTGCATCTGCATTGCCAAAATAAAATACAAAAAAGTAAGTATTATTTGAACCCAAAATGCAAAAACAAGGTTTACTATTTGAACCAGAAGTGAAAGACCTTTTTGGGACTAAAAAAAAAAAAACCGAAGTACCCAAAAGTGCAAAATTTATTTTTTAATTAAAAATAAAAAATAGTTGATTAATCAATTCACGTAATAAAAACATTAGAAAAAGTTGTTGTCACCTTCCACAGACATGTTGATTGGCAGATAATAAAGAAGTAATCTTACAAGCACTACTACAACCCATTTCAATAAAAAAAATTGATGGCTAATGGCTTTTGCTATCTCCCTTACATTCTCTTTGAACAACTAGAGTTCAACATTGAACAAGTAATACTCTTAGAGACATGTAATTCATATACCCGTCAACCTTGTTTTGCATACAATAAGCTGAAAATAATTTCTTCTCTTATTTTCTCAACCCGTTCACAACTATGTGTTCCTCCATTTTATCCTCCATATTTTTTCGCTAGATATATGACTACTTTATATCAATCCCTACCATATTTACTATTTTTGCAACCATGGCTCGACATGGTGACTATTTAGCTATCGAAAAATAGGATCCCATAATACACAAGATTCCTCAAATTCAGTTTCATGTGGCTACATGCATGACCTATACCTTTTCCTCAACATTACTATATACTTAAGTGTATTATACTTAAATCATGAAATCACTTGACCTGTTTTCTTATTGTGGTGAATTTTGCATGGAAATCTTGGATGATCAAGTATTCATGTCGTTCTCTCTATTTTTATGCCATATTTCACTATAATTAAGAGGAAGGCATTTGTATAAATGAGATGAAGGCAACCAATAGTGAAAAACACAATAAAACACCGAAAGGTGTTGTCTTAGTTAGAATGGCAAAATTCCCAACTACTTTTGACATTGTGTTAGGGATCTGTGTGACGACATATTATTATTGTATTGGGATCATTATTTATTTTTAACATTATTTTGGTTTCACTTGATTAGGTTGTAGACTAGGGAAATCAATACTTGACAAATACATACTATTAACAAGATATTCAATGTGCTTGAAGAGGAAGATGAATACACACTTCTTTTGTTGAGAGTTGACACATATCATGCGACTCAAAGTTGTTCCTTATTTTTAATGGTTTGGGTGTTGGTTGGTAGATTAGGTTTTTACAATGGGAAATCTCATCTATTGTAGCTGATTCATATATATTGACACTTAATATAATATGCAACCACAAACATTATTTAATGTAGGGTTACATGCTAGGATGGTTTCTTTATTGCATGTACATGTCAATATTGTTTAAATAAAAATATGGCATCATAGCTAGTGCATTTAGTGTTCCTATTATGGATAGCTAACCATAATTTTTCATAACAAAATGTGGTTATCTACAAGACTTTGTGGCATTGGGCATGTCATCAAATTTTATTTTGTAAATGGATATAGTGGAGAGTTAGGATTGATGTGTATGTTGTGGATAAAGCTGATACATTT
This sequence comes from Taxus wallichiana var. yunnanensis, assembly GCA_018340775.1. Classification (NCBI taxonomy): domain Eukaryota; kingdom Viridiplantae; phylum Streptophyta; class Pinopsida; order Cupressales; family Taxaceae; genus Taxus; species Taxus wallichiana. The sequence goes on from CM031240.1 coordinate 145,729,826, forward strand.
TATTTTTTCATCCCTTAAAGACATCCTTTTCTATTATTCTCTAATATTTGTAATATATTACACTTGAGATTATTTAACCGAAACTATTTACATCATTATTTTTCTCTCACATTCTCATCTCTTGGAGGATTTAAAATTTTGAAAAGGGTTTTAATTTGCTAACCATCTATAAATGTGCATCTCTATTTTTTGTTAACAAATAGAAATGTGCCAAGCTCATAATCATTTGAAGCTCCATGAGAACATCTTTATGGGGTGGTGAAACTCCTCAAATAATAATATTTATAAAAATTTATTTATGTTAAATAATTTTCCACAATGTACAAATAAGATTAGCTTCTTTATTTATTAGAGGGTGAGACAATTTCCCCCAAAATAAAACCTAGAAGAGATGGCACTTTTTTTTCTTGTAAACATACAAAGAATCAACATAATTTCACTGAGGTCTTGACCAAATTGTCATAGAAAATAGCAGAAAGTGAATTTTAATACCGATTCTTTTTGTTCTTTTAAATTTTATCAGCATATGTCTACCATGTCAAAAGTATTATCATTTCAAGAGGGGGCACTAAATTTTAAGACATTTATCATCCACTTGGTCCACTCTTATTGTGGACACCAATGTGGTTATGTGTGATGTGCTCAAGCACATGCAAGATTCTTATCCATAGGAAGTGATGTAGGAGAATGTGAAGCCTTTGAGAGTGAGAATAATGTGGATGCCAAGATCAATTACATGAGTCTTTCCCCCTTAGGCATGGATCATCACGTTTCCTCAACGGTGATGAAGATTTTTCTTTTGGAATCATGTACGACATTTCATCATGTCTCCTCCTCTATTAGGCATGTACATTGTGTGAATAATTATGTTATATGGTGGGAATTTTTGCTATCCCATTCATATAATCCTTTTGATTTAATTTATGTCCTCCATTTGTCTTTTGAAATATCATTCCTTTGTTTTGTGTGGCATTGTTAGAAAATATGACTATTTTCAATATTCCTACATTTTTGTGTTATCCACCATTCCAAAATAGTTGTGGATGGAAATGTTGAGGTTAATGATATTTTTCTTCTACATATCTTCTAGGTTGGACAAATCTCGCACTACAATTACACCTCACATAGTACCTCAATCGTTGTTGAGAGTGCATAATTTTCCCCTCCCACTTGAAAAAATATATTGACATGAGATTTTCCACCATGAGCTCATCTAACATTGTATGCCTTCTCAATTTAAATTTGTGAAGTAATTTAATTGTTTATTCAATTTTAAAATAAATATGCATTAGAACTTTTTGAATTCTAGATCAATAAAATTTACAACACTTGATGATATGATTAAAAAGACATTTACAAGCTTCCTATCCGTAAAATTTCATATCTCTTTTGGTTCCATCCATCTACCCCCCGATCCATGTTGTCCTTTATCAAATTCCACTAATAAATTTATTTCCTTCAAATTAGACCCTTCACACCTCCTTCACTCTTCACTCCACCTAATTATTTTTGGTGTTTACATTGTACTTCTTACACGTGATTAATAGTTTAGTTAAAATCAATTACAAGATACATTATACATCTAGTCTAAACAGTTATCAAATATCTCACGATTCAATAAAAGTTACATACTAGTTTACATGAATTATTTCTATGAAATGTGCTATTATTCCAAATAGATAAGAGGGCTATGGGGAGGATGGTGAGCCATTGTGAATGAAAGTATTAATATTTTTCATTGTAATTATTAATGGTATTTAGTAGCACAATATCCTAAATTGACATTTTTGCCACTCATATCTTCTAGCTAAATTAGTTTATGTTGTTAGTATTTAGGAGAAATGTTAACACCACTTCCACATAACTAACTAGTTTAATGTCTAGAATAATTATCAAGGCAATGCCCCATGTTTTAAGTGATTCTAAATCTTAATTAAATCTAGTGTTTCTCAATTTGGATGCTTGTGTATTAATTTGATTACCTATCTTGTATCCTTGGATTCCATGAATTTAAATATGTTTTTTGGTGAGGAGCATTTCATTTATAGAAAACCATAAATGATGAAATAAATAATTAATGGAGAATAATTTGACTAAGGAGAAAAAACAAACAAATAATGGTAGAAATAATTTTTTAGTAATCAATAAAATTAAATAAAAAACAAACAAATTTTTTACAATGCCACGAGAGTATTTGGTAGTATCTATCGAAGTTGTTAATATGTAGGGTTATTTAAATTTTGTGATAGCAGTATAAGAGGTGTGTAGGAGTAAACCATATCTAGATAAGTGCATTATTTTTTTAAATTGAAATCTAAGTGTTTTCAAGAAAGTATTACTAAGTATTTTTGCATTTCTTACATTACAAATTTTAGAAATTTCATACATTAAAAAAATAGTATACATAAATATTTAAATCTATGCACTCATTCTAAAAAACCTTGTAGAGAAATCTTGTGCTTCAACAATCCTAGCTCTCATCAAATCCACCTCATTCTCCTCTTTTCAAGTTTCAAATCTCATTTTTAGACCTATTTGAAGCTTATCTCTAGAGATAGTCTTAATTTATGGGCATTGTATTTATGATAATAGAATTTGGTAGATGATTTTTTATTTGGTAATTCCTATAGATTATTTAGCCATTAATTTTGGTTGGAATTTATTTAAAAAAACTTTAACCACTCAACTTTACATGTTCTATTGATGGGCATTTGTTGCTTTGAGTTTATCCAAATGGTTATATCATATGATGAACTATATCAACCCCAAGGTAGTTGGTAAAATATTAGGCATATGATTAAAATAAATGTTGTTAAGGCACATTCCAAATCATTAATTGTGTTCTTAACCGATAATGGTCTTGTGACTCGTGATTTCATCTCTAAACTAAGCCAACAAATTACAATTGAATCCTTCATAAAACATTTGATACTTTTCATTTTTGTAATATTTTATTAGTAATTTTAAATTTTCAATTGTCAAATGTGAATTTACGAGGACAAAATTAGAGCTATTGTTAATTACACTCTTAGTAATCTTTATTGAGATTTGGTGATTGAGTGTAATTTTAAGTGTTAGTTGACGAGTGACATCATATGTGGAAGGGAATTTTTATAGACCCTTATTTTTCCAATTTTCATAAATATTTCCACTCCCTAATGTGTCATTTGATTTTATATTTTGAAATTTTTAAGGGAATTTTTTATTACTGAGTTCTTTGACATTTTAGAACCCTCTGGAAGGGGTAATTTTTAACTTTGATCACGAGGAATTTTATTACACCTTCATAGTTTAGTGATCCTTTCATTTCAAAAAAATCTTATTTTCAAGATTCATTATGGAAGATTTGGAATTGAAAGAAATTTCAATTTTTTTAATGTTTTGGCTCTTGGTCCTTAGACGTCTTGGTCTCATGGAAATCAGTAAAGTATTTCTTTCTTATTTGTATAATTTCTTGCCTTATTTGGCCAATCGAAACCATGACCCCAAGGGTGTGTGTAAGAATGAAGTAAAGTGAGTGAAGGTATATTATTGTAGATGCACATACAAACTCAACACAAGTTTATATTTATATATTTAGTCCTTGCAAACAATCTCAAAAATGAAAATGAAGATGACATGTATATATAAGGAAACCACAAGCTAATCTAAACACAAGCTTATTCAACAAGTTATATTGAAAATGAATAAATGTTAGAGTTGGGTGGCTCGTGGATATTTTTTGGTGATAGAGAATATATTGGGATCACGTGTGTGTGTGTACATGGATAGGTATGCACAACCGCCTAAGGTAAAATAAGAGAAGTCTTGCTTGCTAATTTGGTTAAATATCTCTACCACGATATCTTGACAGGGTCACTTGTTATTAGATAAAATATTAAGACCTTCTAACACTCCCCCTTATTCTTGAATTCCTAAGTTTGTAACTCCTAAAAAATATTTGGAAAATTCAAAACTCTCCTTTTTGAAGGGATTGGTGAAGATATTAATGAACTAAGATTTTGATCTAAAAAATTCCAATTATATTTGATAGTTGTAAACTAACTTCTTAATGAAGTGATATTTTGTATCAATGTGCTTGATCATTTTCTTTGAACACATTGTTCATGGAAAATGAATAGTGGATTTGTCACAAGACATTTAAGATGCTTCTACTTGCACATGAATTAATTAGGATAGAGCTCTTATCATCCAAATTGATTGACATGTTATGGATGTGGCTCCACATATGTTTATTTTATTGAAGAGAATGTAACAATGGATTGTTTCTTGGAATCTCATGCAATCGAACTGAACTAATATGGAAAAAATATCTAAAAGTTTCTCTTTTTTCATATACGCTTTCTATAAAGTCACTATTGGTATTACCAACCAGCTTGAAATCATCAAATGTGGAAAATAAAATTCCATGTCCTATTTTTATGGCTACATATCTTAGGATTCATTTCTTGAATTTTCAATGTGAGTCTTTTGGAGACTCCATAAATCTTGGAATAAGGCTTGCACCATACATGATATTAGTCTTTGTAGTCATTAAGAACATTATAATGCCAACAAATCATTTGCACAAGGATGGATCAACATTGTATCCCTTATCATCCATAGTTTCAATATTGTGATAGTTGGTGTAGATATTTGGTTTCCTATTTAGCATCCTAAACCTCTTTAAAACATCATTTCCATACTTAGATTAGAAAATGAAAATTCCATCTTATGTAGAACTGAAATCACACGCTTACTATTACATCATGCCTCTATTATGTCATTATATGCATGATTCCTAAGAAATAAAACTAGACATTAACAAAACATATTTTTCTATGTTTACATTGTTTTATGTTCATATAATTTCACCCTTTGCATTCCTGGAACTATTCCTTTACAATTGGACATTGCACAACATGTGACCCATCTTAATATTTTTTGTCTTATTTTGGAGCCTCTCGAACACTCATGCCCAATAGGGATAGGAATGCCCATGAACTACTATTCCCATTAAAAAAATTGTACTTTTCCCATCTTTTTACATGTTTAAAATGTCACATGGATTGATATCTTTTCTATAACATTTAATTATCACTATGGGTCACATTTTTAGTTATTAATGTGTTAGTGAGGAAATTTTCAGGTGGAAAAACTTGTGGATTTATTTCCAACGCTCTAGGAATATAAGTCCCTCTACTTAAATGGTACAACTTCTATATATATATGCACGTGAAAAGGTGGATTTCTATGGTGGCCTTTCAACCTAGGATCCAACATGGGCACTACACTGACCCTGCGGAAAAGCTAGCAATATCTTGTTAGGGAAGAATTTTTCTAAAGGTGGGAAAGGGAGTGAGAATAGAGGTAGGAGAACTAATGTTGCAGGTAGAAAATCATATTCCTACACACACACTAGTTAGAAACTTCAACACATGCATTTATGGGAAGAAACAACTCTACGAATAGCAACAAGACCAAATAGAATTCACTACACCAAGTATCAAGAAACCCCTTAGTCAAAGAAAGATAGAAACTACTTCTTCTTGTATTGATTGCTCAAATCAAAGTTGTACATAATGTGAGAATGGAAGAAATTGAGAAGTGGAGGAAAGTAGAAGAAAATTGGCTATCTCCTTTGCTTTCTCTAGGTACAATGCACTCTTGAGTTTACAAGATCAATTTCCAACCTCCTTTCACAATGGCATGAAGAAGCCATTAAATATCTTGCAAGAAATAGTTACAACTTCTTATTTATTAGCAAGAAATGGTTTACAATCTTTTCGATCATTCACGCTCATTCAGATTCTTGATTCGTGAAGAAATGCCACTGGCGGGAAAAACTAGACTTTTCATAATGCAGTCGTTACGCTGTTTTGTAACTTTGAATTTCAACCGTTCATCTTTCCTTTGAAAATTTAAACCAAAGTCATCCATGTGGGATAAATTTATTGGAGCAGGCGTGGAGGATGCCTTTTGCATTTTGTAACTTTATAGAGATTTGGCATTTTTTACATTTTTGGTCCACCCTTCCGCTTTTGATATAAGCCTAACACATGGCTTCACTTGATTGGCGAAGGAATCGTGGCTCACTTTATGAATTTTATCCCTTTTTACAAAAGTGCTCAAAACCTCAAAGTTCCTCGTTGACCCGCTTCCCCACTTTGAATTTCAATAAGGGCTCAACATTTGAATTTTTCCTCATAGCATGATCGGGGTTGTGGGTCACTTTATGACTCTTAGCCCTTTTTATAAAAGGCTCAAACACAAATTGCTCCACCGACTTGATATTTGACTTTCTCCCTTTTGTTTAACAGGGCCGTATAACTGACCCTAGACACATGGAGAGCTTGGGCTCATTTGAATATTGTCCCATCGGTTTCATTACTAAAATTACATCGTTGAGGAACATAGAGGCTTCTGCCAACCTGCTCATACTTAGTCAATTTAAGCAATCGACTTTATCCCCTTTTTTGGACCTAGGACACATGGAGGATTGGTGCAAGTTTGAGAACTACCCCTAGCTTCGACCCTTGAAATTGTGTCGATGAATCACATGGCGTCGTCCACTAAACCTTCCATACTTAGCTGATTTGGGCTTGTTTTGTCTTCATTTTGGACCCTGGACACATGGAAAGCCTATACTTATTTATGGACTGTCCCTTGGGCCCTGCCCTTGGAGTTGCACCATTTGGACATGTGGAGGCTTCCACTATTTGCTTAAAACATTTCCATGCCGCATCTAATCAGATATATCCACTTACTACTTGTGGAATCTGGGGCAAAAATTAACGGGAAGATATGCCCGTCATTCCCAACTACGGGAAGAAATAAACAAAAGAGGAAAAATTCCACATGTATGCCCAAATTTCAAATTTCTTTCCTGAACCAAGGAATTGAAAACAATACAAGGTTCAAAAATCCATGGCCATAGAAATATTGAAAATTTTATTAAAATGATGACAACAATAAAATTTTCACGCATCTACACAGGAAAACAAAAAAATTATCAAAACGTGCAGGTGGAGAGTTTAAACAACTTTAAAGTAGGAATTTCTCTATCTTTTTAGACTTCTAACTTTACTTGAATATTTCTAGAGGGTGTGAGCTCAAAAATTTTGAATTTGAATTTAAAAATGAGGGGGATTTTGAGGGCGATAACAGCTAGCTCTAGCTTGGGGACATGACATGGGTCGAGCATAGTGAAGACATGACATGGGAATCCAATTTCAATCTCTAGACCACGTAATTTGTTGACGATTGCCTTATCAATTAGCCTCTTGCAGAGTCATGTATAACTTTGAGAAATAAATATCAAAAGAATTAAACACAAAAGCACATGACAAGAAGGAAATACACAACACGCAAATGAAGGGAAAAAAAACCACAGTAATGTAAAGGTAAACACACCTATGGTACAAGGTGGGGGAACAAACTACTTTCATTAATGATACAATTTAAATTATTTCCCGCTCCGAGGTAATTCCAATGGCATTCTATCCAAATATTAGAGAAGAAAATTTTCTCACCGCAAGCTTCATGAATCTAGAATGCGCCAAGCCATAATGAATCAAACTTTCCATGGCTTCCTTTTGGTTCTCTTCTCTTGTCCCATAGTAGGATGAAGTCTCCAACTTTGAGTTCTCTTTCCTTTTCCTTTTTATCAAATATTCTTTACTTTCAATTGGTGCTTCTTAATGCGATCCACCACTTGAGTCTATTTTCTTCCAGCAGTTACAAATATATTGTGTAACATTATTAATAAATTGTAATATTATTAATAATGAGTTAATACAACTCATATTAATAATATAGTTAATAGTTGTGTGTGAGTGAAGTTGTTGAATAAACAACTCACGTAGCTATTTTGGTTTGAGAGATTCATGGAGAGTGATATGAGGGATTGAAGATGAAGTTTGACTCCACCTTTGTAGGAGATCAAACATTATAAAATGTAACCTCTATCATTGTAATTGATATCCTGAATGAATTCTTAATTTCTATATATTATTATTCGGTGTTTATTTCTCATATTATTGTGTAGTTTTTATCAGTGGTGTCAGAGAAACTTCTGATCCATATTCCATGTAGTCAAATCATTTCAAGCATCCGCCATTAAAGCCCTGCGTGTAAATCTATCACAAGGAAATGGTGGAAAATTGATTTTGGTCTCACGGATTCTACAGTGATCATTCTACTACATGACATTTTCTGTTGTGTTTGGTGCACACTCACCGTCCATCGTGATCTGCTCCTTCGCCGTCATTGTTTTGTTCATGATTTTTTCCACGTAGTCATGGAAATCATGAAATCGTGAGTTAAAAATCTTCTATTCTATTTTTTTCCTTTTTGGACATAGTAAAAAAACACAAGCACAAAAAAATCATTTTTGGAAAGGGGTCCGAAAAGATGTTGGATTTAAAATTTGTAGTTACCATAACTTTCAGCTGGTAACTCAAATTGAGATGATATTTTTTAAAAATGTGTGTTTTTTGAGCTCTTTGCATTGATAATATCAAAAATTGTAAAAAAATTTGACTCACGGACGCATTTTCGGTGGAAACCGACGTCCATTGTTTTACTATGGATAAGTTGATATGAATTGAAAAATTGAAGGCAAATATTTCCATACATGGTAGGTTAGAACTCAATTGTTGCTGATTAACAAAGATCTATGGGAGATTGTAGAAGGAAAAATCAATAAACCACACGATGTAGATGAAGCAGCAAAATGGGAAAGCAAGGATTGAAAAGCAACAGCGATTATTGGCCTAGGTTTATCTGATGCCTACCTACATCACATAGATCTAACAAAGACATCACATTTGATCTAGAAAACATTGAGCAAAATTTTTGGGTCACAAGCAGAGAGCGCAACAGTGGCACTCAAGCAAAAGTTGTTCAGACTCAAAATGGAGGAAGGAGAAAGTATGGTGGAACATATCAGTAAGTTTCGTTCTATTTCAAATCAATTAGCTGGAATCAAATTTGATGTTCTTGATGATGATGCAAAAGTGGTATTACTTAATAGCATGCCTCCTAGCTATTCTAATATGGTATTCACTTTGAGAAAAATAAATCCGAGTCTAGAGGATTTAATTTCTTCTTTGATAGAAGAAGAAAATAGAACCAAGAAGATTGATCTAGAAGAAACTACAATGTATGGTAGAAACAAATCATATGCTAAAGGAAAATTCAAGCCTTCTTTTAAACAAAAATCAACCTCCCAAGGTCCACAAAAATTTCTTTGTCACTATTGTAATGTTCCTGGACATGGTATTATGTATTGTAAGAAAAGAGCACAAGATTTAATTGATGGTAATTTGAAGGATAAAGCCTTCATTTCTGAAAACAAAGACGAAGAAAGTGATTGGGATATGAATTCTCCCCACTCTGATAATGAGGAAACAAATGCTCAGAAAAGTGATGAAGACTTCTTGTATTAAGTAAAGAGTGCATTCATTGGAGGAAAGAGGAAATGGAGGCTGGAGGTCAATTAGTGACCTCTCATCAGCCACCAATGATGGGGCCGCATGAAGCTGTGGTAGTAGTGTGTGTGTGTATGTGTGTTTTATTTTAGATTTGCAGTTTATTTCAGTTGTGTGCAATATGATTTCAGAGTTCCTATTTGAATAAGTGAAATGTTCACATTGAGGGGGGGAACTGGAACATGGTCTCAATGTTCAATTTTCCCTCTATTCAGTTTGTATTTAGTAAGTAGTGGTTCCTACATATTCCCTAAAGGAAAGACATAGTGGACAAACGAAAGCACAAAGGAAAAGCAACAACATGATTTTTGGGTTGTTGGTTGTCCTATAAAACCATCCTTTGTTTTAGGTTGTTGGTTGTCCTGTAAAACCATCCTTGTTGAGGTTGTTGGTTGTCCTTGTAAAACCATCCTTGTAGGTTGTTGGCTGTCCTACAAAACCATCCAGATCATGAGCATGCATAGGCGACAAGCTGCAAAAGAAAGTGTGATTATTTTTTCTACATTGTCAACATTAGGGGAGTGTATATGGGAATCCTTGTATTGACCATCTTCTATTGCCTGTAACAGCTTGAGAGCTGGCATCTTGATCATGAGAGGAATTTCTACTTCAACTCCATACAACAATTGGAATGGTGACATACCTATTTCCTTCTTGGGAGTGATCCTATCCGCCCACAATGCATCGTATAACCTTTTGTGCCAATTCCTTTGATTCTCGTTTACAAGCTTGTGGAAAATGGTCACAATGTTCTTGTTGCTTGATTCAGCCTGTTTGTTTCCTTGTGGATAGTAGTCAAAAGAATGAGATAGGGAGATTCCATAGCTATAGAAAAACTTGGTCAGCTCTCTTGAAGAGAAATAGGTAGCATTATCTGCTACAATCTTTTGTGGCACTTTGAAATGGACTATGATATTCTCCTTGATGAAGTTGCATATTGTTTCAGTGTTGGCTTGTTTGGCCGGAATGGCTTCCACCCATTTGGTGAAGTATTCTATTACTATGAGTACATAGGTGTGCCCTGTGCTTGAGTGAGGGTTCAGAACACGAATGAAGTCCAACCCCACTTTTGAAATGGTTCTTCAATAGCCACAGTCTTGAGTGGTAATGCGGTGAGTTTTATCTTCAAACAAAATTTTGGCATGCTTTGCATTTAGAAACCCAATCTTGAGTGTCTGTAAATATGGTGGGCCAATAATACCTTCCTCGAAGGATATTTTGTGTAGTGACCATTGCTGAAAAATGTCCACCACATGCTTGGTCATGGTATGCTTTAAGCAAATTTTCTTATTTCTCTTTATCTACGCACCTGAGGAAACAACCATCTAGGCCTCTTTCAGTAAAGCGCATGATTCTAGATTACAAATTTAGCTACCTTTAGCTTTAGTGTTCTCCTTTTCTTGTAATCAAGATGGGGAGGGCATTCTCCATAAGTCAGGTAATAGGAAATATCAACATACCACTCATCAGTAGTGGTGACAAAGATAACTTGTGGGTTGTCTTCTGAACAAGTTGAGAAAGCACAATTTTCTTTGCCATGTTGAACTTTGAGTGTTTCATCTTCAACAATCAACTTGCACAAGGAATTTTCCCTTACCAGATTAGAGGGTCGAATCTCCAAGTCATATTCTTGAGTCTTTGTAATCCAATTTCCTCTTTTAGCTCTAGGATCCTGATGTTTCAAGATGGACTTGATTGCACTACCAGGACCATCACCACCGTATGGGAATTGAGGATGTAAAACCTGAAGTTCTTTATAGCCTTGACCACTTCATAAGAGTGCTTCTAAAATTGGTTGTATTTTAGCTCATGATTTTTTAAAGGACAACTGATGAAAGCAATAGGTTTTTCCATGTCTGCATCATTTTTCTGAATGAGAATGGAAGAGAGTGTATGTTCTGATACATAACAATACATGATGAATTATTTGTTAAAATCTGGAGATACAAGAGTCAGATCCTTGGCAATGGATTTCTTGATCTATTCAAATGTTTCCTTCCCTTCATTGTTCCATTTGAATTTTTCTTGTGGTTTCATCATGGAAGTGATGTGCTTTGTCAACTCAACAAACTTATGCACAAAATGAGGAAGAAAGTTCACCTTTCCGAAGAATGAATGAACTCCTTTCTTGTTTGTGGGCAAGGCTAATGTTTGAATGGATATAATCCTCTCAGGATCAATTTGTGCTCCATGTTTGTTCATAATGTGCCCCAATAACTTTCCTTCTGTGACTCCAAAAATGCATTTTTTTGGATTTAGTGATATGCCATGTTTCCTACACCATGCAAGTACATGTTCTAAGTGATAGATATGATCTCCCCTCTTCTTTGAAAATACTATGAGATCATCAAGATATATGAAAATGCAATGCTTCAAATATTTGAAGGAAAATCCATCGCCCTTTGGAATGTAGCTCCCTGCATTGATTAGGCCAAAAGGCATTTTGTTGTAGGAAAAAGTGCCCCAAGGTGTTGTAAAGGTTGTCTTGGTGCGGTCCTCCTCTGCCACTTTGATTTGATTATATCTTGAGAATCCATCAAGTAATGAAATCATTTCAGATCCAATGACTACTTACAGGATATGGTCCATGATAGGAAGAGGATAATTTTCCTTTAGTGATGCCTGGTTTAGGTTGCGAAAATCTACACATATCCTTATTTCACCATTCTTCTTCCGCACTAGCACAATGTTAGCCACCCACGTTGAATGGTGGATGGGAAAGATGATCCTTGCATTAAGCATATTCGTTACCTCCTCCTTGATGGTATCAACAATCTTTGGGTTGGCCTTTGTTTCTTCCTAAAGGGCTTAACACCTTGCTTCAAAGGAATTGAATGATGCATTTCCTTTGGCTAGAAGGATTTGAGTTCATCATAAGAGTAGGCCAAGACATCTGAGTATTTATTGAGTAATGTAACAAACCTTCTTTTTTCTTCAGGCGAGCAACATTTTCCAATATTGACCATCCTTGGCTCCTCCGGGGTACCAATGTTTTCTTTATCAAAATTAGTTGGGCACCGAGAAGATTTCTTTTATTTCTCTTGAATGAATCTATCATGTTTTTCAAAGAGGTATTCTAAAGAGACTAGGCCTTTGGGAATTTTATTCCCTTTCAATTTTATTACTCCCTCATCATCAATCCCTTCAATTCCTTCTTTCTCTTCTTTGGGGACTACTTCTTGGTGTGTATTTTCACCTCCTTCAAAGAAGAGATTATTGAAATTATCCCTTTGCTCTAAAAAGACTAGAATTTGGTTATCATCATTGAAGACTTGCCAATGATTTGCATTGTCTAGTACACTAGGCCTAAATACCATTTCAATGGTCACTTTGTCTTTACCAAAAGAAGGATGAGGTTTCACTAAGGAAGATGAAACTGCAATATAATCATCCTTTTTCATTTTTCCCCTTGGAATAGCTTCAATGGAAAATGCATCAAAAGATTCAATGCAAAGTGCCACACTCTATTTCTGTAATGCGTCTTGGATTCTTCACTTGATATTGTTGGCGGACCTGCTTTACTACAACCTCTCGTGCATCACCTCGGTATATAAATTTATTAATTCCCATGTCCCTCTGTTGCACTCATTCCTAAGAGTAGTGCTTCATACTCTACAGTGTTATTTGTATTATCAAATTGCAGCTTGTAGGAAAATGGGTACAACTCATTGGAAGGAGAGTACAATACTACACCAGCTCCCAAGCCCACACTAGAATGACTACCATCAAATTCCATTTTCCAAATTTTATCTTCCTCTTCCTCCATGAGAAGTGGCAAGTTCTCCTCTTTTCTTTATGTGATGAAGTAGTTTCCTAGCCCACAATCTTAAAAGAGAATGTTTGTTTTCGGATCATCAAACCTTCGTATTGTGAACTTCATCTTTCTTATTGGTAGTAACTTCTTCATCTCATTTTTTAATGGGATAGTTGTATATGACCAATCCATTTTTTTCTTTCCACCCAAGTCTCTGCAAAAACTCCTACTCAATAGCATACCAAAGGATGTTGGGATGCTCTGCTACCAAGTATAGTTAGGAGAATCTCTTGTTTGAAAAATTAGATAGTGCTACTCGTGCATCTTTGATTCTTCCTACCAATGGCACTTGTCTGATTCCATTGAGTAAAGAGTGCCATTTACCTGAGTCAAGGTGAGGCTTGGAGCATTTACAAATTTTCTTGGCATCACATTGTTTGAGGCTCAGGAAATCTATGATACAATTATTTAGCTGGAAGCCTTTAATGAGGAGTGATAACAAGAAAGGTTCAACCCTCTTGGTTTTGGAGGCACCGATGGATAACATGTTTTGGGAAGGTGGTGTTGATGGTGTGGGCAGTAATCCTTTATAATTAGTACTTGAAGATATAGGGTTACCATCAAAACTACATTAATGAACCTCACAAACTAGGCAGGTGTGTTTATAGGTATACTATTTTAAGAGTTGGAATTTGGTTTTGCTTACATGTTCCACAAATTCAAATGGGGTTATGGCGAGTGAGGAAGAGGTTCCAGAAATGGAGGAAGATTTACATGGTAGAGGATTTGCTAGATGGGGTGTTGAATTCTCCTTTTTAGGTGTAGCAATTGGCTTGGAAGGGGGTGAGGGTGTAGCTTTTGATTGAACCTTAGATGTTTTGTAGGAACAACATTTAAAGGAGAATTGTTCTTAGCAACTTTTGAGCTAGGAGAAGAATTAGATGACTTACTTGGCATAGTAGCATGATCCCTAACAACTAGTGAGTCTGGTTTTTCTTTGGCCGACTCCATAGAAGGTGGTAATGGTGATCCTTTGCTGATGATTTTATTTTGTGTGACCTTTGGAGGAGAATATTATTTATTCTTCTTATCCTTTACCGTAACCATTGAGGATGAAGCACCTTTCTTGGATTGTGCACGAGTGAAAACAACACATGAGAAACTTGGAGCTTCTTCATCATCCTCATCTTCATCATCAACGTACTCAATTAGGCCATTGTGCATATCAACTTCCTCAACCTCAAGATAGTTTTCATAGTCTTCCATATTTTCTTCTTCAGTTTCATCAATTTCTTGCTTCCTCCTCTAGCTCTTTAGTGTCACAAATGGCATTGACTGGTGGTGCTTCAAGAACAAGCCAATGAGGAGATGGAGAAATCCTTAGCCTATCTAGAGGGTTTGGTTTCTTTGAAGCATTCCTCATTGTGATATGAGATAGTTGCTTCTTCCAGAAACCAAGTCATTTTCCATTTTTTAGAAAATCAGATCTGTGGTGACAGAGTTTGAATTATGACCCTTTCTCTTTCCATTGGGTCCTTTCACCTTTCTAGAAAGGATTAGATCATCATTGGTTTCTATTGCATAGTCCTATGATTACCTCAATGTTTTTGGTTGGGATCTTCTAAGTAAGAAACCTACTTTTGATGGAAAATAACTAATGAAAAACCTCTTCAAATTATTTTCTAGAGGCACACATCTTGAGGATCTTCGTATCACTCTATCATATCTTGCTACACATTCCCTCATTGACTCGGAGTTTTATTTCTTCATTTGTACTAATTGGACCAAAAGATCCTAACAATCTTTTGTACTCTTGAACCTATGTTTGAATGCACTTCTTATATCCTCCCAACAAGTGATGGACCTTAGGGGTAGCATGTAGAACCATTCGGTAGCTTTCTCTTAAAGTGACTCCACAAAGAGTCAGACTAACACATCTTCATCCTCAATACCTAACACACCAAAAGTAGTGATAAATGCTACTACATGCTCTTCAGGAGTTGAGAACCATCCCCTCTAAATTTTGGGAAGTTTTTTTCTCAAGCCTCTTGGTAGCTCATGGAGTGGTTGAGCAAGAGCCAGTGGACCGGTGTTTCCTCCCCATGGTACATTAGGCCTATGGGCCTCACAATCATGTTCACACTCACAATCATGATCCCCCATTCTATTTTTGTTTCTAGCTTCCAACCTTACTAAGGCTATGGCTTCTACTACTTCTCTTTCATCTGCCTCGGCTTGAAGTCTCTCGATTTCTTCGAGTTGAGCTCTTATTTCTTCTTTGGCTCTTACCTCTCTTTCTCTAGCTTCTTCTTTGGTCTCCATGTCAGTGAAGTCTACAAGGTTCTTGTTGATGTATGGAAATTCACCATCCAAAGGATTGGTAATACTCAGGTTCCCAACATGACTAGTTGTTTGAAAAGGAAGCCTTTGGATTCCGAGTAGCTCTTGTTTCCTTTGAAGTTCCTCAAAAATGGGATCATTTTTTCCTCCTTGTCTCTATTTTTGGGTGTACTTCTATCCACCAACTTGAAAATCTATGCTCTTCTTTGTGGTGATGGAATTTTTCTTTACCTCTCTAATTCAAAGAACGCATTATTCTTCAAGGTCCGAATTCTGCAATGGCAATGAAGTAGTGATTGGCACTTTGTCTATTATGCCAAATAGCTTCCCTCAAATCTAAAGCAACATCTTCTTAGATGTGGAAGAGAAATTTGGGTCTTTCAACAGGAGGGTTTCCCAAAATAGCCATGATTTGAATCCATGTGGCTCATATAGCCATTAAAATTCTAGAAATTTTTCTTTTTTGAATTTTGAATTTTTTGACCTTGTGCCGCATTCAGGTGCAAATGCTGCTAAATCTACCCCATGGTGGGCACTTAAAACTCTTGGTGAGAAATTTTTTGGAAAACTTGTGGATTTTTTGCCAATGCTCTGGGAATCTAAGTCCCTCTACTTAACTAGTGCAGTTGCCATATATGCATGCACATGAAAAGGTGGATTTCTATGGTGGCCTTTTGACCGAGGATCCCACGGAGGCACTACACCGACCTTGTGGAAAATCTAGAAATCTCTTGTAGGGAAAATGTTTTATGAAGGTGTGAAAGGGAGTGAGAATATTCATAAGAGAACTAATGTTGTAGGTAGAAAATCACCAAATAGAATTCACCGATCACCAAGTATCAAGAAAACCCTTATTCAAAGAAAGCTAGAAAATCATTCTTCTTGTATTGATTGATCAAATAAAAGTTGTTCATAATGTGAGAATGGAAGAAATTGAGAAGTGGAGGAAAGTAGAAGAAAATTGGCTATCTCCTTTGCTTTCTCTAAGTACAATGCACTCTTGAGTTTACAAGATCAATCACCAACCTCCTTTCACAATGGCATGAAGAAGCCATTAAATATCTTGCAAGAAAAGCGATACAACTTATTCTTTGTTAGCAAGAAATGGTTTACAATCTTTTCGATCATTCGCGCTCATTCAGATTCTTGATTCGCAAGAAATGCCATGGCAGGAAAAACTAGACTTTTCATAATGCGTCAAGTTACGCTCGTTTTGTAACTTTGAATTTCAACCGTTCATCTTTCATTTGAAACTTTAAACCATAGTCATCCATGTGGGAGAAATTTATTGGAGCGGGCGTGGAGGATGCCTTTTGCATTTTGTGACTTTATAGAGATTTGGCATTTTTTACATTTTTGGTCCATCCTTCCACTTTTGATATAAGTCTGACACGTGCTTCACTTGATTAGTGAAGGAATCGTGGATCACTTTATGACTTTTAGCCCTTTTTACAAAAAGGCATCAAAACCTCAAAGTTCTCCGCCAACCCGCTTCCCTGCTTTTACTTTCAATACGGGCTCAACATTTAACTTTTTCCACATAGCATGATCGAGGCTACGGATCACTTTATGACTTTAAGCCCTTTTTACAAAAAGGCTCAGAAACACAAATTGCTCTGCCGGCCCACCTCCCCACTTTGACCTTCAATGTGGGCTTAATATTTGACTTTTTCCTTTGTGTGGGCGGAGTTGTGGGTCACTTTTTAACTTTAAGCCCCTTTAATGAAAACAAGGCTCAAATTCTAAAATCTCCCTGATGGCCCACTTCCCCACCTTGACTTTCTATTCAAGTTTAATATTTTAATTTATCCCTTTTGTTTGATGGGGTCATATATCTAACCCTAGACACGTGGAGAGCTGAAACTCATTTGAATATTGGCCCTTTGGTTTCATTACTAAAATTACATTGTTGAGGCACATGGAGGCTTCCACCGACCCACTCATACTTAGTCAATTTAAGCAATCGAATTTGTCCCCTTTTTGGACCTGGGACATGTGGAGGATTGGTGCAAGTTTGAGAACTACCCCTAGCTTCAACCCTTGAAATTGTGCCAATGAAGCATGTGGCTCCTCCACTAAACCTTCCATACTTAGTTGATTTGGGCTTGTTTTGTCTTCATTTTGGACCCTGGACACGTGGAAAGCCTGTGCTTATTTGTGGATTGTCCCTTGGGCCCTTCCCTTAGAGTTGCACCATTTGGACATGTGGAGGCTTCCGTTGTTGCTTGAAACATGGCCATGCCACATCCAATCAGAGATATCCACATACTACTCATGGATGCTTGGGTAAAAAATTAATGGGGAAGATATACTTGTCATTCCTGACTATGGGAAGAAATAAACAAAAGAGGAAAAAATCATGTATTCCATAATTTCAAATTTCTTTCGCGAACCAAGGAATTGAAAAAAATACAAGGTTTGACGATCCATGGCCATAGAAATATTGACAATTTCATTCAAATGAGGATAACAATAAAATTTTCACGCATCTAGACAAGAAAATAGAAAATTTATCAAAACGTGTAGACTGGAGAGTTTAAATAACTTCAAAGCATGAATTTCTATACCTTTTAGACTTCCAACTTTACTTGAACACTTATGGAGGACGTGAGCTCAATTTTTGAAATTGACTTAAAACATGAGGGGGATTTTGAGGGTGATAACATAATAAAAAAATTAAAGCAAAGTAATCCTACATATACATGAAATACTATTGTAAGGGGCTAAAAAAATTGTGCTAGTACTTCATATCTCTACTTGGGTAAGAGAGAAATATTAAAGGACTACATTTGGACTACATCATTCACTTAATAGGAAGGGAAATTTTATAAATTACATCTCACACATTCATCTTGGGGGAAAATTAGTTATATCCCGCTATCTTGGTGTAATCGGCATAAGGGCACCACGATACACACACAACACACACACATTTGCGTCCATGCACACATGCACACTAACAATATAATGATTTGAAATGTACTGCAACACTTAGTGAAAATCACATTGGGGTGACCACCGAGGTCAGTCCAACTTAAGCATATGCATATTTTATTCCATCTAATGTGTGTTTGAGCCTTGTGTAGGTAGATAGGGTTTGTTTTGCAGAACTACGTGACATGAAACCCTATAACAAATGTAGAGTGACAAAGTGTGAAGTGAAGGTGAGATTATTATACCTTAAAAATATCATATATTGAACTACTGCTAGGAGACTAGCTCTCGAGGAAATCATGTCCACTTTTGGGCATTTCTGTCTAGATGAATTTCAAATCTCTATTCTCTATATGAAGCACATATGAATTGGATCCATCCTGTTTCATCAATATTCCAGCCTAGAATCTATCCAAACAATAAGGTACAAGCTAAGACACTCGTATCCTCTCATTATATGCACTTTATTTCCATTACATGTTACATCTTTCTTATTTCACACACACACATAAACACACACTCACAAAAATACACACACACACACACACATAATCTCAATCCTCTAACTTAATATTTAAATTTTGTTAAATAATTTAGTGAACTCATTTATTGAATGAACCCTATATTTCTATAAGATCACTCATTTTATTGGTTTTGTGTGTTCCTAATGGCTTAATATAAATGTTGCATCACCATCCTTCAAAAAATATTTCCCCAAATATTATCCCCTTCCTATGAATGATATTAGCCTTGTTTTACAAGTTACCAAGAATAATCATACTTCTACCGTAAGCCACATACTAATCCTACATATAAAATTCCTCTTATAATTAAAAATATTATAAATTTGCATCATGTTGTTTCACTCCTAGCCCCTATGAGGCTACTATATATTGTTATAATAATAGTGATGTTTCTTCTCTTACTACAAATGATACATGTGTTGAGGATTTAGTTAAGTTTTTAGATGAAGAAGGTTTTTCTTATGATGATTTTGATGCACATACTTCTAATGTTATTGTCAATGATATTCTAAATGGCCCTTGTCTTGTTTCTTCTTCTCTACCACTTACATATGCAAAAATAATTAGGGTTTATCCTTTTTGTACTATACTTTCCATGATTTCACCCATTGTTGATAATGATGTTAATTTCCACTCTCTTTCTTCTCAACAAGGTGCTTGAAAATTAAGTATTGTTCCTAAAAATACATATATTTCTTCCTCTACTAATTGTGTGCCACATAATAATGTTAGTACTCATATTCCTTCTCATGATGTGGTTAATGATGCATTTTTGTGTATACTCTTTATATTATAACAAATAACA
Source organism: Taxus wallichiana var. yunnanensis (assembly GCA_018340775.1). NCBI lineage: Eukaryota > Viridiplantae > Streptophyta > Pinopsida > Cupressales > Taxaceae > Taxus > Taxus wallichiana. The sequence goes on from CM031240.1 coordinate 145,749,653, forward strand.
TACATAATAATGATCATAAGGATAATGTCCATATTTATTTTATTTCATTCTTTTACCGAGCTTATTGATAAAAGTGAGCAGACTTCTAATCCTAGTTATTCATCTTCTAATGTTTCTACCTCTAGTTACCCATTTGATAATCCTAATATTACCTTTTAACCAAATAATGTACCTATGGCTACTCATAATGGAAAGATACAACCACTTAATGAACCTCTTAATGTTTATGTCACCCCCACAAGAATTCTCTCTTGTGAATATTTTAGGTGATTTATAAAATAAGGTTCGTGACATTACCCTTTAGACTAGGGCCTATTATTCTAGTGCTAATAATAACTCTTTTCATTATGTAGCATCCATTAATGGAGAATTGATATAATTTTGAGAGTTGTAATTCATTATGTATCACTATACTTGTAATTTGATAATGCGATATTAAGGATTTTGTATGGAAGCTAGTAGGGAAGAACAATGGAGTTTCATATATGTCACATGATATATATTGCATGATAAAACAAAGAGGATTGTGGGAGTTCTTTTCATTATTTTATGGTGTAATGTGATGATTTTTTTCATGGGGTATTCATATGTGCAAGCATTGCATAATTATTAATATATGTATACGTATTATAAGAAAAGAACACAAAATTTAACGAAAGGATGTGTTCATGTAAGTTTCTAACTATTCAAAATCTATAAAATCACATGGAATTTTATATAGAAACATAATAATAATCTAAAATCATAGATACAAACAGTGAACGAAGGTCTAAAATCATAATGACATAGACACAATTATTATTTTTCTATAAAATATTCTAGATACAATAAAGTCCATTTCACAAAGTATAAATTTTGTAGAGTAAATGGAAATCCTAAATGTATATCTTTTAAGAAATTTTCTCTTCTTAATGAGTGAATGAAAAACATGAAACCGTTGTTTCATCTACTTCCTCCTATTTTGGAAATAGTTCCCTAACCTAGCTAGAAACAAGAAAGAGTACCATCAAGATGAAGAAATGAACAAGGCCTACACTAGCATCATAACTTTGAAATAGTGAAATCAAACATAATGCAAATCAAGAACTCTATTCTTCTAAATTGCCTAATTAAATCAAATGGACCTATGTAGTCCAATGGAAATCAACAATATTGCTTGCTTTGATCCTTCAAGGATGCTTGGGTGTGAGGCTTAGCTCTTCAAGATGGATGATGGAAGGGCTTGAGAATGGAAAAAGGCTTTTAGTGCAAGACTATGTGCTTTTTTTTTGCTTTCTCAAGGGAATTAGGTGTAGGTATAAAGGTAGAAGGAGGGCTCCTTATATAGCCCAATGGATAAAGGAAACACTTCATCCCTTTGCATGTGGGATAAAGGTAAAACATGATTAGGAATGGATAAGGTTGCTTTATTAAAGGTAACCTTACTTTAGAAGGGTTTAATTTATGCTTAGCAAGTCATGGGAGTTGGGGGTGTTTTAATTAATCAAAGGTGATTAACTAATAGGTAGATGTAAGCTTATAGAAGCCAATTAGAGGAATATTAGTACGATTTAGGCTATTAGGAGGGGATTAAATCAATTAAATATTGATTTATTAGTTAAATGAAGTGGAAGGCTAATTAATTAATAATAATTAATTAGTCTAGATAGAAGGGGTAAATAATTAATGGAAGGTCATTAATTAGGTTGTTAGTTGGATAGGTGACTTAATCAATTAGCGTATTGTAATTAATTAATGACAATAAGAGGGAATATGAGCACTTTTGATGATATGTCGTCGATTTGTGAGAAAGGGGATAATTAGCGCAATTTAAGTATTTAAATTGCTTGGGCGTAATTATAGGTGTCTACATTTGCCCCTCTTTGGGGTGGCGTAAGTGACGCCACTTCAAAGATAGTAGATGGAAGAAAATTTTGAAGGGATAGAAGAAAAATTAGTAGGAGAGAGAGATGCCCCTCGAGTGTCGATGGGGTGATGAAAGAAGCCGATCGACGATCGAAAAAGATGAGAGATAGGTAGAAGAATGGGGAAGAGGTAGGATGCCCCGGTGAGAGAGAAGATTAGGGGTGAAAGGGAAGTGATGTAGAAGAAATATGGAGGAGGGGAGAGAAGAGCTTAGCCTCTAGCCATTGTTTATTGGAACAATTTTGATGTCATCATATTGCCACAAGAGCTACGTCATCGGTCCTTATGAAAAATATAAGCATACGACAAAGGTAGAATGACATGAAAAGCCATACTACGAACAATTTCATTGCTGAAAATACCAACTCCACGCAACATACAACAATGCAATGCAATACGAGAAGGAAACAAGCTCATTTAACAAGGAAAACAAGTACGAATGCACATACCCAACCCAACAATGGTCAAGATAGTTGTACAAATGTTTTGTTATCAGTGCTGAAGAGATCCACAAGTTGTGATTGATGACAAGGGTTAAAAATGATGCCCCGAGAAAGGATACATGCAAGGGGAAATGATAATGGACATGGGGTCCATGAAAAGTGTTTGTGCGCAATGAAACAACACCAGGCAACAAAAGTGCCCTAGAGTACAGATGAAGCAAGCAAGCTAGCTTTGTGAATGGTTGTGAATCCGGTGATCCATGAGTCATATTAATCGGGGAAGATGTGAGACAAACCAACAGGATATGGAGAAAATACCATGTGCAAGACACAAGTTTCAGCCATAATAAGCAAGTTACCATTTTTGTAGGTTTTTTTACTTTTTAGGATTTTTTTGAAAATTTTTGCCTGTTTTTGGATTTTTTGACATATATATTGTTTTTATTGTTTTTGCTTTCCAAATTGTGGTGAACAGTAGAAGAAAATAGAAGAAGAAAGTGAAGGGCCTAGGGGCAACAAAAAGTGCCCTAGGTGGAAGAAAGAAGAAACAAGTGACAAATAATGTCCTTGTTTAGTGGAAAATTAAGAAAAAATAATTATTTGAAAAATAATTATTTACGAGAGTGTGGAGAAGAATAAAAATCACCAGGAGCAATAAAATTTCGAGGGAGAAGAAAGGGGTATCGGACAGCAAAAAAATGCCCCAATACGGTGAAAAATAAGAGAAAAATAATTATTTAATAAAAATAATTATTCCACAAAGTGAATAGAGGAGAAAACGGTGATCGAAACGGGCCTCCCGCCCTCCTGACGGTGAAAAATGGGTTAATATACCCCACCTGGGGGGTAAAAACATCATGACCAATTCATTTTAACCGAGCTGTTTAGAAATTTTACCGTGAGGCTCTGATACTGACGAGAACCATGGTGATCACACGAGACCGATTGAGGTGCGAGATGCAGTCCGAGGGTACCAGTGGCATGCACAGATGATGGCCCCTTTGTGAGTATCAAACCCTAGCTTAGTAATTTTGGTCATTAATGCATTAAATGAGGCATTTAGCCCTAGGAAGTCACGTTGGCATGCACGCGTAGCGCACAAGCATCGATAGGGGCACAAGTGTCCTTTTAGGGGGCGCAGTGTCCTTTGGGGGCGCATGCCAAGCACACACACACATGCACACATGCATGGAGCACAAAAAACACACACCACATGCACACACACACACAAACATGTGTGCATGCATGCACACACATGGGAAATGGGGCACACATGAAAAAGCATGGTGCAGACATGAAAAAAAAGTGGGCACACACACATGGGAGCATAGCATATGCACGCAAGCACAAGCACCAAATGTGTGGCGCACATGCCAAAAAGGGTGCGCAGCACCCAAAAGAGGGCGCAAAGTGCCAAAAGACACACGTGCACGCAAGTGCAAGCACCAAAAATGAGGTGCACATGCCCAAAAGGGGCGTGCAGCACCCTAGACAAGGTGGAGAAAAGATAGGAAAGTGTCAAAAACATGACACTTAGAAGAATTTTTAGGATTTTTGGGTTAACCCTAAAAGGGGAGATAGATTTTTAGAAGAAATGTTAGAATTGACTAGCAGTCATGTTATTTTGCAGAGATGATTACCAAGTTTTTACGAGATGGGAGTGACATACCGGATATAGAGAGCTAGAGAGGGTAGTATGCATGCGCGACGATGAGCGTGAGCCATGGTGATACTTCTCGAGGTGGTGGGGCTAGGCCCCGTGTCTCGGATGCCATCCATCATAATGGATCATGGCCTATTGACTACGCTAGCTGAGCGATGGCATAGCGAGAGTCAGTGCTTTGACTACCGATAGGAGAGATGACTGTGACCATCGAGGATGTATGGCAGATTCTTCACATGCCGATGATGGGCACCTTGATCGAGTACAACGCTGATGTAGGGTTGATTAGAGTAGCTTGCAGTGCCCTTTTTGATGTTGATGATATTCCACATGATGGGATGACCATAGCTTTGCATGAGTGTATCTCCGACCCCACATTGCATCGGGGGCCTCTCTACATCATGTCTCTTATCAGTGGGTTCTTACTCACTGATAAGACAGGGACCTCATTCCCGAGAGGACTATTGCCCTTGGTTCATGGCATCTTTAGTGGTGAGAGATATTCTGGGGCAAAGTGCATATTGGCCCACCTATACTGGGATTTACATTTGATCACATACCATGGTCAGAAGACCGTGGGTCCAAGCCTCTTTATTACAGATATGGTCATGGGATCATATTGCGATCGATTGCCCCGTGGGCACTTTGCGTGTCCGAGATCCGAGGAGCCATCCTACATGGCATGGGTAGTAGATGGTGGGGATGTACGTGGCCATCTTGGCAGCCTATTCAGATATAGGTGAGAGTTTGATGAGCTAGTAGAGATAGATGTTATCTGGTGGCCATATACAGCATTTCCAAGTGGCAGAGGATGCCACAGAGCTCGGTGTGTGCTTGGTGGAGCATTTTATCATTGGCAGCCCATAGTTATATTATGGAGTTGTATCGAGTAGATAGGTGCCAGTGGTAGCTTGGTAGGGTACAGGGGTCCCCCAGCCAGATATCTGGCATGCACGCAGGGATTCAGAGAGGCAGACCATGGGGCCTCGCATACTAGTGGCCCGAGCTAGGGTGAGTTTCACGTAGGTGGTCCCACAGGTATGGGACCCAACATGTACGACAAGTGTGAGATCCAGGACCACAACCGACTATAGCTTGGTATGCTACAGTGTTACCCCGGCATCTCACCATTCCGAGAGGAGGCTTGGGCAACAGGCACTCACCCACCTGTAGAGATATGGCATGGTTCAGAGCACAGGGCGAGGGCAGTGGCACAGGGGCCAGACCAGAGGATCCTTTCGATGGCATTCACATGATGGGTAGGGTGCCTCACAGGCACAGGGACCGAGGCCGCAGGCCCAAGATAGTAGCAAAGCAGTGCAGCCATCCAGAGGTAGGGTCCTAGAGTAGGGACAGTCATCAGAGCACCTCGGGACCTAGTCCCTGAGGCACACATAACCTCCCAACCAGTGGCACAGATAGCCACAATATACAAGCTATAGTTACAGTAAGTCATAGCTGAGAGAGACGTGGCCAGAGTAGAGAGAGATGAGGCTCGAGGCTGGTGTGTGACTACCACAACAGAGCGTGATGAGGCCCGAGCTCACATTGTTACTTTACTTTACTTTTAGAGTCGGGATCAGGCTCGGGCCAGGCCCAGCTGGCCCAAGAGATGATAGAGTGGCATGGCGGAGCCAGATTTGGGAGACAAATGGCATGGCACAGGGGCTCAGATATTGAGCCTTCTTCATCAATCCCAGTCACAGGTGTGGATGGTTGTTGCGCAGAGAGATCATGTATATGCATGATCACAGGCACTCCTTGCACAGAGGGACCAAGCCCGCGCCGAGCTGCAGACTACTACTACAGAGAGAGACCGAGAGGCTACTTCCTCTAGACAAGGCCGAGGTAGACTTGGGTCGAGTGATAGGTGAGTGAGATGCTGCCCTTCAGGTAGTGCTCACCTCCGAGAGATGCCGACTGATACGTGATGCCACCAGGCTTGGTGGTGAGGCCTTATTTTATAGGACTACCTATTATAGGGTAGTTCCTCCAGAGCAGTGAGTAGCACTACCATGATAGTCAGGGTCGAGTGCATCAGGCTCTCGATCATGGAGATCAGGCCAGTCCACTAGATCAGTGAGACAGCCCATACCAGAGAGCAGCTAGTTGGACTAGGCCATCTCAGCCTCTAGTGTTCCATCGACCAGATGACAGATCCGGGAGCCCTGACGGTGAGGGTGAGAGCTGTGGTTGAGATCCACATTTTTGTTGTATAGATTATTTGTATGTATGCCTCTTATGAAGGCTGATTTTGATGTATAATCTTGTATACTTGTATTTTGATGATGCCTCATGATGAAGGCTTGATTCTTTTTGATACATGCCCCTTTTTGATGGCATTTTGTATCGATGATGTATTATTTGAGTACCGATCTGGACAGTTGTATACTTGTATAGATATGTGGACATTTTTGATGTAGCATCTTTGTACGCCTCAGCTGAAGGCATTTTTGATATAGAGCACTGATGTGTATCCATTTTTGTTGATATAGATGTATATGACACACATGTATATATATGAGGATTACTTTTTGGGCTCAGATACACATGTTTATGAGATGATGTACTTTATTGTTTTTGTGTCCTGATGCATGTGACATGAGTGGGCATAATTTATGATGTAAAATACCCTTTTCAGAAATTACTCTATGTTGATTCTCATTGCACATGTTGTTTTGATTCAGCACTTATGGATGTGTTATGATGTTATCTGATTTTGTACTTTGTATGTATCTGATTTGATTTTGATGTATACATGTGTTGTGGATGTTAGATGATAGATCCTTAGATGATATCAAATGCATTTCTCATGTGTTATTGTAGATGTATATGGATGGGATGATATGATGATATTGTGTGGGGGGATAGATTTTTGATCATGCAACCCCTCTTGCCCCCATTGATGATACGATATGTGATGATTAGCTTAGCATACATGCATGATGTAAAACTTAGCATTTTGTTTATATATGATGTATAGATGATGTTAGATGTGATGATAATGATGGTAATGTGATGTTAATGATAACAAAACAATGCACATGCAATAAACACAACCAAATGCTAACAAAGAACACCAGAAATAATACAATACACCATGATTCACCATGCTTTATTAACATGTAATAAACACAATCAAATGCTAAGAAAGAACATAATGAATTAACACATTACATCATGATTTCCTAAGATTCACTAGCATGCAAAAACATACCGCAATATGCACAAGCAAGAATAAATCTAATCTAAGCAAGAAAAGATGAATCCTAACAAAGTATGCCAAAAAACAAAAAAACAAAACCCAAAAAAAAACAACTAAAAAACTAAACAAGCAACAAAAAGCAAAGCAAGAAACAAGACAATGCAAGTAAAATTTTTTGTAAGATTTGTTTTCACAACAATTTTCTATTGTTTTAGGTTTTTTTGAAACAATTTTCTATTGTTTTTTGAAACAATTTTCTTTTTAGGTTTTTTGAAACAATTTTCTATTGTTTTGGTTTTTTTGAAACAATTTTCTATTGTTTTTAGGTTTTTGTGAAACAATTTTCTATTGTTTTTGGTTTTTGAAACAATTTTCTATTTTTGTTTTCTAATGGTTTTCAGAGCTATGTGTAGGTAACCAAGAAAGCGTGGATGCCCCCAGCGCATTAGATGGGGAATATACAAGGGTAAGAAGCCACATGCTTATGAACAAGAAGGTGAAGTCATTGAATTTCCCCCAGCGTAAGATGGGAAATAGTGAAAGACCATACCCCTCACAAGATGAATAAAAGAAGGCAAAGCCGGATCAAGGCTTGATAGGATGGGGCTCACAGGAATCTGAAGGTAGAACTAGGGCTAGGCAAAGAAAACTACCCTCCAGATGCAGGATGCTTGTGAACAACGAATCCTCCCGAGGTGCCGGAAACCGGTTTTCACCCAAGGACTTGTCCAAAGTGCCACAATTGCATGGTTTTCACTAGTGGATGACTTGTTTTCTCTTTTTTTTTTTTTTTTTTTTTTTTTTTTTTTTTTTTGATCATTTTACCATTTTTTTATTTTTTTTCTCACTTTTAACCTCCTTGTGCCATGTTTAAGCATAGAACCACTTAAGATGCATGGCGTTCATGGGCTCCCGGAGCTCATCACCATTGGGGTGAGCCAGTTTGTATGCCCTGTGCCGTACTTGGTGACTATAACATAGGGTCCCAACCAATGTGGTTTGAACTTCCCTTTCTTTTCTTGTTCTGCTCTGGTGTTGAACTGGTTCTCCTTCATGACTAAATCACCAACCTCAAACTGACGAGGGATGATTCTCTTGTTGTAGTTTCTAGAGACTCTGTGTTGATACACTTTTAGGTGATTAAGAGCGTGAATGCCTCTCATCTAGGAGCTCTAATTCAGCTAGTCTTGCCACTCGATAATCCTCATCCTTATCTAGATAGTCCCGAAGAGAAATTCTCAGGGATGGAAGTTTGATCTCTAAAGGGATGATAGATTTTATCCCAAACACTAGGGAATATGGTGTCACACCCGTAGGAGTGTGAATGGATGTTCGGTAAGCCCAAAGGGCTGGATGGATTTGTAGGTGCCAGTTATGACTATTTTTTGACCATCTTCTCCATTATCCTTACCAAAGTCTTGTTTGTGGCCTCAGCTTGTCCATTACCCTGAGGGTAATATGGTGGACCATTTTAACCTGATTTGGAACCATTGACAAAGACCTTTCATATTTTTGTTCTTAAATGACTTCCCATTATCTGTAATGATGGCTCATGGGAATACCATATCGACAAATGATGTGATTCATGATAAATTTAGAAATCTGGGCTCCTGTGACATAGGTTAAAGGGACAACCTCCACCCATTTTGTAAAGTATTATGTAGCTGTGATGATATGTGTATGACCATTAGATGAGGTAGGAGTAAGTTTTCCTATTAAGTCAAGTCCCCACTTGGAGAATGGCCATGGGGTAGTGATAGGTTGCAATGGTTATGATGGAGCATGAATGAAATTTCCATACTTTTGGCAAAGTACACATTTTCTGACATAATTGCAACAATCAGTTTCCATGGTAGGCCAATAGTAACCTACTCTTAACAATTTCTTAGCCAAGACCATTCCATTTGTATGTGCTCCACACACCCCTTCGTGCACTTCTTTGATTGCTTGGATTGACTCCATCACATCCAGACAACGTAATAGATTCCCATCATAGCCATGATGATAAAGTGTACCTCCTAAAAGGGTGTAATGGGCTATTTGGTGAATCAAGATTTGCTTTTTGAATGGGAGATATCGGGAGGGAATGTGTTGTCCTTAAGATAGGTAAAGATGGGTTCATACCATGGGGAATTGGGACCAACAACATCACAAGCCAGCAAGATTCTGGCATGTCATACGTGGGCTGGCATAGATTTTCTACAAAGAATGGCATGTCATTATTCCCTAGTGGAATACGAAGCATAGAACCCACTATTTGCCATGGCATCCGATCGATCTGTTCTACGCTCTTGGGATTTGTTCAAAGGTAATGCACAAAGTACTCCTTTAGAGTTTCTACTAACTTTTTGTAAGGTATGAGCTTGTCATCCTTAACCTTGTATTCATCATTAACCTGTTTGATAATTAACTATGAATCACCCACAACCTTGACATGATGAACATTCCACTTGATGGCTAGCTTCATTCCTATAATAAGTGCCTCATATTCTGTAATGTTGTTTGTGCAAGGGAAGCCCAGTGAAAAAATCATGGTATAGGATCGCCAGAAGGAGTAATAAGGACCACTCCTGCACCTGAACCATGAAACGTAAAGGATCCATCAAAATGTATCTGCCACATGATAGATTCTTCAATGTAGAGCAAGGAGGCATCTGGAAGATCCAGATTCAAAGGTTCCATGCCTTGCAAAGGTGCTTCCTAGCTGGTGGTCGCAAGTACTTGTCCTTTAACCAATTTTTGATGTACAAATTCTATGTCAAACTCACTGAGTAGAATGATCCAATTAGCCATTCTACCTGTGAGGGTGGGTTTAGACAATAAATACTTGAGTGGGTCAACCTTGGATATTAGCTTGGTTTTAGTATTCAATAGGTAATGGTGAAGTTTTTGAAAAGTAAAAACAATAGCCAAGCAAGCCTTTTCAATTTGAGGATAATTGAGCTCATAGGATGAGGGTGTGACTCAGATAATACACCACTTTCTCCTTATGACCAAGGTCATATTGGGTGAGCAGCGCACCAATAGAAAATTGTGTAGTGGAAATATAGAGCAAGAGTGGCTCTCCAAGAGTGGGAGGCATGAGGATAGGTGGATTAGCCAAGTATTGTTTAAGAAAAAAAAGGCTTGTTGTTGCTCAGGTCCCCAGATGAAAGTGACATCTTTTTAAGCAAGTGGGTGAATGAGTGACATTTATCTGCAAGCTAGGAGATGAAGTGGTGAATGGCTTGAATTTTCCCCTGTAAGCTGCGTAGTTGCTTGATATTCTTAGGTGGAGGCATTTCAATGATAACAGACACTTTAAGTAGGTCTACCTCAATACCTCATCTTGATACAATGAAGCCCAATAGTTTCCCTGATAGCACACCAAAGACACACTTCTTTGGATTCATCCTGACTTTGTATTCACGCAAGCATTCAAAATATACGCCCAAAATGACAGGGTGATCCTCTCTTGTTTTAGACTTTCCCAGGATGTCATCCACATAGTCCTCCATGATATCATGAATCATATCATGAAAAATTACTGTCATTACCCATTGATAAGTAGCTCCTACATTTTTGAGGCCAAATGGCATCACCTGATAAGAAGGTGCCCCAAGGAGTCGTAAAAGTTGTTTTGTGTTGGTCTTCTTCAGCTATCTTGATTTGATTATATCCCAAAAATCCATCCATGAGTGATAGCATCTCGTACCCTGTTGTTGAGTCAACAATCATGTCAATATTTGGCAAGTGGAAAATCATCTTTAGGGAAAGCTTTATTGATGTCCCTAAAATCCATGTAGATTCGGATACCGATAGGTTTTTTCTGGATAGGAACAATGTTTGATATCCATTCAGAATAATCAATTGGCCTGATGAATCCTGCTGCAAGCAATCTTTCCAACTCTTCTTTAACCAACAATAAGGCCACTCTTGGGTGCATCTTTGGAGCTTTTATTTGATAGGCTTAGTGTCTACATGCATGACTAGGTTGTGCATGACCAAAGTCGGATCTAAGCTGGCATGTCTTTGTAAGACCATGAACACATCTATAAACTCTCATAACAGCATAGTGAATGTCTTTTGTTCTCTAGCCGAGAGTGATGCTCCCAATTTTACTATCTTGGGATCCTCTTCTGTACCAATATTGACATCAATGGTTTCTTTGACTAGTAATTTTGATAAGTCCTCCATATGCGTAGGATCAGGAGGTAGGTTGAGATCTTCATCCAAGGATGTCTCCATGAGATTTTCATCCTTGGCGTGGTCACTTTGTTTGTCCTTTGATTTTTTTATTTGTTTGTCAGCCAGTGCCTCAAAGAGGTTTTCACTGTGTGACTTGGACTTTGATTTTTTCCGAGGCTTTACTTTGGAACTTTTCCCTCACTTTTCTTTAAGTTTTTGACCATGAAGTTCAGCCTCCTCGCCAGAAGTAGGCGCAGGTATCTAAGTCGATAAAGAAACCTTTCTTGTGATCTCCAATGGGAATTGTATCCCTTATGCCCATGAACTCTGTGATAAGCTTGTCATTCTCGAATAAATCTAGTGACATGTGATTGTTGGTCCCATTCAACAAGGGAAGGGTATACAAGGTCAAGGGTTGGTTCCGTGGGGGTTATGGTTAGGACAACGTTGTTCATGAAAAGGTTTGTGGAGGCCAGATCCTCATATTGGCTACAATGGGAATCTGTATCACTGCTATCTAGATAGTCAGAGCTATCCTCACGTTCAGAACAAGTAGCATCTTGATCATTGGGGTGTGCTCCATAAGGGTGAATCCCAATGCCTATCTTTCTATTTTGAAATGTGGAAGAGGGACTGGTTCTCTTTGTCCTTGTTCATTTCTCCCACATCCTAGGCCTTTGTAGCCCATGGAGTACATCATTTTACTAGATTTTTCATATTTTGGGGTTTGATAACAGGATGGTTGAGTATCCTCAGGGACCCAAGTTGTAGGTGGATCAAGCAATTTTTCCTCAGCTAACAAGCCTCCAGGTAAGAATGACCCAATAGTGTGTTCCTCTAGGTCTTCTAAAGTGGTAGTTGGGTCGACCTCTAGTCTTGGGTGACAATGAGAGGTCTGAAACCAAGAGTGCTTGTTGTACATTATACTCCCCACAACCATATTCAAGGATTTTCATCTCCCATGAATCAAATGGAGATGTTGAAGTAGATGCACCATGAGCGCAAGAACTAAGAGAATCGAATCCACCCGGGATTCCATGGCCTCAGACTGAGAGAGGGACAACTATATCTGCGGAGGGACATGCATATGTACCCTTTCGTGCAAAGCTATTGAGAGCTCTACAATGAGAAAAGGGCTCTGAATCTCCTTGTATTGTAATGGTATGTCCCTCATGCTTCAACTTAATGCATTGATGAAATGTTGATGGCACGACCTGCATGGCATGAATCCATGGTCAGCCTAGAAGCATGTTATATGGAAGTTCCAAGTCTAGGACATGAAACTTTGTCTGATGGAAAGTGGGACCCACCTCCATGGGCAGCGTGATGGTGCCTGCTGACTCCCTTTCCACGTTGTCGTATGCGGTGATAGTGATAATATGGGACTCAAGATCTTCCTCCGTATGTCCTAACTATTTAACCAACTTGAGTGTGCAAATGTTCAACCAGATCCATTATCCACAAGCACCCATTTGATCTTCCTGTGGGTGACAACTACCTCAATGTATAAGGGAAGATTATGTGTTGGATTCTCAGTAGGGATCTCCCTATGGTTGAAAGCAATATGTTCATTTGGTACGATGTTTGCCACCGTGGCTTGAAGGTGTGTAGGATCGACTTCTAAAGGCACTCCGACCCCTGAAGAGTTTGGTATAGAATGTCTTTATGCACATTGGATATCTTGAGAAGATCTAAGATTGAAATCTTAGCAGATGTCTTTTCAAGTTGTTCTAAAAGGTTATATTTACCGGTTTGTGGGGTCGATGGAGAAGGTTCCGGAATCACGAGGTGGGCATGCCTTGTTACCACAACGTAGTCCTTTCCCTTGATTGGATGGTATTGACATGGTCAGCAGGAGAGTGAATACATCCAATAAGTGAATCATAATGATTGTTGTCTCTTTTGGTGTACAAGTAATTCATGGCTTTATAAGTTTGGGATGACTCTCCCGATCCGGCTTTGACTTTTTGACTTATCATGATTGGGGAATGGTTCTTTATATATCCCCATTTTCTCGTTAGGTGTTTGTGTTTTTCCTGGGTTATCCACCTCTATCTCCCCATTGTCAATGAGGTCCTGAATATAATGATGAAGCCACAGACATTTGTCTATCTTATGTCCTTTGACGTGATGCATTTCACAATATTCATGCTCCTTGTACCATGAAGGTTTTGGAGCGTTGTCATCAAATGGTTGCGTTGTAGGATAGGTCATCATGTGGGCCGCATCCAATTGTTTTAGTATAACTGACAAAGGTTCATTAAGAGAGGTGAACGTTCTTCACTTTGGTGGTGGTTGAATTGGGCCCTTGGTTAGTTTAAAAGGTTGACTAGTTTGGACCATTTGAACACGTTTGGAATCAGTGATTCCATCTCCCACCACATTTTTGTTTTTGTTAAAGATCTTGGCTTTTCCATGGGTTTGACATTTTGGTTGTCTCTAGATTGGGTTTTGAGGGTGCCTTTGGCAATGAGATATTTTTCTATCTGAATCCCTTTCTCGATAACCTCCTCAAAAGTGTGAACACAATGCATTTGGAGGTGGAAAGCTATATCGGGTTGAGGTTGGGAATGAAAATACTAACCAACTATTTTTTAGGGAAAGCGCAAGGGAAGTGACTAGCTATCCCTCTCCACCATTGGAGGAAGCTGGTGAAAGTCTCATTAGGGTGTTTCTTGGCACCACATAAGTCTGCCATGGTGACATCACTCTCTATGTTATACGAGAAGTGACACATGAACCTTTCTGCCAATTCTGGCTAGGTGAAAATTGATCCTCGTGGTAAGCGTGTAAACCACTCCAAGGCTTGACCTCCGAGACTCTTGGGGAAAAGTATGATGAGATAATTGTCACTATAAGACACCTCTTGACATGCCATGTAGAAATATTTAACATGATCCCGTGGATCTCCTTTCCCTTTATATTTTTCAAACTTTGGCATATCAAATTTCTTTGGAAAGGGTTGAAGGGTCATTGTCTTGTCAAAAGGATAGGGGCATAATTCTTCATATTGATATTTCCTAATGCTCCCTATATTCTCTCTTGTAGGCTCGTGAGTGTCACTTTCATAGACTGCACCTCTTGTGTGAGCAATTGTTCTCTAGTGGGAGAAGTGGGGATGTATACATGATGATACCCTGTGTCTTCTTCTCCTTGGTTTTCTCGATGGAGTTCATTGATCTTAACCTTAGGCCTCAACTTTTGAATGTTCTTGTTTGCATCTTCCTTCTATACATGGGAGGTAAGCAAAGCTAGTTGTCGGCTTAGGTTACTAATTTGTTGTTGGATTGTGGCTTCTTCTTCTAAAGGTTCCTCCTCCTCGTATTGTGGAGGTTCTTCACCCATCTCATGTTCTATCTTGTTTCTTCGTGGCACTTTGATAAAGGGTATTCTATGCCCCACCACTTTATCATTCCCTGCGTAAGAGGTAGAAGCATGTCCGTGCATTAAAATATCTTCCATATTGATAAGGGGACGTTCTTCCTCAGTAGCATTATTCGTAGGTGGTATTGTTTCATTTTGGTGGGAAATTTGGCCCCTAATTCTATGACCCATGCCAACACTCTATCTTTGTTTCTGAGAAGAAACTCATCTAGTAAAGTGGGGTCAAAATCAAATTCTGCATGTGGGGATTCTAATTCATTTCCACTATGATCGACCATCTCTTTTATTTCTTTTTCCGTAGAAAAAAAGTGGTCCTAGATCATGTCCAATGAAGGGGTTTGACCCTTGTCTATTAGAGGTTTCCCAAGCTTGTGCTTGTTGTTCCTCGTATGTCTTGTTTCTTTAATCCTAGTCATGTTTTAGGAGCCATGTTTTGTGATAGTTTCACTAGGGTAAGTTGTAAATGTGTTCAAAGCTTAGTGACCACCCCTAAGTGAGATGCAAGATGTATTTGTTAAGAGTATGAATAAATCAACAATGTGAGAATACCAATGTGATAGAGTGATAAATCACCAGTGACACAAGCGTTTGGTATCTAAACCTGTTTAAATGAAGTACCTCCTAGACTACGTTTCAAAAAGTAGTTTCATGTCGCAAGATGATTAACAAGATGTTTTCACTTATGCCAAGTTCAAGGGAATGAACAAAACGTAAGTAAATACAAGAAGTCAATGTGACCTCCTAATCAAGATATACTATGAGTGAGCTCAAACTCGATTAAGACCTATATCTCAAAAAGTGCCAATTACAATTCATGAATGACACAACAATATCACCAAGATATGTTAACCCACTTTAAGAGAAAGTAAGGTATTGATATCAAGGTGTTATTGATATAACACGCACAAATGGTAACACCTAAGCACTCTTCAAAATGAGGTAATAATAGAACCGAACTAAAAATCTCAAAGTATAGCTAGGAATAGTTAAAAATGTGTGCAGCGTAACCTTACAATATAGATATTTATGTCGAGTTTACAAGAAACAAGACGTAAATATCAAAATTGTAGTGATACGATACAAACAAGCTAACTCTTCTAAGGAAGTCCATGGTGATGAACCACGCCTAACTACAATGATGATCTTGACATGGGTATCAAGATCACAATGGCTACCAATGACGTGAATACGCCTCCACACACTTTAGATGTTTAACTTACCCAACCGCAAACATGGATGGGCGTAAACGGACATAAAAGTGATAGAAACAGTCGATTGGTAACACAAAGGTAGTCACCCTTCTTTTGATCAACAAAGTGTCAAAAGAATGTGAAGGAAGCAAATCAAAAAAAAAAAAGGATGAAAAATGTTGGCTTCACTTTGGTAGAGTTTCACCTCGCCCTAAGGCAAGTAAAAACTAGTGAAAGTAACGCGTCACACATGTTTCACAATGAAAATATGGTTCACAACTCAACACTATTTTAGAATGGTCAAAGTGGGCTCCTGGCCAAAGTATATTTCCTAGGTGGTTCTCTCATCCTAGGTGCTACAAAGATTATCCACGAGTGGGATGATTTACCCAAAAAGTCACACTGACTAGTTTGGGAGTATCTCGACTTTTGCCCCCTTCAAGCACAGTGGGCATCAGATGCATCCAATTGTGTACTTAAAAGGGTCACGTAGGGACAACTTGTAACTCTATCTCACAAAGGAATTACTAGTCAGATAGGTAGTGTGGAGCACTTCCCATTTCATCCACAAGGTTCCCTCTTGCGTGGACTACTTTGGGGTTCCTGGAACCACCCCCATTGTTGTAGCTTAAGGCGTTATGCCAAAGGGGTTATGTTCTAGTTGAGCGGAGAGGGACGTACCCTTTTCCAAAACCTGCAATATAGTGTTTTGAATATGTTGTTCATTTTATCTTTTTAATTAGATGTGGTTTTGCTCGAACACCACCGTTTGGCAACCTGTATAACAATTGTATTAGTAGTTTTTTAACTTTTGTTTTGATTCCTCCATTCTTTGGCAAGCGATGGCATTTTGGTCCTGTATGATGATTTTTAGTAGTTTTCCATCAAAAGAGAAGGCATCATTTTTGATTCTCCAGATCATCCAAGGACGCAAGAGAAGAGCATACGTGATTGTCTTCAAAAATCCAAAAAGATATCAAAATGGAAAAACACTTTAATTCAACTATGCCAAGTTAGCCAATTCCCACTCAAATATTCCTAACAACCTCAAAGCATCAAAAGGACTTAAGAATCATTTCTGATTCCCAAGATCACCCCAAGGGATGTGAGGGAAGAGCATACGTGATCTTATTCCTATAAGTAAACAATGCAAAATATTACCTAATCAAATACAAACATGTAAAAATAGCCTGCAAAGACAAATATATGATTAGATAAACCTGCAAGAATGTTAGCACATCAACACCTTAATTTCAAAAATACAAAAGGACACATGCGCCCCTTTTTTAGCTACACATGCATGGGTTAGGCGTATATGCCACTCTATGTTGTTTCAGATCACAGTGCACCTGCGCCACCCGAGAGGTGTGTGTGCCATGAAAACAACATATGCGCCATGAAAATAGTGTATGCACCACTCTGCATGGATTTTTTTGACTTACCATGCACCTGTGCCACTAGAGAGGCGTGTGTGCACCACAAAAATAACGTATGTGCCACTCCCGAGAAAAAAGAAAAAAAAAGAAGAACAACGCATCAATGAAAAAATGTGTGCCACTAAAAAAGCATGTGCGCACTACTAGGAAAACGTGTGTGCCACCACTTTTTGAAAAAGCATTTCTGATTTCGAAAGAATGTCTACATCAAAAAATGTGTCTGTGCCACTAAAAAAACAACATGTGTGCTCTAGTTAGGGTGTGTGCCGATCTGATCAGGTTTTAAGAATGTAGTGAAGGTACAGTATGAAATGACTTCTGTGCCGAGTTAGTGCATCTGCATGTGCTGTTGGTTAGGGTGTGTGCGCCTGGGGTTAGCGCGCATGCGCCGGGGTCAGAAAATAGAGTAACAGGTTTTATTAGTGCACCTGTGCCACCAGAGAGGCATGTGTGCACCATGAAAACCATGTGCTGCGCCCCTAAAAATGTACCTGTGCTAGACCTGCAACCAAAATATGGCAACAAACACAAGAAAACTCACAATATCTCAAATTTTGACAAGTTAGCTTAAGAATGGAAATAACCCATTAAAATTATGGCTATGAACATGAGGTTACACATATCAAATGAGCAAAAATTCCAAGAAAATGGACATTAATTACTACATGTGTATATCAAAAATTAGCCAAAACAATGAAACTTAAACTAAAATGCCATGGGACTAAGTGTCCCACCGGGCGTGCCAAATGTGTACAAGTATTCTTTTTCCTAAGTTAGATTGAAAGCAAGAACTACCACCTAAAATAGTTCCCTAACCTAGCTAGAAACAAGAAAAGAGTACCATCAAGATGAAGAAATGAACAAGGCCTACACTAGCATCATAACTTTGAAATAGTGAAATCAAACATAATGCAAATCAAGAACTCTATTCTTCTAAATTGCCTAATTAAATCAAATGGACCTATGTAGTCCAATGGAAATCAACAATATTGCTTGCTTTGATCCTTCAAGGATGCTTGGGTGTGAGGCTTAGCTCTTCAAGATGGATGATGGAAGGGCTTGAGAATGGCAAAAGGCTTTTAGTGCAAGACTATGTGCTTTCTTTTGCTTTCTCAAGGGAATTAGGTGTAGGTATAAAGGTAGAAGGAGGGCTCCTTATATAGCCCAATGGATAAAGGAAACACTTCATCCCTTTGCATGTGGGATAAAGGTAAAACATGATTAGGAATGGATAAGGTTGCTTTATTAAAGGTAACCTTACTTTAGAAGGGTTTAATTTATGCTTAGCAAGTCATGGGAGTTGGGGGTGTTTTAATTAATCAAAGGTGATTAACTAATAGGTAGGTGTAAGCTTATAGAAGCCAATTAGAGGAATATTAGTATGATTTAGGCTATTATGAGGGGATTAAATCAATTAAATATTGATTTATTAGTTAAATGAAGTGGAAGGCTAATTAATTAATAATAATTAATTAGTCTAGATAGAAGGGTAAATAATTAATGGAAGGTATGGTAAAATTAACTCTCCCTCCTATGTGTGTATACATAAAATAGTGTCCCTTGTCCCTTGAATGGATGCTAGATGAATACCTTTTATGCTCTTAGATTCCTTTGGATGTAACCTTAGGTGGTGATAAGATATGCTTAGAGTTTGGTCATTTATTTTGGTTGCATATCACTATATTTATATGATTCTCTTGGTTGAAATTCATAATTGACAAATGGAAGGCTGACCCATATGAAAATAAGATTCTCAAAAGATAAAATAGACCCAAAAGAAGCGAGTAAGATAAAAGGGTCGGGGCACCTAGAACGATGAGGGTGCTGGGTGCTAGCATCCTATATTGGTGTTGGTGTTTGAAGTGATACAAGATAAAGAAGTAAAGTATGGACTATGTTATAGGGTGTGTAAGACCAAATAGGAAATGTGAAATAAAAAAAAGAGGCTAAAGATAGTTGTCAATTACTAGTTTTCTCACTTAGTAGTCATGTAAATGCAAGCATGTTGTTAGGACCTAGAAATGTACCTAAGTGCGTGATTTTGTGTCTACACCATATAGAATCAATTCAAGGGAAAAGGGAATGCATAATCTTCATACACAATACAGGAGGGAATTTAATTTTTTCCATCCACACATTCTACTATAATGTTACATTCTAGCTTTAGTCCGTTGTCAAGTGCAATTTACACAAGGGCATCCTAAGGCACAATTTCTACACACATTCATAAGAACTACATGGAGTCTAAGAATTAGTACAATGATCAGTTATAAGATCACTCTATCGGGTGACATTCGGGTCGATATGACTCACCATAGTGTATCTTTAGTTTTTATATTTGATATGGTTTATGGGCATGTGCAGTAAAATTTTGATTTGTAGGTTACATGTGACCATCAAGAAGTGACCATAAGGTGATCATCAAAAAGTAATTACAACACCCCCTCTAACACACTAGAGATCACATATTGAGCCCCTACAAAGTCTTTGATGCCCATAAGTGGTCTCCAGTTCCCATGCACCCTTGCCCTATCCCAATCACACGTTTTTGGCCTCACTTCCACATATTAAAATTTATAGTGTGTCATAATGACATTCTTCTCGATCTATTCATCACTTCTCCCTATATAAGCTAGTTCCAAACTAAGTGTAAATCATTTAAGTCTCTTCATATCATCCTCTTACTTAGGGTTTCTACTTTACATCCTTATTTTCTCGTGTCATATTGTATCTTAGCATATTTATATATATAAGTGTTTACATCAGTTACTCCATAATAGTTATATTTAATTAATTCAAATTAAGTTATATCATTTGGTGAAACCGAAATGAATTGAACACATAAAATCATTTATGTCTCAATTTCATTCATAATAAACAATTTATTACTATTAAACATGTTCCACCACACATACCATTGCCTCTACTTCCCCCAAATGACATCCTTCCACCATCTTCACCATATAAGCCTCATTGGCCTCTCAAATCTAAGCCACATTCTACACCTAGCTCTCTACTTGCACACAACCTAGTTTATGAACTTTTCATCCACATCATTCCATTAGGCCTTCTCATCGACCTAAGTCCCCTACTCCGGGAAGCCCTTCATATAGGTTTTCACCACATCCTTCGTGCCACATAGGTATAAATCACATAGGTGTTCACAACCTCCTTCACCGCATAGGTCTACTTCACACGGTTGTGCAGCACCTCCTTCACCACATAGGTTTCCTTCACATGCACATTTTCACTCTCATGAACCACCAATATTATAGAATATTCACATGCCTTCATCGCTTTGGATATTGGGTGGAGGACCTTTTCCCTTCACTCTTATTGTATAGCTTACTATTTATCACACACTTGGGGGCATCACTCTTACACCCCTCCCATTCTCATTAATTGACTATTATCTCTGCTAATGTGCTTCATGCTTCATATTTACTATTTCTAAGAACTCTTACACACTTTTATAACCTTTAATACAAACCTTATATCATCATTACCCTATGAAAATATCTAGTTATATGGTTCATACTCAACTGCTGAGGGTCAAAATTTGAAATGAACCTCACCACATTCTCTTCTCATGCTCTATGCTTCACTCTCATTGTATATCTTACTCTTTATCACACACTCGGGGAATCACGCTTACACCAATTCCAATCTCATTAATTTACTATCATCTCTACTAATATGCTCTGTGCTTCATAATTACTATTTCTAAGAACTCTTACACACTTTCATAACCTTTGTATACACACATTATATCATCATCACCCTATGAAAATATCTAGTTCCATGGTTCATACTCGACTTCCGAGGGTTTAAATCTGAAATGAACCTCACCACATTCTGTTCTCGCGCTCTATGCTTCAGGATCTATCTTTCTAGCACAAACATTTAAACCATTTTTATAATGACACACACTTGTTCTATGGTTCATTCTTAACTCTGAAGGGGCATTTATAAATGAACCTCATCTCATACACATCCATTGGAGGGCACACTTATCCTATCACATTCACACATTGCATTCCATCACACTCATTCACCACACTCATTCACCACATTTTCATATCTTTGTTACATCTACTTTTTCTAGCTTATTCTACTTACTTGTTGCACTCTACTTACTATGTTAGTCAAATACTTTGTATGTCATTATATTTATCATATACACATGCACGTTCACCTAGTCTCAAGTTGTGAATGTATATTCCTTATAGATTTTCACATGATACAATGATTCTTGGTTATGTACCTTTGACCTGCACTCCACCAAGGCTCTTGGGGGTGTAGACATAAAATCACACACTTTGAGTAATTATCTAGTCTCAATCACATACTATTATTTGCATGATTCCTAAGCAAGAAGAGTACTAATTAGCCCATGTATTTGGCCATATTTTGTTTCTTTCTATTTTATACTCTCGGTCTTGTGCCTTTATTGTTCCAGTCTGTCATTTAATACTTAAGTTTCACCTTTTCTAGACTGAAGTGCCCAGCCAAGATGTCAGTGCTAAGTTCCCTTATCCCCTCTGGGTGCCCTAATCCTGTTTACACTTTACTCTTTGTTTTTTGGTCCTTTTTAGCCATTTTAGCATCTTAACTTTTTGGTACCCATCCTTTTCGAGGTTAATTATGAAATTTAAGCGAAGGAATCATATAAATATAAAGCTATGTGATCATAATAAAGGACCGGACACTAAGTACTTACTACCCCCACCTAAGATTGCATCCATTTAGATCCATCACAAGGAAAAAAGGTTAGTTCATCTACATCACACTTCATAGGATAGGATTCTATTGTTTCCATGTACACATTTATTACATTATACATATAATTACTTACTTGATACTTCACAAAGTACGTGACACAAGATCAACCTAGGGAAAAATTACACACAAACACACACATAAAACTACATTAGGTCTAAAATGTAGTGCAACACTCATCGATAAGTTCATAAATTTGGTAGCTAAGGATAGTCTAACATCTTCATATGCATATTTAGTTTTTAGTGTTTTGATGCTTGGTTTGGGGACTTTCACTTGATTACTCCATTGAAAGTTTATGGTGACATCGGTGAAGTGCGTGCATACACACAAAAAAATGAAGGAGTGCATACATCTTATAACCTTGAAGGATTATGGTTTCGACCATTTTTATAGACTAGGCAACCCATAATTTAGAACAAGGTGCCCACGGGTGCCCCTATCCTTCCATAAGCACCCTAGTCCAGTAAAATCCTCCAGATCGACATTTTCTTATGATCCTATGCAACATTTTCCTCCTCATGTCCAACCAGTATCCACTACGACATAGTCTTGTGACATATTTGAATAAATTAAGGTTCTTCCAACTCTCTTTGCACATTAGGGTGTATACATTTTATTTCTTATCTTGCTTGGATATTATTTTAGTATTTTATTATTCATTTATTTACTACACACTTGCATTAAATTAGGCTAAGATATTACATTTTAAGATAATAATTTTGGTGAACCGAACAATTCAACCCTTCCATTTGAACATGTCTTCTCCTTATCAATTCATGACTCAGTCATCTTATCCTTCTTTCGCACAGACTAAAATATTTGGTATAGTCACTACTACTATTGATTTCATGCAAGTGTGTACTTAACATCATCCTCACTTCATTGTACCTAGGATAATCCATCCATTAATATCATTACTACTCACCGCACTCATCCTCCTACGGCTCCACCCACTTCTCTTCCTCTACCTATCACTTCCTCATCCCCTTCATCTCATCCTAAGGTTTATAATATCATAGAAAAAATTAAAATTGACCAAACCTAACATTTCCCTCTATGACCTATTGTATAGTTGACGAGTATCATCAAACACTAAAAGCACCCCTTTGTTTCATTCATATAGAAATTGATAACTCTGTGGTGGCCTTTACACACCTCATATAGTCTCTTAGAAATCTGCCACATGATATATCATTTACTAATGATGATCTATATTGCTATAAGCAATCCATGTGCACCCTTACTCATTATTGTCGATATTAGCACCACTTGTATTAAACGTGTACTTATTAATAATGGGTAAGCAATCAACCTATGTGTTTGTTACCTTCTCAAATAATTGGGTATCAATGATAACATAATTTCTAAAAATTCTACTCTCATTCGAGGTTATGAATCTACTACTCGCACATGTCTAAGGACTATTTCATTACATATTTGGGTCGGGCCTAAGACTTTCCTCACTAACTTCCATATTATCGATGCTGCATTTCAATTCAACATGTTACTAGGTAGACCCCGGATTCAAAAAATACAAACAAATCCATCTATTGTTCATCAATACATCAGATTTTTGCACGATGATTATGAACATGATATTACTCCCGATCCCGAACCATTCAAATTATGTCACATAAACCCTTTCATTGGTATGCCTAATCCTCCCCGCAGCCTATTCCATATGGTAGTATTGACACATATGACATTGGTCAATCTAGTGCTTTGCAACCTTCTTCTGCCTCTCCGAGTACTCTAACTATTTCTACTCACACTATGACAATTATCACACCTACCGTATCTACTCCACAAAACACAAATGCTCTGACTATTGATACACCTCCCACTCCTCCATCTAGTACAACTCATCACAATACACTTGACAAATATATACAACATGATAACACTAACACGAATGATTGTAAGGATTCGAGAGGATGACAGAGATGTTGTCGAACTTGCTAATGAAGTATTAGGCCAACTAAATTTTACACCTATTGATGTCAATGACTCTTATTTTGAGGAAACCTTTGTGTTCGATGGCCCGAGTGAATATAAATTCAAGTAATATCATTCTACCAATTCTATGATACTTTATCAAAGGTATGTTAACACTTTAGACATTGTTTCATCTCTCCCCACAGTCTACATCTCCACCATCACCTTTCACATGCACGTTATTGACCAAAACATATTTTTGGCATCATATTCAGTTGATCATATTTATATAGATATTATTTGCATACATGATGGATTAACTAGGCTTGGTTTGACACATAAAATTTTTTACCACCAATTCACTCACCTCATCTCTATCATGGTTATTGTCACATTATGGCTACCTATAGAATTCTTTTGTTTCACTTAACAATCTTCATTACACGTGCCCCTCGCACTTCTCCACTGACACTTGGGAAATCTTGGCTCGACTATAATGGCGGTACTTTAGACACAAACCACACTTCTATAAAATTCCATATGCATTTTGGAAATGTTTCCATCGGTAATGACTCATATCTCACTTATGCTCTAAACCTTTCTTCTTGGTACACACGAATTCCACATGTACCCTTCATTGATGAGGAGTATGTACTAAATGTCTACACACTATGTTGCAAATGGAAATTTATATGATCGATCTTATTTTATTTCTTATCACATCTCCAATGTTGGTCTAGTAGGTTTTGATCATGACAATGATGATATTTTAGATAGTGTCACATGATCATATTCACCAACACGCACTTGGGGGCATAACATTCACACATCCCCACCCCACCCTAGTGTCAACATGTGTTTCATACTCACACTATCACACATTTACCTTCTAGCATATGCATATTCATCCACATATTAGCATCATCATTACCCTATGACGCACTCTTGTTCTTTGGTTCACACTTTATTGTTGAGGGCATCTTATACACATGAAGCTCACGGACTATAAATTAGACACAACACATCATACGTCTTCACACATCTTACATACCTACATCATACATATTACATATTATGTCTTACATTTCCTATGTCTCTACACATCTTATATCATTTGCACATTTGGCATACATCCTATATTATACACTACACATTACATATCCCACTCATCTACTTACATCTGTTGTGCTAATTACTTGATGATGCACTCTAGTCACACATCCATACTAGACTATTGAGGGTATATAAATCAAATGGGCCTCACCACACTCACACATTCAACCATCTGACCTTTTCTCATGAGACATTCCTAGGTTAGTGATATATGCCATGGGATACATCATCACATCCACTTGCACCATTTATTGGTATATGCTCTAGACTACATCATTGCTTACTCTTTCTACTCATCTTATAGTGATCAACACCATAGGCTACATCACCACTTACTATTCGACCCCTATATTGACCAAGTACTTGAGGTGCGAAATGGTGTGGCACGTGGAAGCTGTGGTGTGAAAGTACATACGAAGTAGCTCTTAGGGATGCGTGAAGGCTCACACCCAGGCAAGATGGATTTGGGACTTAGTCATTTTTGGATTGTGAGTAAATTCATGTTAAGGGAATGAATGGAAAAGTGACCAGATATAGTTATGGATAAGCTATGAAGACTATTACGGTTATCATGAAGGAATAAGGAGCAAATTTTTTATGGATTAGCTGGCACTTACATGATAAGGGTACTCGATTAGGGAAACACATGATGACATTTGGAATGTTCTTGGGTAGCGGTTAGGTGATCATGGAATATTCCTTCAAGCCTTTTCTTGTAATGATGAGTGGTTAGAAGAGATTCCTTCTAGTTCCTTCTTATGTATGGTTTTCCAAGATGTGTGTGTGAGAGAGAGAGAGAGAGAGATATCCTAGGGGAGGAATACGTGATTTATATGTATTATTTTTTGAATATTGCTAAGTTTGAGTTCTTGAGGAATCCTAGGGGACCATTCTTAGATGTTATTCCACTAGCTATCAAGATCTTGGTTATTACTTTGAGTTTGGAAGCCTTTCCCATGGTGGATAAACTCTGTTAGTGCAAGCGTTGTAGAAGCTAGTGTGGTGAAATATGGTAGATCATAGGGTAGAGAAGGAAAGAGAAGAGAGGAAACTCAAGTATGATGAAGCATGAGAGAGGAGTTGGAAAAATAACATGAGGTTTCTCAAGAAATGGAAATACGGAGGTAGATGTTACGGGAAGGATTTGAGGTCTGTGTGGAAGGCATGGGATCTCGAGCAGTCTATGCTACCCCATATTGAAAAATGTGAGAGATTTACCTCCTCGGTTTTAAGCGAGATTTATTCATGTGAACAAAGGAGAGTCGTAGGTATGCATCTTAGCCCACCTAGTGACCAAGCCCTGGCACTTAGCCTTCTAGTTTTTGAGGAAAACTTTGCTTATTTGGTTGTGAGTGGTGTTAATATCGGTGGTCGATTGACACCTAGGAGGTATAACTTTTCATTTCCATCTATGGCCACATAGTATTTTCATGTGTTTAGAGGTATTTTTTCTAGAACACCATTTTGGTAAGGTTTGGGTATCACATCTAGAGTTAGCATAGGAAACACATTTGGAAGTGGTTTAGTATCACAAACTGTTGGTGCGTAGTTTAGCGCGATAGTGGGGATGCAAGGTGTAAGCACTTTAGGACCTTTTCTTAGTATGGGAGGAGGATGTGGTGTATCTAAAGGGATAGGAGCTAGTGGGTATAGTGGATTTTGTGGTAGAGGCAATACAAGAGGAAATTAATGCCTTAGAACTAGAGAGTAAGGACCTCAACCACATTAGTAGGTGTTTTACAAGATGTCCCCTGTACTTTCCTCGATTACATGGGTGTGCATGTGCATAAATTTGAGTTTTTATGGCGTATGAAGGGTATCACTACCCCAAATTGGAAGGTGAGTTTCTTTACAACTACGTTACAAGGGCACACACATAATTGGTACATGAAGTATGATCCACACTAGACAGTGGTGGATTACATCATGCCGCTTGATGCATTCTTGGTAGAGTTCCACATTCCTGAGTTTGAACAAAAGATCATTAACGTGATGAAGGATATTCAACAAGGGGTGGCGGAAGTGTGTGGAGTATGACACACATTTTAAAACTCTTCTTTCAAAGCTATCTTATGATATTCACCATTCATAACATGCTTAGTGGTTTTCGGAGGGTTGATCATGCCATTTAGAAGGGTGATTTCACATAAGACATTGATAGGCCTGCACAATGTCTTGGAGGCTGCCTTGCATGTTGAGGCCATGGGAATCATGGATACTAGATTCCGTTCATTTCTTGAAGCTCGATTGTTTCCATGACGAATAATTTGGATAAATTATCTATGAACTCATAACATAAGACTCGCAGTGTGCTATAGTGCATAGACTATGAAGTAGAGTGACATATGAAGGAAATTTTACCACAAATATCGGTGTGAGGTATGTTCATGGATGTGAGATCTAACACATAGATCATGATACAAGAAGGTGTCTTTCTCGTAGCACGTGATCTATAAGAATGTCTTTGCTATTACAAATTTTCACCTCTACTACTCACGAAACCAAGGATTATAGATTGATTTACCAAATACATGATTCCATTAATACTAGTGTCCGCTAAGCTAGTATTATCTAGTAGCTCCGAGGATGATGGTCATCATTATGAAGGGTGCATAGATGGAGGAGGTCGAGGAAGAGGTTTTTGCAGAGGATTCATATGTCGTGGCAATCAAAGAGGCGGAAGAAGTGAATTTCCTCTTGGAAATCTGTTATAATTTTGGATCTACATAACATTACAAGAATGGGTGTCCAGGTTTTTGCAATGCTCATGGTGCGTAAAGAAGCACAAGTATGAGGAATGCCCAAAATTGTTTAAACACATGAACGAGAATAAGAAAAAGGATAGGGGTATTGGGATGGTAAGAGTAAAGTGTTTTTATCCACAATGGATGTCATGGGTGGCGCATGAATCCAAATTAGAACTCTGTGTTGGTGACAACACAAGCTAAAGTTGTGCATGCCAAGGTGATACAAAAGTAGATACCACTTGTTATAAGAGAAGAAGTGATACATGGGAAGTATCCAGATGACCCGAATCATTAGAAGGAAGTCTATCAATATACCATAGAGGTGATTAGGAGTCTTCGAGGGAGATTTAATACTTGAGGGAGAAATCATAGAATTACAGTTGCAGAAGAAAAGTGTTGAAGTCCCTCAAACAGATATAAATGAAGTCAAGGAAGTATGTAAGATGTCATGCTAAGAGAATAACATTCCTTTGTTAGGAGAGTGGATGAGAGGAAAAGTACCAAGCACCGGAGGAGAGTACGAGAGGAATTTTTGCATAATCTACTTCCTCACGGCCTTGACTATGATAAGGAGATTACCTTGAATGCAGTTTTTTATGGATGGCTCCTCAATAGTATTATGATTGACACGGGCATGGAAGTTAATGTTCTCACCTTGGATGCATGGAATCAAATGGGAAGGCCCCATTACAACC
Source organism: Taxus wallichiana var. yunnanensis (assembly GCA_018340775.1). Taxonomy (NCBI): domain Eukaryota; kingdom Viridiplantae; phylum Streptophyta; class Pinopsida; order Cupressales; family Taxaceae; genus Taxus; species Taxus wallichiana. The sequence goes on from CM031240.1 coordinate 145,778,318, forward strand.
ATCTTTAAATGTGTTTTATATGGCTAACAAGACAAAGGCAATTCCCATTGGTGTTTTAAAGGATGTTGTTATAACTATCCAAGGGGGAAAATTCATTGGAGACTTCGAAGACTTGGCACTTACTGAGGTAGACAACTTTCTAGCATTACTTGGGCTACCATGGTGTTATAAGAATAATGTTGACTTACGTTTCAATAAGGGGTATATAATTTTTAAGAACAAGGAGAAGCATGTTATCATTCCTTTGACGAATGGAAATTCAATGCCCTATACTAAGCCTTTGGGAGAAGAAGACCTAGACTAAATCTATGTGTGCACTATCAGAGACCTTGAGGTTGTGCATCCAACAAAAGAAGGAGTTATTCAGTGGGAAGACACTCAATTTGTAAGTGATACCACTAGTGTGGCATGTGAAAATTGGGCACACATGACATATGAGTTAGTCGGAAGGCAATTAAGAGGCTCTGTGACAAGAGTGACAAAGACACACTCAATCAAGTTCCCGGGAGGAAGATAGTTATTGAGTTACACTTTGGGAAGGTAACCCCGATATTTTATTGCAAGAAATGGAGACCCAAAGTGGAGATGTGATATCAAAAGAAGAAGTATGATTAGCTATAATTTACACGAGACCACAATAGGTTCATGGAGAACCCATTGAGATAAACTTCTAGAGTGGCATGAGGTGAGAATCATGTTTTCTGTTAGGTTTCTTTGAAGCATTGCCCCTACTGCTATACAATACTATCACAGGAAGGAACCCAACTCATTTCATGTCCAAGCATGTGAGAAGGCCTAGATGGAAGGAGTGGAAGCCTTGCCTCCATCACTATGGGTGCATAACATTTACTCCACCTTATAGGGCTACACACACACATGGTACATTCATTCGAACTTCATCTCTAGATAGGAAACTAACTAGAGTTGACAATTTACCTTATTCAAACCTTTAAGTATCGAAGTACAAATCCATCGATGAATGAGGTGTTGTAGATTGTTAAATGACTAACTATGGGAGATAGTGCCATGGTGGAGGATAGAATACTTGATTTTTTGGGAGAAAGATACTTAGAAGTGCATTTCAATGAGGAATAATTAGAGGAAGACAACTTGAGTGCACTTTCATGGAAAAAGAGAAAGGAAAGTTGGTCTAGGTAATATATGGTGAACATGTGGAGAACTTAGATGTTAACCATAATGCTGGTACATGTGAGGTGATGGATAGTGTTGATGCAAAAGCATGCACCTACCATGAACCCCTAAAAACTATGAAGGTTAAAATTGGCTCGGATCACGGAACCTAAGGAAACTAATATTGAGGATTACCGGTCAAAGGGAGGTTTCAAACATTATTGATCTATTACAAAAATTTCAAGATTTTTTTGTGCGGGTACCATGAGCTTAAATTATTTCACCACTTTATAGGAGAGATTAAAATCAAGTTGAAGGATGTTGCACACCCATTTCGAAGAGATCTTATCGAATGAATCAATCTATGCATCGTGGTCAAGGAAGAGATTAAAAAGATTATTACATTAGGCATCATTGAGATTGTTGAGGAACCTAAGTGGATAAGTCCGATGGTCATCAACATTAAGAAGAATGGGAGGATAATTATTTGTGTTGACTACGTGGATTTGAATGTAGTGTGTGTCATTAATCCTTTTTCGACCCCCTTCACCGAGGAGATCCTGGAAGGATTAGCTAGGCATGAGATCTATTCATTTGCAGATGGATTTTTAGGGTATCATCATGTTAGAATTGTAAAGAAAACTTTCACCATTGAATGGGGAAGTTTTCTTTCATGGTCATGCCATTTGGGCTGAAGAATGCCTCTGTTGTGTTTTTGTGTTTCAGTTCGGAATTTTAGGTTTTCATCCATGAGTTTATTCAAGTCTACCTAGATGATTGGATGGTTTATAGACTAGTGAAATACCACCGTGATAACTTGAGACGTATGTTTGAGAGATGTAGGTAGTTGAGTATATCTCTCAACAATAAAAAAATGTGTTTTCACTACTCCATTTGGTACCTTGTTGGGACATATCATAAGTAAAGAAGGCTTGCTAGTGGATCCTACCAAAGTTTCAATTGTTATGGAATTTGGGGAGCCTACCAACCAAACCATGGTGCACGGATTCTAAGATTATTAAGGTGTATGCCCAAGATCACCATGCCATTGTAATAATTGGTGAAGCACAAAAGTACATTTCATTGGGGAGAGGAGTAGGATATGGTGATTGACACATTGAATAATAGGATTATCACTATGCCCATATTACGCTTTCCCTCTTGGGATAAGCCATTCCACATACATGTTGATGCTTTAGGGATGGAAATTGGAGTAGTATTGGCATAACCTAGTGAGGGGATTATTGATCACCCTCTATGTTTTACAAGTAGGAAGTTGACCCTAGTAGAGAATAACTATACTATCTTTGAGCGTGAGACGTTGTCGATGATTTACATGCTACACAAATTTAGGTAGTATTTTTTATAAAACCATTTATATTTTACATGGTCCACATGGCATTAAATTACTTAGTGAACAATTTCATTTTACAAGGGCGCATATGCTTTCTTGAGTTATATTCTTTTAGGATTTTGAGTTTATGGTTGTAGATTTAAAACCGAGTAAGAGTAATTTGGGTTCTAACCATTTATCAAGGATTGACTCAAGAGAGGATGCACTGAGCATTGAGGATATAATGCTAGATGCACATTTTTTTAGATTGCATCACGCACCCTATGATTTGGAATATATCATTGTGTTCTTAAGAACGGGTTTGGTGTTGGAAGGAATGAAAGTATTGGAGAGGAAACAATTAGCTATACATGTCACGCCCTATATGTTAATTGGTGGGGACTTATACAAGTTAGGTTGTGGTGATTTCTTATGCCGATGTGTACTAAATCATGAGTGCATTGTAATCCCGGAGGAAGCATATGGTGGGATTGGAGGACAAACTATGTATGAAATGCCACCCGCGTGGAAGATCTTATTGGTAAGTATTTGGTGGAAAACCCTTTACCATGATTGTATTGAGTTATGCAAGGCTCGTGATCATTTCCAACACCTTGGAAAGTGAGGAAGAATAAATAAAATTCCCTTGAGGCCGATAGCTAGCACTGAACCATTCGAGAAGTGGGAAATAGACTTCAAAGGCCCTATTTCACCTGCCGTCAAGGTCTAGCTCACACTATATCATTACTTATACTAATTACTTAACATAATGAGAAGAGGTAGCACTTACGAGGGATTTCACAAAGTGGCCACATCAATAATATTTTCGTGGGAAAATATAATCAGCAAGTATGGGTGACCTCTCGAGTTTAACTAGTGACTGGGGTACTCATTTTTGAATGAGATAGTTAGGATTTTGTTGGCAGAGTTCATGGTGGCTCATCACAAGACTACTCCTTACCACCCTCAGGCTAATGGGACAGCTGAGGCATTCAATAAGATACTAAGTCACATGTTGACCAAGATTTATTATTTTTGAGATAGGATTGGGATGAAAAAGTCTCAAATTTGTATATGGATGTTTAGAAAAACTTATAAGATATTTAAAAAGCCACACCATTTAGATTGGTGTTTGGCGTGGAAGCTATTTTACCAAGAGATTTTATGCTACCCGCTCTATGTATTGTGTGTGTAGGAGTATTGGCCGATGAACATGAATTACAAGAGTGCATGGATAAGTTAATGTAGTTGGATGAAAGGAAATAACTTGCTAGGTGGAGTCGAAGACCGAGAAGGTGAGATAAAAGCATGGCATGATTGTCACATTAAGAATAAACAATTTGATGTTGGGCGACGGTTTTACTTTATGATTCCAAGTTTCGTGCCATCCGGGAAAATCAAAGTACATTAGTTGGGGACATATATTATATCTTACATCCTTGATTTAGGCATGTGCTAGTTGACAAAGACCTTTGGATGGGACAAGTTTTCCAGGTTATTTCAATGAGATTAGGTTGAAGCCCTACTATAAATAAGTCTTTTTTGTGTTTGTAAATAAGGTAGTATTGCCAATTAGATTAGGTTTCCCTTAATGCATTTCCCTTTTGTGTGTTTCCTTTGTCATCATTTTTATTTTTTTTCTATTTGGTATTGTGTTGCGCGTTGGTGCACCAGTAGCTAATTACATTGTAAGTGATTCCATGCATAGAGGACTGCACATATATTTAGTGTGGGGTGGATTGGAAGATATGTTTGGATATGGTTGACAAATTCTTTGAGAAGATGGACTGATTGGGAGACTCATTCTGAATGATTAGCACAAAGGTAGAAGAATGAGTGGTATGGTGTATAAGGTGTTCAAATTCATGTGGTTATAAAGGTGTGTTGAGAAAATTTTAAAGACCACACAGAAGAGAAACAATGATCGCGCAAAAGATAACAAGAGGAAGGTGGAACCATGGGGAACTACTTGGTGAACAACACAAAGGTTATGTACTTTGGCATAATGATGCACATGAAGGAGGTCTATGGCAGTTGAAGTAGTTTTGGAGTGTCAAAGGTTATAATGCGATGCATCAAGGGAAGTTGTGAAATTTGATTTAAGTGGAATAAAGTGATTTATTAAAAAGAGATGTTAAGACATGTGGTCGGAGGAACTTTAAGGTGTTGAAAAAGTATAAATAGAGGGTAAAGGTAGTCATTTCAACTAATTTTCCTTAGAGAATTTTTTTTTGGTCCTAAGATCGAAGTGTGATGATGATTTTAAGAAGAAAGTGAGCTACTTGTCATGAGCCAATAGAGTTGTGTAAGATGTAGTGTGATATTTTGGCATAGCAAGAGGGAAAGAAGACAACATGACAGGAGGGGTTGCATGAGAGAAAAGCATGAAATTTTTCATGTCCGAATAGATAAAGGAGAAGGTAAAAGAACCTATGGCATAGAAGAACAAAAAGAAATGAGATAGCACCCAATAAATCTTGTATAAAGAGGCGGTGGTGGAAAAGGAAGAACCCGTAGAGGTCTATTGGAAATGCATTACCATCCATGGGATATTAAGACAGAGAAGTAGAGTTTGAAGTTGTACATATGAAAAATTAGTTGATATAACCATAAAACGAGTGAAAATGATAAGCCGATGAAGGAAGATTTGGTTTCAAACACTTCAACAAAGAGATGATATCGAAAACCCTAAGGTTGATGACTCAATACAACAAGAGTTATAGAAAACTAGACTTTTGAAGCTATAGGATTTGTCATTATTTGTTAAAAACACCCCTCTATTGAGGTGATTGATGTCATAGGTACGCAAAGACTTCTTCTACTTTGTGGGAAGAAGGATGATAATTACAAGCCTTTTAATTAGGATAGTAACATGCTTGCAAAACACCTGGTGAAGACATGACATTTGATTTATGTGCCACTACAAAAATTGAGGAGTTAGTGAAAAATTAGACTATGAGAAAGGGATAAGGGCTCAGTGTTTACGGATCTTCCGACTCAGGATTCGAGACTCACTTCTTGACTCATTAGTTATGGGTTGGGTGCATCGAGAGAGGTGGACGGACATCAACAAGAGGTTCTTATATGTGGCCTACAAAGTGTCCAAGTGGGCACATTACAATTTTGCACAATTTATTGCAAGCAACATTATTGAGGAGGTGTGAGTGCAGAATGAGGTAGGAGAAAAAATCACATGGGGCTCCATACTTTTGTTAATCATATTATGGGAAATTGATGGGTTAGATGGGAACATATGGGTTCAACCACTGCGCACTCATCTCTTGCAATGAGTTTGCGCGTAATTCACTTGTGATGGATCCATTTATAGAACCTATAAGAAAAAAATGAGCATATGGTATGAATGGTTTCACGATGCCTTTAATAATGAGTGGTGTATTCCCCATGAATTTCCACAAGTTGTTGGGGATCGTGTAAAATTTTTAGTCACACAACACTTTGTTTGGAAAAGTTTACAATGGCCAAAGGAGAGATGGGGTTGTGGTGTAAGCTCCCATTCCCTTTCACTACTAAGTACTTAAAGTGAGCCATCAACCAAATAAAGGAAACGTAGAAGCTAACTTTTGATGTAGATAATGTGGATGCTGATGTCCATACCTTCCTCGTAACATACATGTATAACACATGACCTACCTATGTCGAGGTTTTGGAGCTGGATTTTTGGACTTGTACCACAATTAAATATCACCATCAAGGGTTACGTCCCTTGGGTATTTTGGAGCTGCAACCCCAAAACATAATGGGTGATTAAGGTGGAGATTAAAGACTCCCCTTTCCAAAGCTGAAGGAGGTGCCAATCCCACCCATTAAAGAAGTTCAAGTCGAAAAAGAGGAAGAAGAAGAATAAAGTGAACGGAAATTGGACACCTCCGGAAGAGGAAGTATTATATGTGTCGCAATGGTAACAAGGGCATGAGAACATCATAGTAAAGGTGGCACTAATGCTTCACTTCTAGAACATGAGGGAGAGAAGAAACAGGAGGAAGAAGAACTATAAGAGAAGAAGTATAAGACACATGATGCATTGATCTCGTGACATGCTTGGAAGAAGGGGAGAAGGAGGACCACACTACCTTAAGGGTGGAGTTAGAACCAAATCTCAAAAGAATAGGAAAAGAGAGCTAAAGCTAAAGCAAAAGATATGGGTGAGGCATGTGAGATGGAAAAGGAGAATTCTGCAAAAGGATCGAGATAAGATTCTAATGCATGAGGCCTCCCCTATAAAGACCACCAACCCAAAAGAAAAAGATAAGGGTGACTCCTTTACTATAAAGGAGGATAAGGGATTCACCCGGGTTCAAAAAAGAAATGATCAAAGCATAAGGTAAAAAGAAAGAAATGGACACTCGTGTCCCCTCATATGGACTTCATGGATGACCCCACAAAGGTATTACATGCAAGGATTTAGGATACCCTTACCCCAGAGAAACTACATGGTTGGGATCTTATGGATCAAGCAGGGGATGCTCCAAAAACTAGATAAAGGCTAAGTTGGAACCTTCATTGCCACTCGAAGAGTCTAAATTTTAGGTCAACAATCATGTGATCGAGACCGTTCATCTAATGAAAAATGAGGAGATACATATAAAGTGGTGCATCTTAACCACCTCATAGATGAGAAGGCATGCAATGCACTCGCAGTAAGATGTACTCGGAGTTGTTTAGGTGCATCTTGGATGTAGGGGCCATTATTTGAACCTTATTCGTGGTGAAAAGGGAAAATGAAAAGGAGATAGAAAGATTGCACCAAGGACCGAAAGGTGAAAGTGCAAACCAAGGAGGGGACTATGATTGATCCGGTGCCCTCTTCAAAAGCATTTTGGGACAATGTCTAGAACCTGGTGAGCTAGGTCGGGATAGATTATGGGGACGAGATGGAGTATCTCGAAGACCTTGTAGGGATGTTACTTGCAAACATCAAGGATGGCACGAGGATTAAAACTATAGAGCTCTCCAAGGAGAGAGAAGATAACAAAATATTTATTGAAGCCCAGATCACTGAGTTAGAGGATTTACTTACTCAATGTCGGTCATCAAAAAGGACTTTGTTGAGAGCAATAGTCAGGGGACAAGAAGTCCCTCCTCTTTAATGGGAGAGGTTCCCTTATTTAAAGACCAAGCTTATTTACATATGTACAACACATATTTTTAATGAGGAACTTGGATATCATGAAAGTGTTTCAAAATAGAATGGATCATCAATACAAAAGTACAGAGGAATGAAGTAATGGAAATGAGCAGAAAGGCATTCTCCAGAACTATAGATAACAAAATAATTCCTTATGTATGCCAGAATAAAATTATTTGGAATAAACCATTTGCATTTGAATCAATAAGATGCTATTGCAAAGACACAAAGTTCCATAAATAACACCCACAAGAATACAAAGCTTCTTGACATAATACAGACAAATGATTCAAAAGTATTCAGCAGATAATGATAAAAGAACAAGACCAGATAGACATAGGAGGGAAAAAATCTTGTATTGATTTCTTTTTTGCTCTTTACACTTTCAAAAATAAGCCAAGTTCCAGCCCTGAAAATGGTAGAGAGAGACCATTATATAATTTTACAAATCAGTTACACTTGGTAACTACTTCTTTTAACTAAAATGTTTAGTTAAAGGGATGCTTGATGTAAAACCCCCAACTAATTACAATAAGTCCAAAATGAGAAAAAGGAGAGAGAAGCTAGGAGGGGAAAACAAGTGCTCGTGAAAGGGCCCACCGACTGAGGAGCCCACGACTTGAGGATCCACTATCTAAACCTTTTCAATGCCTATGCAATGTCTCTCGCCATGTGAAACCAATGTGTTGGCAAGAGTTTGGTCAAGATCCCAAACATTTCTCCATTTCTTTATCGAACTCGGTGTGCGTATGATACTCTTTATTAGCTTCCTCAATGGCAGATTGGAGAGAGCAGATTTCCTTTATCTTATCTTTAGTAATGGAGTCCTCCTTGAACAAGTTTTCTTTGACAAAAGATCTGAATTGAGTCTTAATTTCTTGGAGGGAGAAAGGCACACCTGAAGTCTCATCGTGGAGGTGACAGTGAATATCCTTGAAAGTAGATACCACCAAAGTCTTGAAAGCCTCTCCTTTCTACCAACTATTCCTTAATTCTCCCAAAGCCTCCTCCAACACTTTGATTTTCCACTCCATGCTGAATACCCATGACTTTGACAAATTATCTTTAACATCATCAAAGACCTTACTCACCATCAATAGATTTTCATTAGTCTATCCCATCAGGTGAAGGTCTACTATGCAGCTGCTCCAAAGTTTGAGTTCTTTATCCATATTTCCAATTGTGGAGGAGAGCTTCTGTTGCAGATTATTTACCTTCTCATTGAGCTTAAAGGCTTCACCAATGAAATTCAACCCTGCAACAATCATGTCATCCACCATGGCCTCCATAGCCCTCCCATAGATGGAGTACCTGTGTATATCCTTGATGCTCTAGACTTCATCTTGACTGAGGATCTAAAACTTTATCTTTAGACAAAGTGACTTGATGAAACCAGAAAGTACTTGAGCCTGCTCCTCCAACTGCTCTATAGTTTGTTGTCCTTTTTCTACCCTCCCAATGACCCTGGTTACTATTTCTTGAAGATTGTGTATTTCACCTTCAGGAGTAGACTCTCCCATTGAGATCCTTGAAAGTTCCAAATCGGAGGCTTGCAAATCCTACTCTGGCTTATCAACTTTGGGCTTGGCTATCTCAAGGAATTGTTGACCTTGGGCATCAGTCACTATCCTTGAAGTGGTTCTCACTTTCTTGGTAGGAGTAGAAGGAGTAGTACCCAACAAGGCCGCCACAACATCAAAATTGGGCCCTAAGATCCGAGAAGAAGAATTCCTCTTCCTACTATCAACAAAAGGCTACACCCATGCAAAAGTGGAAGAAGAGGAAGAGGGAGGAGCAAGAGAACCAAGAGTGAGAGAACTCATGGCACTTAGAGTGTTTACCACTATTTCCTCCAATAGAGATGTGAGTGGAGTAGATGAGGCTTCTTGGACAGAGGAATCCATGGTGCTTGGAGGCTCGGTGCTATGAATTTCTTGCTCCTTATCCATTGGGGTTTCTGAAGCACCTGCAAGAATTGGCATTTCACTATCTTCACTTTCACTGAGAACAATGATGTTCTCTCGGCCCTGAAGGTAATTCTAGATGTTTTGATGGGGGTCTTCCTCAATGGGCTCCTTTTTAACTTCCTTTACCTTCTTTTGATATACCTGAGTGGAGGAGGAAGGAGTTGAGGATTCAGGTCCTTTACTTGATGAAGCAGGAGGATTCTGCATGTACCTCTGAACTGGGTGTTTGTGCCTCCTTCCTTGGTGTCAAAGTGTCTTTGGAGGAGGATTCTCCTGCATTCTTCCTCAGCTCATGAACCTTCCTGTCAATCCAGACTTTGGTTCTTACTAGGACAGGAGCTAGAATCTCAGCCAAATCATCTTTTTCTCTTTTAAACCAGTCCAGATCCTCTAAAGGCGTATGCTTGATCACAGTTTCATACTCATATGACAATAAATTTATGTTTTCATCTTGAAGCCCTTCAAGAATCTGATACAGGTTAAGCTCTTGTATTAACTGAAGGGGAAACCTACCATAATGCCTCCGTCTGGCCTCAAAATCATTTGTGCAAGTCAGCCCAATAATCCTCAGTGTCTTCCCTATGATGGTAGTTGATTCTGAGATTCAACTCAATAAATTTATTCAATTCAAAACAAGTTCTGGGCCTGAAGAAGTGGACAGTGATGGGAGCTAGGGCTCTCTCTATGTTCTGGGCATCCAGAGTTGTCTTGCATGTATAGTTCCCCAAAGATATGGGGAAGTGTAGACCAGTGATTTTCTTATCTCTGCAGGTCCTGTGCAATTTGTCCAATTGTCTACACACCTCAATCAGAGCCATCTTATCATTACAGAATATGGGGAGCTTGAGAGGAGTGCTCTCATAACCGGCTAGCCTGATATAAGAGAATCTTCTGAATTGAATGAAGTAAGCTCCATACTTTGCTATCAAGCTCATGGCTTCATCAGAAAATCTCCTAGCAGTGTCACTCTCTAGAAGCCTCACAATGTACATGGTGAAAGCATCATTCACCCTCCTGAAATTGTGATTACTAGTGTCCAAGGTGAACTGAGGGCGTAAGCATATATGGGATCACCCTTTTGAGCATCAATGTATGTGAAGCCAAACCACTATCTGGATGTTGCTAGGGTATACATCAGATAAGAAGTCATGTAGAACTTCTTAGTTTGTTGTACATTAGACAGCTGCTCTGTCAAGTACATGTAGATGATGTTCTGAGTACCCTCATAGACTATGTTGATGAGTGGGCACATCCAGAAGTGGAACTCACTAGTAGAGGGCAAGCCCATGACCCGAGCTAATAGGATTATGAAGTCAGATAGCTCCTCATTGAAATCGGCCCTAAACAAAGCTTTTGATAGTCAGGATGCCCCCTTCTTAGGGTTCTTCAACCATGACTTTGCTACTCTGGCTTTGTATTTCTCATTGTCTTGATCAAAAAGGGCATGTGCTTGATTTTGGGAGATTACCACAGAATTTTCCATCTCGGGATCCTTAGGGCAGTGGCAATGGTGGCGGCATCAAGCTTGGCAATGAGCTCCCCGTGCACGTTGGTCAATTCACTCGTATCGGGATTGAAATGAGCTCCGTAAGCAAGTACGGTGTTGGCACACTGCACCGAGATTGGGAAACCCACAAAGCAAATGTGAGGCCGCTATCATTAATCATTTGTGCCATAGGAGAGGGGTTCGGGTCTGTCAACCTGGTCCAAAAATCACCAAAGTCTAGGTGATGAACTTCACTGTCCCCAATATCAGAATGAAAGACTCAAGTGGAGAAACCTGCTCCTGGCCTTGGAACTTAATCTTCATACTGATAGTGCTTGAAAAACAAACTTACAGCTTGAATCCATGATGAAAAATGTAGGGGAAATGGGGACGCAAGCAGATGATTTCAATTTGCAAGGGCAAGAGTGAATGGCAATGAGAAAGCAAAGTGTGTAAAAATGTGTAGGGGGCAGCCATTAAATAGTCATTTTAGGAGAGAGAAGGTTATTAAATGTGCATTAAATTCATATTCACCAACTCAAAAAGTAAGCATCGGGAAGAGCAGGAAAAATTAGCCTGGATGGCCTTTGGTACATTTGGGACATGAGGGATGCGAAAGTGTGACTCGGTTGATGCGGGTGATGTGGGGATAAAATGCACAAATGCTTTTGGGACATGAGGGACCAAAGTACATGAAGTGCACGATGTGGCCGACATGGGCGATCGGGAAATAGAGAGCCCAAGTGAACTTGGGATAGTTGGAACAAAAATTTCGACATCCCGCAAGCTAAAAATTTTAGAGAAAGTGGTTGATCGGTGAATAGAGAGCCCTAGTGAACTTGGGACACATGGGACAAAAATGTCCGACATGCCCGCAAGTTAACATAAAACGCAAATTTTTTCTAACTTCTCAACTTTTCTCTTTACCAGAACATCAAAAAGGTGTCAACTCAAAATTTTCAATTTTTGACTTTTGAAAGAGAGGAAATTTTGAGAGGACAACACTCAACTCAAGGAAGTGAACATATTGGCAGATATGGGCTTCAATAGTTACAGGAAGTGTGAGCCCATCATTGACGTATGGGTGACAGATGAGGAGGCCACCCTCAAGGATTTATAGGAGAAGATCCCCACTAAAAATTTTGAGCACACACAATTGATTATTGATACCACATCTCAAAAATATAAGATAAAAATAAAGCACGAGAAGATGGATTTCAAGATTAGTGAGCTTTAGGATTCCATCACTGAGCGAGATGGAAGAGTTCAAGGGTATCTATGCGGAGCTGTTGGTAGCTATAAATGTGCTCAAGGGAAAGGTTGAGGAATTCATCCCAAACCAAGTTCCCAAAGACATTGTGGGAGAAGTACCAGGAAAAACTTTAGTAGAATTGAAGGCATGGGAGAAGTCAAGGAAGAAACAGATGCAGAGTTCGATGAAATCCTCTATTTGCTCACTTAAATGATTGAACCACGTAGCATTTTTTCCTTAGAAAATTTTTGGTCATTAAGATTTTGTTCAAGAAGCGAAAAGGATTGATAGGGGTGGAAATTGAATTAGTGTGGGGTGATTTTGGACCCCTAAATTGACCAAGTACGAGGTGTCAAGGTTTGTGGCATGCGAAGTAGGGTGTGAAAACACGTGTGAAAGTATCTCTTGGGGATGCACGAAGGATCACATATAGGTAGGATGGATTCAAGACTTAGTCGATTTTGGACTATGAGTAAATTCATGTTAAGGGAATGAATGGAAAAGTGACCAAATACAGTTATGGATAAGCTATAAATACTCATAGCTCAAGAAAAGAATATTCTAGGGCATCATTACGGTTATCATGAAGGGATAAGGAGCTGAGTTTTTTATGGATTAGATGGCACTTGCATGCTAAGGATACTCAATTAGGGAAATGCATGATGACATTTATTAGAATGTTCTTGGGTAGTGGTTACGCGATCATGGAAGATTCCTTTAAGCCTTTTTCTTGTAGTTTTGAGTGGTTAGAAGAGATTCCTTCTTATGTATGGTTTTTCATGACGTGAGAGAGAGAGAGAGAATACGTGTGTGTGTGTGTAATAGGATGGATAGAGAGGGAAATACGTGATTATAAGTTCTGTAATGAAGCTATGATATAGAGCATGTTGAGGTTCTACTACTATATTATCTCCATCCATGGAATCCTTAATGTATTCTTGGCTACTGTAATGTGATAAATTAATACAATGGAATGGTTCTGAACATCTGTATTATGGATCTTGATCTATGTGTTCTCTTTATTTTCTATGAATTCATACCCTTGTGTTCTTGATATTATTTAGGGTTTATCTATGATATTTTTGTAATGTGATCATGTTTACTTCCATATGTGGTGTGTCTAAACCTAGATCTAGTTCTTGATCTAGGTTGTAAGAATGACTAATTTCTATCTGTGCAACCATCTCTTTGTTAATGGAGAACATTCTCATGAAGCTCACATAAAAGAGGGGCTCAGAACTTGTGTGTGCCTCGGATGAGCATCCAGTCCATTCTAGATGATGTGCCGGTGTGCTTGGGTTTTGAAGAGAAGTAAGAGTTAAATAGAGACTACACTTACTCTAGCATCATCATCACCTATTATGATCATCATTTAGTGATATACACTTTAGGCTAAATCATCACTCCTTCGATCATCTTTTCATGATATACACTTAGGCTACAATGTCATGCACACTTCATCTCTATGTCACATGTCATCACTACACATTCACCACATGCCCACTACACACAACCCATAGCTCAACCATTTCCCGATGAGAATCTCTTTTATTGTTCATTCTTGACTATTGAGGGGAATAAACAAATGAACCTCATTGTATATAATTCCATTCACTCGGGGAGCACATAGATCCTATCATTTACTCTACATTTTTTCCATACATCCATATAATCTGCATATCTTCGATGCATTTACTCTTACTTTCATTTACTTGTACATGTACACTTTATTACACATACTAGATAAATATCGTGTATGTCATTATCATCATCATACACACATGTGCATTCAATTTCTTTCTAGTTGTGATCGTAGACTCTACATGTCCATTACATGCAACATAGATGCTTGGCTCTAGTCCCACAACAGTTCCTAGGGGCATCCACATTCGTACACTACAGGTGTTATTATTTCATTTTTGTTCATAACACACTACTTTATTGGTTTACACATGCTTTGACATATGTTTTATATTTCTAACATGATAATGGTGTTTCATGTGCAACATTTTCTATGCAGGATATTTTCTTCCATACTTGTTTGTTATATTGTCTGTTATTTCTTGTTCTTGTTTGCAAGGGATTTTCCCTTTGTCTTTTGTGCATGCTTGTGTTGTTTTTGCTTCATCAACCTTATTTGTCTTGTGACATCGTGGGTGATGTCCCATGTTTGTAACCCACTCTTCATGGTCTATATTGTCTTCTTGGGTGTTTACATTATCTACTTACATAATGTCTATGTAATTTACAATTGTCTTATACATGCATGTTTTTCTTTATTCATATTAACACTTGTCTCCCAACCACTTGTTTATATGTGCCTTATTTTTTACCAAGCACATCCCCCCTATTGGGAAGATTTTTAGTTTCAAAATGTTGATCCTCTCTTTAGGGCCAAATCCTCCTACAATGATGTCACATGCACCCCCAAATAGGGGAGGCATTATTTTGGTTTACACACAGGACACAACACAATACCGGTATAATTCTATTTTCAATTTTTGTCCATGACACAATGGGTTACATAATGAGTGAGTTCATCACATCCTACGAACTCTATACACAACGGATTCTATAGGGAATATTTTCCTTAGCACATGTGTGGTTACACACCAACTGCATTGGTGTTTTATATAGTAGGAAGTAGTTAAAATTTGGAGGAAAATACTAGGTAGTTTTTACCTACACGTATTCCATTACATTGGCATCGAGACCACCAAAAACTAGGTAAGTACAGAGATCTCTTGATTCGGGAAGCAACTACAGGTTGGAGGATAAATCATACTTTCCTCCCTCGCACTTCTTCATCCAAAGTGGCATGAGAACAACCACAAAACTTTCACTTCATCAAAAGGATCCTTTCTACACCCCTTTTATCATCACAGATCAGCTGAAAATGTTTTTTTCATTTTTCACACTTTCATTACATGATTTTTTTACATACATATATGCATTATTACACACATTTTTACACATATACATGCACATTTGACTACTTGATTATCTTCTCTTTTACAAAGTCTGTCCATATGGGAAGCAAGTAGTCAACATAAAAAATAACATCACACTAACATGTAGGTACATCACACACATCGACATTTGCACACAAGCTTCGCCCTAGGTTCACTCTCATCACCTTTTTATATTTTTTTGCATCTTTAGTCTCCACGCTCCATCTTTTTATTAGTTTGTTCCTTGTCTAGTCCCTCGACATGATTTCTACAAAAATTTACATGGATATCGGTACACATCTCTATCTACTTTATGTTACCAAGTATTCTTCTCGCCAACATAAAGTGGGGAAAATATAAACAAAAATCATGCACTTTGATTCATTATCTAGTCTTCTTCACATACTATTGTTTGCATGATTCCCAAGCAAGAAGAGTAATGATTAACCCATGTATTTGACCATCATTTTTTGTTTTCTATTTGCTACTTTCAGTTTTGCACCTTTATTGTCCCATCTTTGTTTCATACTTTAATTTAACCTTTTCAATACTAGAGCACCCACCAAGATGCCAAGACCAGCCGCCCTCGTCTCCTCGGGGTTCCCCTTCCTCTTTACACTTTTCTATCACCTTTTAGGTCCTTTCTAATCGTTTGAGCATTTTATCTTTTTGGTAGTTGGCCTTTTCGGGGTTAATTACGAAATTTAAGCGAAGGAATCATATAAATTTAAATTTATGTTATCATAATAAGGGACCAAACACTAAGCACTTACTACCACCACCTAAGGTTGCATCCATCAAAGGAATTTATAGCTACATTTGCATCCATCTAGCTCCATCACAAGGCACAAAGGTTGGTTCATTTGCATCATACTTAATAGGAGGGGAGTTTATTGTTTCCATGCACACATTTATTGCATTCTACATCTAGTTACTTGTTCACTTCTTCATAAAGTGTGACTGGCACAATAAAAACCTAGGAACAATTACATACACACACTTATAACTACATTGGTTCTAAGATGTAATGAAATGCTCAAGTGATAATTCCATTAATTTAGTAGATGAGGACAATCCAACCCCTTCATGTGCATCTTTCATTTTTAGGGTTTTGATGCTTGGTTTGGGGTCTTGTAGGTGATTCTTCCATTGTAAGTTTACGATAACATCAGGAAAAGTGTAGTGACATACACGCGGTAAGAAGTGAAGGAGTGCAGACATATTACGACCCTAAAAATCAGGTTTTTAACCATCTCGTATAGACTAGAGCACCCATAATTTAGACCGGGGCTCCCATGGGTGCATCTATCCTTCCATAGGCACTCGAGCCTAGTAAAATCCTCCGGGTATGCCTTTTCTGCTCCTCTGTGTGATAGTTTCCTCCTCCTATTCAACTAGTCTCCACTGTGACACAATCCTATGGTATCTTCAAATCATCTAAGGATATTCCAACTCTCTTTATACGTTAGGGTGTATACATTTTATTGCTTATCTTACTTGGGTATTATTTCAATATTTTATTATTCATTTATTTACTCTAAACTTCCACTAGATTAGGCTAGGATATTATATTTTAGCATAATTAGGGGCATCTGCATTTCTTACTCTCACATATTATAGGTGTTATCCTTTCATTATGTACTACTAATTTATAGCACATTACTTTCCATTGATAAATACATGCTTTGACATACTTTTTATCTTTCTAACATGCTAACGATTATTTCATGTGTAGCATTTGCTTTGCCTTTGTAGGACTATATGTCACCATGGTTGTCTCGATACATTTTTTTGCCATTGTATGCTATTGTTTTTGGGCTATGTCTTATGTCTTGTATGATTATTTTGTGCCTCTGGGTGATTCAAACATGACTGTCTTCTAACATTATGAGTCATGTCCCATGTATGAAACCCGATTTTTGCGGTCTACTTTATTTGTACACTTGTTTAATTACATTATCTTCCATTGTATGTTTATCCCTTTTTCTACTAACACATGTTACTAGCCACTTTATTTGCATGTGCCTTGGTTTCTACCATGCACATCCCCTCCCCACATATGGATATAATACAACATAACATTAGGTCTTCACCTTTGGGCTACAATTTCCTATCATCATCGCTTGCACCCCAAATGAGGGGGCATACATTGGGTGAACAAATCACCACTACAATATCTCAAAACTACAATACATATATGCATAGTACAGAAAATGTACAAGTAAGCAATTATAACACTAGCTCATAATCAAACTTGGGTCAAAAACACAACACAGACACCAACGCCTAACATCGGACAACAACACTTAGGTGCTTGTGTCCTCCTATAGGTTCTAATGTCCTAGGTGTACACATGGTTAGCTTATTAGATCAACATAGTACATAGAATCCTATAGAGCATTTTCATTTTTACAGATAATCCTTTAGTTATAGAATGAACGTGTTATGCTTCAATTGGTACAACTCGGAAATAATTCAAAACAATCAGACAATAAGAACTAAATAAGGATGCACCATCTATAATGGTTGTTATCGGGAAAATTCATGGATGGAGAGTAATACTAGACCTCTCTCACCAACACTTTCTCATTGGCATGAGATCGCCCCAAAAATCGCACTTGGCATGAGATCACCCAAAAAACTCACATTTGTCATTACATCACCCAAAAACTTTATCTTTAGAGCATTCCAAGACATATTTCTATTCTTTGCACTCTTCTACATCAGGTGCATATTTTCCTTTTACTACTTACTTTTACACACTTTTACATACTTTACTCATATTTTTCATATACATGACTTTGACTACTATTTTTTCTCTTCTTTTGCAGGTCCATATTTAATACACAACAAGAAGTAGCTTACAATAAAAACACAAGCACAATAATAGGTAGAATACAACACATACACTTCACCCCTAGGGTTATTTTCCTTTCCCGATCTCCATACTTCACTTTGCATCATTTCACACTTCACTTGTCTACTGGCATACTATTCGTTGAATGCTCTATAGGATCATAAGGTACACATATTCAATCTACTTTATTTTATCAACTATTTACTAAACACCATAAAGTGGGAGAAAATGTAGACACAAAATCACACACTTTGGTACATTTCTAGGTCATAAAAGTATACTAGCATTTATATGATTCCTAAGCAAGAAAACTAGTGGTTGAAAACTATCTTTGGCCTCTTTTCTCTATTCTTACTTTCTCTTTGGTCTTAAACACCCTACAGCCTAGTTGGTACTTTACTTTTTATCTTTTATGGATTCAGACTCAAAGTGCCCATCCATAACAACATCTCTCAGTGCTCATGTCCCCTCCGGGCCCCCTAGCCCTTTCTTACCTTACTCGCTCCTTTTGGATATCTTTTATATTTTGGGCATCTTTTTCACTTATGGGTTGACATTTGACATTTTAGTTGTCAATTATGAAATTCAAACAAGGGAATCATATAGATATATAGTTATATTTTCAAAATGAGGGACCAAAAACTAACCATATACTATCATCGCCTAAGATTTCATCCAAAAATCGACTTAAAGTACTCTAAAGAATTCATCTAGAATCCATTCAAGGGACAATGGACTACATACACAACAATGGAAGGGGAAGTTCATTTTACTCCATCTACACATTCTACTACATTTCTACAATCTAGCTACAACCTATTATCATGTGCAACTTATACAAGGTCATCGAGGGCACAATTTTTACACACACTTAGAAGAGTTACATGGAGTCCGAGATGTAGTGTAGCACTCGATTATAAGATCACTCTATCGGGTGACCTCCGAGGTTAGTCTTAATCCCCATATTTCATCTTTCTCTTTTATATTTGATGTGGTTTGTGGGCATGTGTAGGTGAAATTTTGTTTTACACAATATAAGTATCATCGGTGATTAAGAAATGCCATCAGAAATCAACATGAAGTAATTGTGACACCTTTGTGACACACTAGAAATCATATCTTGAGATCCTCTTTAGTCAGTGCTAAGAAGCGGTCTCAAAGCACCCATGCGCCCTTTCTATATCCCAACTGTCCATGTCTAACCTCATTTTATCCTATCATAATTTATAGTGTGTCATAATGGCACTCTTCCTAGTCTCGGTCATCACTTCTCTTTGTGAAGATCGGGCCCATACTGACGTAAATCAACTAAGTCTCTTCATCTCATCCTCTTGCTTAGGGATTCTACTTTACATGCTTATTTTCTTATGTCATATCGTATCTTAGCATATGTATATCAGTGTTTACATAAATTACTCTATAATACTTAGATTTAATTAGTTTAAATTAAGTTAAATCACTACACAAGTATATATTTATGGGGAACTCTACTTATATGAATATTCAAAGGGTTTTTGAGATGTTTTATGGAAAATTTTCCATTTTTTTATTTCTCTCCTAATGAACCTCCTTCTACTCTATTAAATCACTCGAGATAAACAAGATAAATGACTTAACACATGATTCAACTATCATTTGAGAAAATCACATTCATTCTCAAATTGTTATAAAGATGATATTAAGATTGCCTTGCATGTTTGTACATCTCATTTATTATTTATTCATGCAAACAAATAAAGCAAGTTGTGGCATGACCTGGTTTGACCACTTAAACTAACATTATCTTAAAATACTTCCTCAACATAACATGGGAATTGATAATTTTTCCAATATATTTTGTAATGTTGTTTCTATAGGAGTTTCCTTGGTAAAAATCTTGATGAAAACTATGTGAAAGGTACAACATAGAGAGAATCTTAGGTTTTTTGAATTCTACACACTAAAATTTATGTCCACATGCCATAAATTTATTTTGATGGGGCCCATTGTGTTCTCACCTTTTTTGGTGTTGTTTATCAATCATCGTAATCTACTTCTGAAGAATAAAATTTATGTTTTCTTCAAGTTATTGACTTCAAATCCTTTTTTAAAATAATATAGAAATATTATATATTATTTTCAAATATAAAATGGTAGAAAACATGTAAATTCTTGCATTGAATGTTTTTGCACCTTCTATGGACTCTACCTTTTATAGGCGCTCATTATATTTTGCAACGTAATAACATGTCCAAAATAAATAAGTGTACACTCAATGTTGTATGATTTAGTCTCAAGATATTTATCATGATTTTTGGGCCAAAGCTATTAATTTTATGGATTATACTCATAACAAAATCCACATAAATAATTTAAATACGCGACCCTCAAGAAGCTTTTAGAGAGAAAATAAAATCTCAATTGAGCTCCTAAGATTATTTAGATGTAAATAATTGACTAAAATTCCTACATATTTATGAAAGGAACTTCTCCTTAAAGAACTTCTTTCATGTTTTTTATATCTTGATGATGTCAAATGATACAAACTTAACCATCTATCTACATACCATCTTCTCATTTCTATAAGTGTTCACTTGATGAACATTCTCCACATAACACATCATCACCCACATATTATACTATTTTTGACATGCCATCTACATCAATCAAATATTCTAGGATGATTTACCTTTTTTTGACGATGTCCATACTCCTCTTTCACCATGTGCAACTCAATCACTTCCTTGGTGGGTTCAAAAAATATATTTCTGCAATTGGTCCTCTTTATCAAGGGGACATTTACTAAAATATTTTGTTTGCATTTCCCACAACATCCTTTCATTTCTAGGTTACATTTTATACTACTACCCCTATTTTTATCAATATACTCAAGGTAAAATTATAAATAATATTTACACCTATATGATCACACATTTTATAGACTACCTAGTTAATGTGAAAGACCTATGAGTCATCTTTGGGTTTAACCAAATAGATTATTTAAATATCTCCTAATATGTATAATCTGTAAAATTAAACTCATATTATTTTAGTAAGGCTAATAGAAAGTTTCAAAGAGAGATAAAACCATGGAAGAAAATATAGTTCTCTTATAGAGAACAAAACCGGGATTTATTCCATCTTCTAAAAGTAATATATTTTTTTGTAATCATAGATGGATTTATCAAAACAAATAGGCCACAAATGGTAGTATTAAATGATGAAATATAATCAATTTATATTGAGTCAAAAATATGTAGTTGAATCCTTTAAATTTCCACACGAGAGGTTGGTTGTAGTATCAATAAACATAATACATGTCTAGTTACAAAATAAATTTTCCAAGTGGAATGAATGCTTACTTTTAGATTTTTTATCCAATCACTAAAATGAAACCCATCGTCCTCTTCCTTTCTATTATTGCATTTCAGATATGGGAAGTGCATCATATGGAGGTGAAGAGTGATTTTCTTGATGGAGAATTTCATGATGATCATTATGGATTAACTTTCTAGGTTATCCAAGACTCCTTTCTTGTATGGTATTTCAAGAGGTCCTTGATGCCTTTAAACATGCCCCATGAGCATGGTATTCTACAATGGAATCCTTCCATCTTTCATAGGTTTATTGCATTAAAAGTTAAATTTCACTATGTACAATCGGGCAACACCATGATGAGTGTTGTATAAATTTTATGCATGTGAATGAAATCATTCACATAAGAAAACATATTCACTTATTTATAATATGAATTATTACCTTCATTAATAGTTTGAGATGTAAGTCTCAGTAATTTTAAACTACTTTAGTTTTGAAATCACATAATTTTTGTTGTTGTGGATATTTTTTCAAATCCCAAGTAAGCTTAAGATATCTTGTAAATATTTCAAATGAATTACTATAAAATTGTATGTAGACCATTTTTTCCTAATTTAAAACTCATCACCAATTTCTCTATACCACTTTTTAATTATACTTTATATAAGAAACTTATTGGAAACCTTATTTATTGGTCTCACAAGCATCCTTATATCGGTTTTTCCATTGGCATAATTTTTCATTGATTACAATTACCTCATAATTTTTACTGGAAATTTGTTAAAGAGGTTGTTTGTTATATTATATGAACATGTACATATGTAATTCATTAAGGATTAGGTCTCCTACACAATTAGTAGGATCTATTGACTTTCATTGTGTATAGGATATTTCCGATCATAACTCTACATATGTATATGATTTTAATCTTGGTTTGCATCCTATTATTAATTACAACAAGAAGAAACATGATATATCCATTTCTTCCATGAATAAAAAGTATCAAGGGTTCATTATGTCATAGGGCTATTTAGATCCACCATATCTTGTTAGAGTTCACCATTTTAAATGAGCAAACTACTATAATTATGTGCCACACCCAAGGTGTGATCAAATTATCTAGAAACTATGTGGAACATCACTTTAAAAAACACATAGAGGTCCATTTTCACTATACTAAAAAAATGATTCATGAGCACATAATTGATCTACGGTTCTATCATAAATATTTATTGGTGGCATGTATATTCATTCAAACCATCACGAAGATCAATTATTTTCATATTTGAGAAATTGTATAGGGTGAAGGAAGATTTCGTAGGGAGGGGAAGGTATTTTAAGTCATCCTGTCTTCCCGATTGTATTTTACATGGGTGTCTCATCAAGCCTTTTGTTAGGACCCATGTTGTAATTTAAGCCTCAAAACTTTCGTAGCCTCCCTAGGTTTCTCTTAAGGAGGTATTGCTGTTATTTTCTAATTACATATTAGTAATCAAGTTTACTTAGGGAAATTATAAATTTTAATACCTTTTTAGTAGCAAATTTTCTATTTTAAAAATACAAAAAAACTAATATGAAAATTTCACTTCTATAAATTTCTCACAGACACTCACATAGAAAACTATGTTCACCCATTTCACATGGTTTTTTTTTGTGTGATTTTTTTACCATTTTGTTTAATGAGGTAAGCTAACAATTACATTTATAAGGCTCATCACTATATATGAAAGAAATCCTCTCCTCACCTTTATGATCAAGGGTGTAGAATTTTCATAAAATAATATGATTTTTATGTTAAAGTAGTAATTTTTTCTCCATGATTACTATAAACAACCTTAATACATACACCCACATGTATATATGCATAAAAAGTGTGTCATACAATCATACAATAGTGTACGGATAATTAAATACAAAAACATTTCCCCTTAATATGTATTTAGATGAAGAGAAGGATGGAAGAGTACTAAAATATCCCCCTTGACTAAACCTTCCTATATTCCCAAAAGTATCCCGAGTTGAAAAACATTAGGCCTCAAGTATGGAATTTGTGAAGATGTAGGCAACCTAATCATTTGTTTTGGCAATTTTTAAGATCATTGACCTTTTTCTATATCATTTTTCAAATATAACCATATAAATCTCAAGTGTTCTTTATGTCTTACGTGCACCACTTGGTTACAATAAATGTGGATGACATTTTTATCATCACATTAAACTACTTTGTATTGGATTTTGGAATTATGAACTAATAAAACATGCATCGAATCCACATTTAATCACATCTAGTAGAGAAAAATCCATTGTATTCATCTTGAATATTAGAAAAAGAAAGGGTAGAATTTTTTTACAAGATCAATTCACACAATTTTCCCGAGATAATAGATGTATCCTACAATCCACATATGATCATATAGGTGTCCTACTCAATCACTATCTAAATAGCCAACAACTAATATTTTCCCATGAGAAAGTTTTTTTTTCTATTTCCTTATAGGTGTAACCATGAATTGAGGTTTTTCCACCTGAATTTCATTCAATCCCATAATTAGTAGTATCATAATTATGCCATACTAGTTATGGGGTATTATCCAAAATCATTGTAAATAACCATAATACATACACCAACATAAATGCATATACGATAAATCAATTAAAGTTTTAAATAAAAACATTACATGGATTTACAATATTGGTATCATGTCTACCACTTTAGATTTAAATATATGGCATAAACTCACCAATAAACTTTCATCCATAGTGATATCTCAACCCTTAGTTCTTTATGATCTTATATAGATAAGGAAGAGACTAAAGTTAGGGTTTGGAGGGTAGCTATCTTAAAAATGAACCTTATTTTATGTTATTAATAGCGAAAGTCAATCAATTCAATAATTTGATTGATACTTTTCATGATAAATAAATGTGGATAAATGCACTTATTAGCGCATTATCTACAAATATATTACTTATTTAATATTATAAAATCCATCCTAAAATCACAATATTATACAAACAATTATCTAACATATTATAATACGAGTTTTGTTATTTTGTCAATAGTGTGTGGATAATTAACAACACTAACATATTAAAATGCAAGGAGTTATGTTATTTTGTCAATAATGTTTTGAAAATTCATGTGTGATTTGATGGAGTTTGCGATCTTTTGAAGTGGATAGAGATAGGATGGTTTTTTCGTGCTCCAATAGTTGCATAAATCTCATAAGATGCGGGGCCCATATGCCACCCTTGGCTATTATTGTCCTTTTTCTCGGTAAACCTTGATGTCTTATTGTAAAAATGCATTCAACACTTTTGTAATATGCACCATGTACATATTGTATCACACCACATTTAGATATGTGATATGGGTCATGGGTCATTAATCTATGTGGGAATCTATACTCGCGTATATGTAAGTAATGTTGGGTGAGACCACATTGCATGTGTATACTGGTGTTAGGAATATGCTATACATTTATTGATCACGGCATGAATAGATGAGTTAGTTAAGAGACATTTATTATAAGAAAGTGGCTCATGTATTTATATAAACAAACCCCTTATATATTAGAGAGAATTTGATTCCCTTCCATTAATCTACAAGGTTGGACAAAATTTGTAGGAAAGTAGTGTTTTGTATTTTCAACTTACTCTTGCCGAGTCAAATTATGGGGAAAAGGAGGTCATGATGTGTTAAGTTGAAATAAGAATTAATAAGCAATCAACTCATGTATTTATATAAACATACCCTTTATATATTAGAGAGAATTTGATTCCCTTCCATTAATCTACAAGGTTGGACAAAATTTTTAGGAACAAAGTGTTTGGTATTATCAACTTACTCTTGTTGAGTCAAATTATGGGGAAAAGGAGGTCATGATGTGTTAATTTGAAATAAGAATTAATTTTTGTTGTTGTTCAAGGTGTGGTTATGGTCATTGGTATGGCATGGTGTAACATATGATACTTAATACATTGTTATGCACAAGTCATTTGAGTAACTATGTTGGAGTTTAAATGAGTAACTATTTGGTGGTCTTTTATTTGTTAAGGACTTTCATTCTTTATGAAGATGATAAATATTTGGAGTATTCATTTTAGATCTTTGGAGAGGAATGCGCCTATTACCAATACGTAATCAAATACGACATCTAAGTTATTTTGGTATGGCATAAAATTATTGTGAAACTTATGAAGTTGTGTCCTTCAAAAATCACAAGAATTCTTTGAGTATGTAACAATGGATAACCCTATAAATCATGTAGATTCGACTTGCACTTATGGAAAATTGAACTTATGATATGTTAATTTTGTAAGTAAACTAACTAATGACTATATTTCATATCACTTTTAGAAATTATTTATGAAATGTTAATGAGGCATAACATATATTGAAATCCTTAAAAAGAAAATGAAAAATAAATATTAGATATTCATGTTGAAAATACGATACCGATAAATTGAGTTCAAAGTAAATAAATAAGACTATATATATGACATGTCTATATAAACTCTCCAACAAATGGTATAATTTCTCCATATTTTATTTAAATATACGACAGGCCTATATAATTTTTCCAACAAATAGTATAATTTCTCCATTAAATATCATCTACGTAAAAAACACCTACTCTCAATAATTAAGTTAAGTGTATAGTTAGATGCAAAATTAGCCTTATATACTACTAAATTAATTGATATTTATAAATATAAATGTTGATCAAAACGTTAAACTAATTCGAAAAGAGATTCTTAAGAGAGAAATTAATTGTAAAAATAAAATATTATTTATAAATTTTTCTATATTAAAAGAAACGCCCATCAACTTCTCTCCATGTAATCGGTCAACTTTTACAGGTTGATTGCTAGTCTTCCGTACCATTTTGTTTGTGTTATTACAAGATATGTTATTAAATAAACAAAGATTTAATAATTGTTAACAAACATTTGCAACACGTTTTGTAATCGTTTGCAAAGAGAGAGAAACGAATGAGGTGGGATTTTCATTTCTTATTATGATTTTATTGGTGAAAGAGTCATTTTTGTATAGACGCAATTTTTGTTGGTTATAATTCTAATATTTTATTCAATGAAAAGAGTTTTGATAATATACAGGTATAGGCATGGAACATTAGTAGGCGAATAATTGAAGTGCAAAGTGCTGCTAATCAAGGATGTTTGTGGAATAATACAGTTAGAGAGAATAGTTGAGCCGGTTCGAGTCCATCACATGAAACCCGGGGCATTTGACTCGCCTCAAGTTCCAGCCCGGGGCCTCTGTTTTCATATTCACCAAAATATACGGAGCTTGGGTTTGCGGGTTGAGGCCACACGATCCAGCCCTGTGGGTGGATGAAACCTCCTAAGTAAGATCGCATGTAAACTATGCGAGGGAACTCTCCCCACGGCCTCCCGGGAATGCCGACATGGAAGCTGTCACTCAAAACCATTTGAGTGGATGCGATGACCAATAAACAGTCCACAATCACTATTCCGTATTTTCATTTGGAGAATCTCTTTATTTGGCTGCGATAACATTTTCCGTCCATGCAGGGTTTTCTCACCACGATATTGCACTTCTTGACACATCATTTGCGGCATTGCCTGATGAAGTCGATGGTTCCGTGGATGTCGCAATTATCGAGAATTGGCGGAGCGAGTGCGCACTGAGTGTTTTGGAACCCCATTAATTTGCAGCGGTGGAGGATCGCGACATCCGATGCCAAGAATGCAAAGAACGGCCTCCCGCTTCTCTGGACTCGCCGTGTTATCGATCATGTCATGTCGCCGCCATAAAACCGTTTGCAAACACACTCGCATAGGTTTTAATCAATCATTTTTGTTAGAATAGAGAACGAACAAAATATATCCATCATCGAACTGTCAATTTTGATAGGGTTCAACCGCTATCTATATATATATATATATATATATATATATATATATATATATATATAAATATAAATTAAAAACATATTGGAAATTTGGTGGTTGATAATTTTTTGTAGTCTTGTGATTCAAATGGTCAATTTTTAGTTCGATTCGTGAAGTTGTTAGCTTCACAAGGAGTTCAACTTGAAAATAATTCTTGTTAAGTCTCATAATTCAAACAATGAAAAAGAAATGAGGTCTAAATCATAATGTATACCCTCAAATTTTGACACTAATTAAAAAAAAGGTTGACAAATAAATCCAAATTTTCAACAAAGCTAAAAAATCTTCATTATCCTATTTTCAAATTAACACTTTACAAACTCATAGAGTAAAAGTCCATATATATAAGGGAGAGGTCTATATACCATTTAGCTGATCTTCTAAATAGTTGTATTCAATCAATTTGGTTCAAGTAAAATGAAATCATCTATTGAATGCATTGATCTTATTGTTGATTCATTGTAATTATGTCACTTAAGTTCCCTTCCACACATATATTTGCAAGGCTGACTCATAAACCAACCAATGATAAATCCACTCAAAAAGTAGTGAACAGCCCATTGCTTAGTTGACCAGTCAACCTTGCTACCCTCTTCCCAACATAAGTGGCCCTATACAAAATATACAACTTAACACAATATCTGTCTAACATTTCTTAAACAAGTATGAATCTGTTCATCTTCCAGTTTTGAAATGAGATATTAGGTGAGCACCATTGCCGCCATAGTTATGTGGCCGAGCTCAACCAGTTTACAAAATCAACCCATCATGCATCTGTTTTTTATAACAAACACTATATATCTATAGATTTTACAGTTTTGTATGTATATATAATCAATACTGGGTACTAACCATACGATGCAAGAAATATTGCAGGTGTAGCAACTTACTCAGAGTAGCAGTGTCGATCGTGGTCCATCCGTCGCCAACACTTCTGTCACCGGTAATCACAGTGGCATCGATGCCATCTCCCACCAACACTATATTTCTCTTGTTTTTCGGCACCTCTACGATTTCCCGGTAAATACCCTTCGCAATACGTATCACGAATTTTTACGGCAATTATCAGGAGCGCCATTAATAGCGTCCCCAATGCTCTTGTAGTTACCGCTCCCGTCTTGCGCCACGGTCACGTTCGCCGAAACGCCATGCCGATCCAAAAGCAACCTCCTATCTCCACCAGACAACCATGAAGGAAAACCGGAAGGAAAATCGTCGCCGTCAAATAACAGACGTCGGTGCCGCACAGCAGGCTTCTCTGGAATCCAAAGTTTATTGATGAGAGCCACACTATTTCTCACCCACTGCGACGAGCCGCTAATTTCCACGGCGAACGTGAATTGGCTGGTATTTACGTTGGCTTGTTGAAGACCCCTCAGACATGTACGCTGATTAGTGAGCGAGGCGCTCAGTAATGTCTGAATGTCGACCGCATGATTCAATTTCAGGATTCTTTCCTCCGATCGAATCAATTTCCCCATAGCCGCGTTCAAATGGTCCAAAGCAAGATCGATAAATGTGAGACACTGATCAATGGCTCGGCTAGTCTTCTCGTCGAATGCTCTGCCAACCCATCCGCTGGGAGGGATAAGATCGTAAACTCTCTGGACTTTGGCTAAACTAGCCTCCAAGGCAATTTTAGAGAGATCTTTCGGACCGGCTGTTGAGGATCTTGGATTCTGAAGCAGACTGGATCGACATGACTCGGGCTCTTCGGCCAATTCGCAGACAGATTCGAGAATTTTGTTGCTTTCGATTTCAACGATGAAGAAAAGTATTAGCACAATTGCTGCAAGCATCGACTTGGGCGCCATTGCTTTTCCTTGCAATTAGTTTACAGTACGATAAAAATGAAGTTAATTTCAGTCCTTTATATAAATGTGGTGGAGCTGAAGATAGCGGAATTTCATGAGCGGATCTCGTCCGTTTTGCCGAACTACATTCCTCTATTAACCGTTTCGCGCACACATTAATTTCGGGATAAAGCTAAATCGCATCTACGCAAACTGCAAATCGCCAAATAAAGTGTTATTCCTAAAATAACCCGTCGGTGAGTTAATTGTATTAACTTTGGCTAAGTTAGGGATCCCTAAATAAGGGCTGGGGATTTGGCCGTGGAAAAAGGTGATATCAAGGAAGTGGGTATATTCTCATAGAAATTCCAAGGATTAATATGGAGCATGGAATTTTTTTATTTTTATTTTTATTATTTTTTTAAGTCGAGTCTTTAATTATTTATAGGGCTATTTAATCTATTAATATAGTCTTAGATAAATTGATTTCAATTTTTCATTTTTGGAGTGCTATCAAGGTGTGAATATTAAAATGATGACTTTCTTGTATTTGATCAATTGTGAAGTCTTCGAATAATACATGAAAGTTCATATATGTAGTACAAAAATGACAAAATAGGAATATGAAAAGCTCTTAGAGCTTAGGTAGAGGAAGATGAAAGGATTGGATGGTCAAATATCTCCTCCAATTATATTAAGAATGTCTTGAACCGTATGTAAAAAGTTATTTCTGAAGAACAATAGAATTTGATGTGATATACTAAATAGTTGTTGAATGC
Organism: Taxus wallichiana var. yunnanensis; assembly: GCA_018340775.1. Taxonomy (NCBI): domain Eukaryota; kingdom Viridiplantae; phylum Streptophyta; class Pinopsida; order Cupressales; family Taxaceae; genus Taxus; species Taxus wallichiana. The sequence goes on from CM031240.1 coordinate 145,808,250, forward strand.
TCTTTTTTTTCTCTAGCTTGAATGTTTGAATTGTTGGACTTGTGTTCACACTAGGTGAGTTAGAAACCAATTTGAGTTGTTTTCTTACTAACTAGTTGTTTTTGTGTTCTCATTAGTAAGCTTGTTATAGGGAGTTTATTTGAATTTAAACTATTAATTTGGTGCAACTAAGTTTGTCACTTTGTTAAACAAACTTGGTCCCTTATGACTATAGTCCATATTCAATTAGTTTGATAAGTTGTTAAATATAACTTGTAAAACCAATTTAATATGCATTCTTGTAATAAGAAACATCTTGGAGTGTGGAGTTAATAATATTATTACTAGAGAATTTGTGTTGACTTTATACAATTGGCTTGAGAGGTGTTTGTATCATATGGAAGGCTTAACATCATTGTTGGTCTCCTACTCAAATCCTTATGGATATCTTAATATGGTATCGAAGTATGGATAGGTAGAAGAATCCCAATCTAAATTAAATTTGCATTGATGAATATTTTTCACTTACGAGGTGAAAATAGTCCTCGGCCCACCAATTATAGAAATTTAATCTCCTCTCATGAAGTACTTCTTCCTCTCATTAACATAGAGCAATCTCATTCTTTTTCTTGGAAAATTTTGGATGTGCTCATTTTCTTCTATAAGATTGGCTCACTTGAAACACCATCAAACATGTATTGTATCCTCAATTCTCTATGACCTTCCACTTGGTGTTTGTAGGACTCGTCTCTTCCCTCTTTGCTAATGCTTTTCATAAATTGACTCAGTTCTCAATATTCTCCCTCATTTGTTAGCTACGCAAAGCCAAATTATAAGTGAAGAGCACCCTAGGTAATAATTGGAGTGGACGCCCTTCTCACAATTTCTATTAATAATTTTGTCTTCAAGTAAATACAAAATATTGTTTGGATTCTCTTATTTCAAAATTTACATCACGATCATAATAAATCACACATTAGATAAAATGTTATACAAAATGAAATTAAATATCCTATTGAATTATCACGAGAAAGATGACTAGAAATATTACATGAAAGAAGAGAATTAAATGCTTTAGAAATATCAAGTAGGTAATTTGACTCAAACCTAAATAAAGTGCCTTTCTTTGCAAGGCAATAAAAATGATTATATGTCTCTGTTGGTAATCATTTAAATGGTGCTCCAAGTTTGTATAATCATATATGAGTCATGTGTTGAATAGTATTTTGTAAGTGAGATTGTTATAAACAACTTCCCTCCCCCTCTCTCTCCCTATATATGTTCGTAAAATCTAGAAAGCAACTCATTAATAATATGAGTAATATGCAAGTTGTTATAATAACAATTGTTATATATTTTAAACGAGTTGTTATAACAATATGAGTAATATACAAGTTGTTATAAAAACTCGTTTAAAATATATTATATATTTTAAACGAGTTGTTATAACAACTTGTATATTATTAATGAGTTGCTTCCTAGATTTTAGGAACACCTTCACTAATATATTTGTAACTTATAAAATACTAATACATATTATTATTGTTAAAGTTTTATTGTTTGTGTTTGAAACAGTCTAAAATTTGTTTTGATTCTTATCAGTGATATCATAACAGGTTTTTGTCAAAATGATGTAATAGGAATGATGGGGCAGCTTTTTCTTGTAATGCACCCACGTATGAAATACATTAATACGTGAGTGAGAGTCCATTCTGTCCACGTAGATCTGAGAGTTTTGTGCGCCATTCTGCTCTCTTCGTACTTTTTAGTGCCTTGGAAAACCTGCAGTTCCATCATCCATGTATATCTACATCACATTGTTGTTATCATTTGGGTCGGACCTCACAAGTATCTCCTACTTTGGCAAGTGAACTCCACGCTTATTTCATATTTTCATCCGACTTGGACCTCGATTTATCCTCCACTGTCGATTCTAAACCAATGCAGATCTTATCTACTCATACACACGTCATATATTTGAATATTTCACAGATTGAATGTATTCATCCCCCGCGTCAATATTTCATAGTGTTAGCATCCATCCTATCCACTACAGATCTGAGCCTCTCAATCACCAGCTATTCATTGCATTGACATGGTATGGTTTTGCTTTGAGCTTTGCAAAGGTCATATTTATTAACTAGTTTGATTCTGAACTATCTGCACCATTGTTGCCGCCATTGAAGATCTAGTTATTTCTGCTCCACATCTATGCTCAAATATACTCATTTCCTCATCCAAGAACGAAGACTTCTCAGTCAGGAAATGTCAGCCTATCTTGCAAGTTTTCTTGTCAGACACATTATAACCTCCATTTGCAGCTGAATATTGCTTGTGGTCATGGTGCTTAGCCAAGTCAAAAGACTGAGTCTGTATTTTATATAATGCGTTGTAGCTTCTTTTGTCAATTTAGTTGTCTGGTGGTAATTTTAGTTACAACGTTTTCTAATAGTTAAAAGTTCTAGATTTATTTATTTAATTTTGTAGATGTGTTTTATTTGTTTAAAACGCCAAAGTGACATTTAGTTCATTAAATATAATTTTTAATTGGGTTCATTTCAAATTATTTTAGTCAAGCTTTGGCTCTGTTATGAGGGTTTTTTTGGTATGTTTATGAAAGTACAACTCACATCATACCATACTTTAGGTCTTTTCATCACATCTTTAGGTAATTAGCCCACCCTTTTAGGGCGGCATCCCATATATATAATGGTCTCTCAACTATTTATGGTAACCTTAGTTGTTAACGCTATGAAGATGGCTCCAAAGCACACGTGGAAATTTGTTCCTAAATTTTACAAGGAGGTAATTGTTGATGGAGAATCATAGCGCCCCGAATGTCTCGTAACTCAATGGGTTTAGATTCTCAGTGTGATTGCATAACATGGAGCTTTTCCCAAGTGTGGGACCTTGCGAAATCGGAAAAGCTCTCCGGATGAAGGCCGGTTCCTATTCCTCTATTCAGATGCACACGTAAAAATGTAGAGGGTTTACTCAAAACCTAAACTAACTTTCCAAGGAGACAAGGTAAGAAGATGCATAAAATAAAACCTAAACTACAAAGGTGATGCACCGAGGAATGAAGAAACATCTGTCTTGCCAATAAACACAAAACCATTAAAATGTAATGCAAGATCATGCACAGATAACTAGATTTGCAGTGAAAGATCAGGAGGATGCAAATGAACACAGGGAGGGTTGAGAATCATCCACAGACATGTATTATTTGCTCCAAAGATTGATACAATACACCACAAAATGCCAAGAGGTAAAGTTACATTACAGTTTTAGATGGGAGGTTTGAACTCCACAAATTCACCTGCCAAAGAGAAGAAGGGAGGGGCAAAACAAGAATGTCCAACCTTTAGAAAGAAGCCCCTCCTTACAATTTATAGGAAGAATGAGAGAGAAAAGAGAGAGGAATTCCAAATCTACCCCAACCACCTCCAAGTTGCATTTAATTTATCTCATTATGGTGGTAGGTGAGAACCCTAGCAAACCCAAAAAGTGGCGAACTGTATTTTACATTTTAAAGAATTTTTTCTCACCCAATTAAAGATATCTAGTCGTAGTTGGACAGAGGACCTCGTAAGCTTTCCAAAAAGTCCAATCTTGTGTGAATCTGAGCTCCCTGTGAAAAGTTATGGCCGTCTGAATATCTGGGACAGGGTCTGCTCCTGTTAGCGCTCAGAATGTTGCGCCTCCTAAAGGTGCGCCATAGGCACATCCATATTTGTGTCGACATCCTCTTACCTACGCCAAAGGCGCATCCATATTTTTGTCGACACTCTCTTACTTGCGCCAAAGGCGCATCCATATTTGTGTCGACATCCGTGTTGTGCGCCCTTTACCTGCGCCTTGGGCGCGACTTTTGCCATGTCGACACTCCGTGTTGTGCGCCCTTTACCTGCGCCTTGGGCGTGAATTTTCCCATGTCGACACTCTGTGTTGTGCACCCTTTACATGTGCCTTGGGTGCAACTTTTTCCATGTCGACACTCCATGTGCAGGCACCTTTACTCGCGCCTCGGGCGCGAATTTTTCCATGTCGACACTCCGTGTTGTGCGCCCTTTACCTGCACCTTGGGCACGAATTTTGCCATGTCGACACTCTATGTTGTGCGCCCTTTACCTACACCTTGGGCGTGACTTTTCCATGTCGACACTCCGTGTTGTGTGCCCTTTACCTGTGCCTTAGGCACAACTTTTGCCATGTCGACACTCGTGTTTTGAGTTCCTTTGATTTTCCATATTCTTTTGCTTGTCTATATCTACCCGGGGAAAGATATATACAACAAAGAATGATACTAAATCCCCTCTTGATGTTGTTATAGCTACTCAGTTTATTGATCATGTGGTTAAATATTATAGCAATAATTGTTCGATAGCCTATTTTTGTGGCCGTATTCCTTGAAATCCTTCCTGCAAGGATGGATCAAGAACCACCGAGAATATATCAATATCCAAGTCACTAGTATCTGCAACCTCACCAAGGGTTTTTATTTTTTTTTCCTTTTGTGAAGCTTCTCAAGTTCAAGATTTGTTTTTTGTGCACTGCATGCTCTAGTATCAAGGTAATACCTTGCTTATGCTTTCACAGTGGATACCTAATTTTAATCCCTCTTGTCGGGTTTCACTTAGGATACCTATCTAGGTTGAGCTCCTCGTCTACCTATGCAGATTTTGTCTTTTTGAATGAGAAATTCCAACCCATTGGTAGAATTATTTTTCGAGAACTCGAACGTTTCTTTCATGCCCACCCTCATAAGTGGATTTACGTGGAGGTTTCAATCTCACCAAGGATTTATGGGACCATATTGACAATCAGGTTGGATCCACATGTTTTTTCTCATAAAATTGTCTACTTCAATCTCCCTAACACCTGTTTTGGGTTTCAAGCTCTAGACTATTGCATCCGCGACCGCCCACTTCTTGAGCTTGCTAAGTAAGTTATCAACTCCCCCTAGCCCGTAAGACTAAATCTGAGTCTACAACTGATGGTTGATGGTTGGTGTTGGTCAAAGTACAAAGTCATTTGGGTCAAAATATGCTCCAGCGGTGACCCCATATTCTTCCAACCCACAATCGAAAATTGCTAACAAACCCGAGATGCAACCAAGTCAAGAAGACCCAATGCAACCTATAGGTTAACCCTCACAAATTCAATATGTATCTTTGTAGCAACAATAGGAACTCGGGATTATTGCTTCAACGTATCTCTCTCGCGTCACTCTCATAGTCCACCTTGCAATGAGAATATTGGGGCACGAGGTGAAAATGAGGCTAAGCGCTGCTCCATTCAAGTTAAACAACACAACTCAAACCAGTTCTTTGCATTTACTAACAAACTTATTTTTCTTGACTCTAAGGAAATATTTCATGATAGCCGTGGGGGAGTTTGACATGATCGAACTTCCATGAATTTTCTCTCATGGAATGTGTGAGGTCTAAAACATTCCTCAAGAAAATACTCTATGAAAATAACTTTTCAAATTATTGGTAACAAATTGATATTATTTACATGAAGTTATGATTATTGGTTTTATGCTTCACATCACTTTAATGTGTATTTCTCATACTTATAAACATGTTTATTCCTCGCATACGAGGGAAAAGGGGGTGTTTCTATTGCTCTCTCTCCTAGATTTGTTTCTATGATTTCTTCCACGGGTCATAATCCTAATAATCAAGCCATGTGGATTATTTTTGAAATTAGTGGTTTTTCATTTGGAATTCTCGATCTCTATGCTTTTAATGATGACATGGAAAGGAGGACGTTATGACAATGGTTGGGGGATGATTTACTTCTCTCATATTGGTTGGTTTGTGGAGACTTTAATATGGTTGAGCAGCCCAAGGATAAATTGGGGACTCTTCCCAAGAGGTGGTCCGTAGGGGAGCATGAGGCATGGTTTTATTTCAAAAGTCATTAGGGTCTTTATGACCCCATTTTTTTGACAAATTGATTTCCCCTCTCAAAATTGGTTTACTTAGTCCAACTTTCGTGCAAGTCTGACAGGTCATAAAAGGCTTGATCATGTCATGATCTCACATCAACAACCTTTTGATTTGGATAGCAATAGGCATTCCCAATCACCATTTGGCTGGACATTCTTTTGTTAGATCATAGTTCCAAATATTTCAAGGTGAAATGGAGTTGGACCCAATTCAAGGTGCCTAATAATCAATTCTTTCTTAATGTCTCTATGTTGAGTCATACAAGTGTCATCTCTCTCATTTCCAAAGTTTAGAATATGGTGCCACTTCCTCCTTATGCTACCAATTGGATTGATTGGTGAAATTTCATTATTTAGTGAATTGCCAAGTTTCTTCGCCAATTCGGTAAAAGAGCTTCTTGGATTTGAAAAAGGGTCGATTCTATCCTTCATCAAGAGTTTCAATGAGTCTCTAATCTTCTTGAAGCTTTGTCCTTTAACATCCCTACATAGTTATGTGCGTCTAAACTTCATCATCAACTTAACATTATTGAGAATCACAAGGCCGAGGTTCCTAGATCTATGCTAGACTTCATTGGCTTAATGTGGGAGACAAAGCTTCTTCAAATCCCTTCGGTCTAAATTTGCTAGATAACAAATTAAAGTTGTTTAGTGGGCTTGTGATCATGTCATTAATCTCCCTGATATTTTCAATGCCTTTGTGGATGAGTATAATTTATTTTTGAGGCTCAAGAACCCTCTAAGGAAAGTTAAACTACCTAACAACACTAGGTGGAAGTGGTTCCTTGTAACTTGTCCTCCCGGGATAGAAAATTTTTGATGTTCCTTTTTCTTTGGATGAGATCTATAATGCTTTAATTTTTCTTGCTAATGATAAATCTCCATGCATTGATGGATTTCCATGTGACTTTTTAAGTCAACTTGGACCGTGGTTGGTAAATATCTCTTTCAAGTTTACGGGAGGCCTTGCCTAATCACTCTCTTGGAAATTTTATCAATAAGGGAAATATCAAGTTTATTCCTAAAGCTGGGAATCTTGAGCTCATCACTAGTTTGGCGACCCATCACCCTTATTAAAAGTTCCTACAATATCTTGGAAAAAACCCTTACTCTCTATATCATTGGCATTCTTCCCAAGATTTTTCACTTTGAGAAAATTGACTTTGTTAAGGGAAGATACATTCTTGACAATATTTTAATTTTTTTGGGAAGGTATGGAGTGGGCTAGAACTTCCTTGTCACGGGTAATTTTTCTCAAAATTTATTTTAAGAAGGCTTCTGATTAGATTGAATGGCCCTTTATTCTTTTCATTCTCAAATCCTTGGGGTTCGACCCTTCTTTCACAATGTTTTTAGAACTTTATTTGCTAAATATTTTTCTTTCCTCGTTATCAATGGACATGAATCAAAATCTATTAGGTTAATCAGATATATCAGGAAAGGGTTTCCTCTCACTCCTGCCATTTTTTTCTTGCAATCAATGCCCTTGGTTATCTTGTTGCAAAATAGGTTGAGTAGGGATGCATCCAAGGAATCTTTCTCCCTAATCATACTTCTCAACTTATCAATAGTAATTTCAATGATGACTCTTTCCTTACCTTAGCTAAAAATGAGGAGAACATTAAAAATGATTTTTTATGTTTAGAAATCTTCTATAAAGCTTTGGGTTCCAATGTTCAGTTAGCCAAATCTCTTGGATTTAGGAAAAAAAAATTCCTATGCCTGATTGGTTGGCACCTTATCCTTAGAAATGGATTAATCAAGGGGAAAGATTCAATGTTCTTGGAATCCCCTTTGTTTCGATAATGACTCTTCCACTATTTGAAAATTTGTTACTAGTTAAGTGCATGGAAATGGGGGACCAAAAGGGGGTCAAAAGTAGACACATTTTTCCTAAAATCAGTGAAACCTAAACTTCATCCAATAATTTGGCATGCATATGCTCAAATTTTGACAAAGTGATAAAAATGAGTATTGTAGAGCTTGGAATCTAGTTTATAAACTACAATTTTTTTTTTTAAATGGTGGATATTAAGAGGTTCAAATGTGGTGCACACACAAAGTATGTCTATTTTTGTGTCAAAAAGATCATAACCTATTGTGTGTGCATCCCCCATTTTTGAGTTATATAAAATATTTTTCAAATCCCTTTGGTATAAAGTTAACTAAAACCATGTGCAAGATCCCATGAATGTTGCATAAATTTTGGATGAATATATAATTTTTATTAATTTTCAAAGTGCACATATACCAAAAATGAAATATTTGTGTGTGCAACCCCATAACTTTGAGAAAAAAATTGTATTTTTTGTTTTTAGTGTGTGTAGAATGGATTTTAGAAAAAAACTTTTAAAAATTGGATGAAAAAATCATAAATTTTGTGTACCAAAACGTATGCATATGTTTTCGCAAGAAAAGAAAGCACTAGTAAAAGAAATTATGGATGAAAGCCTTAAAATAATCAGATTTTAGAAAGAATTATATCGTCACCATAGTAAAACCAAGCTTGATATCACTATATATATATTATGTTATAATGCATGACCTATCGGGGTGCACACGTGAGACTTTGATGTTTTTCTCACAAACATGGATTTATTCATGACATTACAGTTTAAACCTTAGGTCCTGGATATCCAAGGAAAATCCAAGCCTATGGACTGGGTATTTCAAACCCCAAGAAAATGAAACACGGATGTGTTATAATGCGCTCACATTCCTATTTGCTATGTGGTATATGTGGTTGTGGGAGGGATATATTTACTAAAATAAATGGTTTAAAGTATAAGTTTTTCATTTATTAATCTTTATACTTTATTATTTCTTAAGAAAAACTTATACTTTAAATTTATTTTAGTAAATATAAGAAATTAGGGTCACTCTGCACCTTATGAAGCTAGTCTCACAACTCCATCAGTCATGGTTTAGAAGATGGTTTTTCATATTCTAATTTGGTCAATACATAGGAATTTTCAGGATTTCAGCATTCATTCTAAATATTTTAGGGTTTAAATTCTATAATCGATGTTTATTTGGGAAATAATATAGTCATTATTTAAGTTTTTGGGCCTTTTATATTGTTTACTGACATTTGTAGGAGTGTTAGATGTGTCAAAACTATATTTTATAAACCTCACAACTCCCAAAAGTAGCAATAATTTCTCAAATATATGGACTCATGAAATTTCTTATAACACATAATAAATCAAAACACATATGTAAGTTTTTATCAATTTAAATAATCAAGGGAATAGTCATCATGAGGTCTATGAAGCATTTGAAATATCATAAGGAAAATGGGTTCAATCATAAAAATCATGAGGTCTGTGAAAGATCTGAAACATCAAGAGCTTCATTGAGATTCAAATCATGAAGAGAATGGTCATCAAGAGCATGATAAGAGAATCTCACCAAGAGTGATGGTGGAAGTCATCTTAGGCTCACAAACAATGCACATTTTATGAGAGTGTTTCTAAACACTCACTCAATGCTTGGTAATGAACACACATATTACAAGTCATGGAGGTGGAATTTTTAGTGTTTCATTACAATGTGGAGGTCAAGAACATGGAATTCATTCTTAAACATTCCTCTAAGTTTCATTTAAGGATCAATCCTTCTATTAGGAGGAGGAAACCTATCTCCATGAGGAGAAATTGAGAAAGAGGGTGTGCTAGACATCATAAGCATGTTTCCACTCAGGTGACATCTTAGGAAAGGAGGTGAATTATGAGATTAAAAAGAGACCATCACAAGTATGTTTACACTCTTGCACCTTATGGAACTAGTCTCACGGCTCCATCAATCACGAGTTTAGAAGATGGTTTTCATATTCTAACCTAGTCAGATATATAGGTATTTTCAAGATTTTAACATTCATCTTAAAGTACCTATGTCTTAATCCCAATTTACTTTAGGATGAATGTTGAAATCTTGTAAAATACCTATATTATTCCGACTAGGTTAGAATATGAAAAACCATCTTATAAACTATGATTGATGGATCTATGAGACTAGTTCCATAAGGTACAGAGTGGAAACATGTTTATGATGGTCTCTTCTTATTCCCATAATTCATCTCCCTGCCCAAGATGTCACTTGAGTGGAAACATGTTTATGATGTCTGCACACCCTCTTTCTCAATTTCTCCTCATGGAGATATGTTTCCTCCTCCTGATAGAAGGATTGAACCTTGAATGAAACTTGGAGGAATTTCTGAGAATGAATTCCATGTTCTTGACCTCCACATTATACTAAAACACTACAAATTCCACCTCCATGACTTGTAAGATGTGTGTTCATTACCAAGCATTGATTAAGTATTTAGAAACAATCTCATAAAACATGCATTTTTCGTGATTCTGAGATGATTTCTACCATCACTCATGGTGATATTCTCTTATCATGCTCTTGATGACCATTCCCTTCATGATTTGAATCTCGATGAAGCTCTTGATGTTTCAAATCTTTCATAGACCTCATTATTTTTATGATTATACCCATTTTCCTCATGATGTTTCAAATCCTTCATAGACCTCATGATAACCATTCCCTTGATTATTTGTATCAATAAAAACTTACATATGTGTTTTGATTTATTATGTGTTATATGTAGTTCCCACTTCCCTTTGACACCTTTTATTATGGATTTTGACACTGTGGACTATATTATGGACATTATTGTGAATTTTGATTCAATATGATGATTAGATGTTAGAGCATGGAATATTATCAACTCGATTCACATAGGATGCATGATGATTGTTAAAGACATATATATATATATATATATATATATATATATATATATAGACATATAGACATATAGACATATATACATATATATGTTAAGATGATGTTGGACATGGTTATAGATATTTATGGATGTGGTTAGGACATGTGATATTTGGATAGATTGAGTAGACCGAGAAAATTGAATTAAAATTGATGATGATATAGTTGTTGATGAAACTGTGAGTGATATTGTTGATTGTCTTGATGATTGTTGTGATTCACATATATATCGATGACCTTGAAATTATATTTATATTCATTTGGATGTTCTGATATGGCCACGAGGCCGAGGGAGGTATTTTTATTTTACAGGTTAAAAATATCACAACAAACATCGGGGATTGGAGACCAACCACTTTGGAATTCTAGATGAATTCAACAAGGTCACCATGGCAACTTGTAATTGTTTGTGTGTGTTTGATTGTGTTAGGGATTCCCATGGGGGGATCACCTTTAAATGTGACCAAGGGACTTTGTGTATTTTCTTTTATTTGGTTCCTTTGTTTAAGTTAGTATGTGTTTTAAAAGTGATGTGTTTCCCCTTTCTATTTAATCAAATAAATTGTGGTAAAGTATGTGAGAAAACATATTGTTAAAAGATTAATAAATCAATTGGGACATAAGAAAGTAATTATTAGGGTTGTTGGCTCTTGTTTTAAATGTTGTAGTAATGTGTAAGAGATATGTAAGTTATTTTTGGAGTATGAAACACTCCACCTTCTTTTGAAATTCGAATTTGTCCTTGGAGGCTGATTTTGGAGGCTTGTGGGACAAGTTAAACTTGTCCCACACCTCTTAAATTTATTTACCAACCATACCTATGGTTGGAGGGTTAAATTTAGACCTTCATTATGCATTTTTGAAAGTCAAGTTGAATGTTTTAATTGCACTTTTCTTTCATGTTTTAATTTCAGTCCTTTTGGGTGTGGGTTTGATTTGAGTGTGTAAGTAAAATTGTCATATTATTCACCCACCTATTTAATATGCATTGGAGAATGAAGTTGAATTTTGTGTTGGAGTTGAGGATGTGTGATGTGGCATCCTACATGGATCCACCTCATCCTCTTCTCTTCCCTCTTCTATAAAATTCAAATTCCTTACCTTGTTTTGGGTTGCTTCACTTGTGGATGCATCATTTTGGGGCGACTTCTTTTGTTGTTTTGAGCCCTTTCTTTTGGAAGACATGGGGATTATTTTTGAATACTTGTGCTTGGTTGCTTCCATTTATCACTTCATTTTGGGCAACTTCTCTTGGGGTGTTTGAGCTCTTGTAAATTTGGAGAAAGTTGGAGATTGTTGAATGCTTTTGGATTGTTGATCTGGACTGTTTGCATTAGAAAGCTTGTTGTTTTGGAGCCTTGGAACAAACTCCATCATGGAGAGGTAGGAGCTTGGCTCTTAAAATGCTCTTATTTTATTTTATGCATATGTGAATGGTTGAATATTTGAATGTGTTGGTTTTTTACGTGGGTTGGTTGGGTAGATGGCTTAGGGATTATGTAGGAGAATACTATGGGGTATTCTTTTAGGAGGCATAAGTTGCTTGGGGAGGTATAAGTATGGAGGGAGTGGGGATTTGGGTTTCACCTTGTAAAAATAAATATCTTGCATTTATTTACTCATTATGGGGTGCCATAAGAGGTTGGGGAGGTATAAGAAATTGTGAGGAATAAGGGGTACTTGGGGAGGCATAAGGGCATGTTAGGGATTTGAAATGATATATATTTTAGCAGTTTGTTCTCAGGTGGTGATACCCATTTCCCCTAGGGAGGCATAAGAAACATCCCCCATAGTTTCTTGCTCCTTTGGCTTGCTTGATGAAGCCTGAGTATTGTTGTGTGTTTATCTTGTGGTTGCTAAAACTGTTTTTTTGTTTTGGAATGTGTTTTAAATATGATTTTTGCATGTGAAAGATTGCCTTTGTGTTGTGGAAGCCTATTGTTTCCATGTGTTGAGTCACATTCCTTATTGTAATGTGGTTGGGGATCAAGGGCCAATGAAGAGGGAGGCTTCTCCTTTTTATTGGATGTCTTGGTTGGGTGGAGAGCGTTGCCTTTCCCCTGTTCTATTGTGATCAAATTGGAGAATGATGGAAACTCATACTACTATTTTGGAGCTGAGAAAGAAGATAGTTTTGATAGTCCTTTGTGAGACTTCTTTTTGTGAACCTTTTTCCCACTTCAAGTGGAGGACTCATAATATTATTTGTATTGGATAGTTATTCTATTTTGGAAATGAAATTTTATGTTTAAATGAGAAAGAGACATACTCTAGTAATTTTATTCTGTGGAAAGAAAAGAAAGATTTGTATTCTATCTTTTGGAATGAAATGAAAAAGGAAGTTGTAAAAGAATCATCCAAGTCAATGGAATTGCTTTATTTACCAAAAATGATATTGTTTTCATTGGGAATCTGTGTTTGAAATACAAGTATGAAATCTCTATTTGGAAAATTGAAAAGGGAATACGTATGAAGAGAATATATTACTCTTTTCCTTTGGAATGTATGATTTGAAAATTAGAACTGCACTTTGGCTTTTTGCACAACTTGATTTGAAACAAACTTAACATTTTAGATTTGAGTTGGAAATGAATGCATATATTAAATTTTGGTAAATAGAAATATATTTGTTTGTGTTCAAGTATAGATCCTATTTTGTTTCACTATAACTCTTAAGGAATTTTTATAAAACTTTACAAATCGGGCATAGCCAAAATCCCATCGATTTCTTTGTCAAAATTGGGAATTTTGAAATGATAATCAATCAAACAACTTAACCCTTGCAATCCATCCTAAATTCTCCCAAGTGAAATCCTCCATGTCTGTTTGGCATGTTGAGAAATAATTAATGGTGAATTTGAACAAAATTGTGTAAGTTTAAAATACCAGTTCACCTATTTAGTGACAGAAAAACATTTTCTCAAAATCGACCCTTAAAAATTTATCCAAATTAAATTTTTAAGGTTTTTGTGCAAAGGGGATGTTGAGAGCTTTCCATAAAGTCCTCGTTTTCCAAAAACGAGTTCCCTATCAAAATTTATGGCCTCCAGAAGTTTTTACTTCATTGGGCTTCAAAAATAATCTAAGTTCGAAAAAAGAAAAAAGTTTCTTCCCGCACCCCTCTTCCGCACCCGGGAGAAAATTCTTCCTACGTCCCTCTTCCCACTTTCGGGAGAAAATTCTTCTCGCGCCCGCTTTCCGTGCTCGGGAAAAATTTTCCTTCCATGCCCTCCTTCCGTGCCTAGGAGAAATTTCTTCCGTGCCCGCAAGAAGATAATCTAATTGTGCTCAGGATAACTTTCACTCTCTTAGTGTTTTGTAAGGTGATTTGATAATTGTTGTAATGGACTCTGGGAATTTTGTTGTGAACACTTAAAATAAAATCCATAATTCTTCTAACTAAACCTAGGTTGTTCTTGGGTCTCAAGTGGGAGTTTTAGTGGGCGTTACACTATAAGAAATTACATGAGTCCTTATATTCAAGAAATTTTTCTACTTTTGGGAGTTGTGAGGTTTATAAAATATATTTTTGACACATCTAACACTCTTAAAAATGTCAATAAACAATCTTAAAGGCCCAAAAACCTAAACATTGACTATATTATTTCCCAAAATAAACATCAATTATAGAATTTAAATCCTAAAAGCTTTAGACTGAATGCTGAAATCTTGAAAAATACCTATGTACTAACAAAATTAGAATATGAAAACCATCTTCTAAACTTTGAATAATGGTGTTGTGAGACTAGTTCCTTAAGGTGTTGAGTGACCCTATTTCTTATATTTACTAAAATAAATTTAAAGTATAAGTTTTTTTATTATAAGAAAGATTAATAAATGAAAAACTTATACTTAAACCATTTATTTTAGTAAATATATCCCTCCCACACCCGCATATACCACATAGAAAATTGGAATGCGAGTGCGTTATATCCTGAAAATGTTTTAGGCTAGTTAATTACCAATCCTAATAATTCATAACGCACTCACGTTTCACTTAAAATCGGAAATGTGTCTTCTTTTTGGAAAAATTTGTGTTGGATGTCTAAGTTGCTTTCTTTAGTGGGTAAATTCTGATTTTGCACCAAAATTTTAGCCACCAACCAAAAGTGTTACACAACTTTTGGATTCCTTCCCGAACTTCTTTTGGCAAGCTAGCCAAGCTTCTAAGGGATTGTACTTGGTCTAATCATCAACAAGGTGGATTTCATTGGGTGTTTTGGGATTTTTTTACCCTCCCTCATGACCAAGGTAGTATCATGGTATGGGAGTTATTTATGTCTATAGGAAGAGAAATTCTCTTTGTGCTAAATGCATTATAGATGTATAAATGGTAATCGAGCTTAGAAAAATCTTATAAGACATTTTATTTCGTTAGGATCCCTTTATGATAAAAATTCTAAAAAAATTGGGGTATGTTGGCATGTAAAATTTTAGTGCATTTTATATGAAAACCCAATTCAATTTTTTTCCCTTTCTGGTTAAACTAGTTAAAATTGGTCCAACTAGCCAAAATTGTTAAATTTGCTAAAAATTCCTACTTTTAAAGATCAACTTCAATGAGATATTTACAGAGCCTCGGGGGAATTTAAGAAGGCTTGGTTACAGTCATCGAAATGTATGAGAGTATTTTCCATGATGAAATGAATTTAGAAGCATTTTAGATAATTTTGGTTGGTTTGGGAAAGATTTCCTCATAAGTGCTTTCGGGAAAAAGAGTGTGTAGACGATGTTGAAGATTCCACTTTAGTGGAAGGTTTTGGGAGCCTCGTGAAGTTTTTTGAGCTCATATCCCAGACATTGGAAATATTTTGGATCCTTCTTTGTGATTTACTTAGTGTGATAATGTTTTGAGAGCATAAATAGGGAGAAACTCTTTAAACACTACTTAGAGGTGGCCTTTTTGCACTGTTTTCTTACACATAATATTATGAGCACATCCAGTGGAGTTGTGAGCCTATAAAAATATCAATAGGGGTATTTTCAATACTCTTCAAGACCCATAATTTATTTCAACTCACACTTTTTGAAAAATACTTCTATCGTTCAACTCATTAGCACACCTTTCGTCTCGAGGCAAAAGAGAGAGCACAGTAAAAATTGTTGAATATCACCTTTTCAAGCTTTCTAAATGTGTTCATTGGATTCATTAGCCCTTTTCCATGAAATTTTATATATTTTTATTAAGCTAAATAATGAATTTGAATGCCTAATCTAGATGTTATATGAGCAATAAATAGATGAATAAATAAAACAATAAAATATGAAAATAATACCAAAGAAAACTAAGCAATAAAATGTGAAACCGTAATGTGCAAAGAGGGTTAGAAAAGCCTTAGATGATTTTTGGAAGTTTTTGGAATGTGTCACGGTGAATACTAGCTAAACAGAGATGGAAGAACTTCACATAAAATCCCTAAAACTTGATGTGGTAGATTTGACTAGACTGGGGTGCCTAGAGAGGGATAGGGGCACCTATGGGCACCCTAGTCTGAATTATGGGCACCTTGTTCTACGTAAATGCTCCAGAAACCTCCTCTAAGGTGTTGTAATATGTTCACCTATGTTCTCTTCGTGTCACATGAATACCTTTGCACTTTACCATATGTCATCATAAACCTGCAATGAAGAATCACCTATAAAACCCCAAAGTGAAAGCATCAAAACCCTAAAAAAATAAAGATGCATATGAAGGTTTTGAATGTCCTTAGTTTACAAATTTATGGACTTATCACTGAGAATTGTACTACATCTCATACCTAATGTAGTTTTAGGTGTGTGTGTAGAATTGTGCCACTGAGGTTGCTCTTGTTTGTCACACTTTGTGAGGTAGTGAGCAATAACAAGATGTAGAATGTAAAATGTGTTCATGGAAACAATATAATCCCCTCCTATGAATTTTTATGAAGATGAACAATCCTTGTGTCCCTTGCAATGGAGCTAGATGGATGCAAATGTAGCTATATATGCCTTTGATGGATGCAACCTTATGTGGTGATAGCTAGTGCTTAGTGTTTGGTCCCTTATTATATATTTCTCTTGATTTAATTTTGTAATTAACCCTTAAAAGGCCAACCACCAAAAAAATAATAAGATCAAATGGCTAGAAAGTGCCCAAAAAGTGAGAGGAAATTGTAAAGAGGATCAGGGCACCTAGAGGGGACCACGACACCCCAATTAGAAATAGGGAAAGTATGGTATGAAAGTACAGACTGGTGAAGTATGGGTGCAAGATTGAAAGTAGAAACAAAAAGAAAAGATAGTTGGCCAAAGACATGGGTTAATTAGAACTTTTTTCACTCAAGAACTGTATGAAAAGTAGTATGAGACCGGGACTAAATAATTACCCAAAGTGTGTGATTTTGTGTCTACATTTCCCCCATTTTATGTTGGTGAGTAGAAATCTCGATAACATAAAGTAGTTAGAGATGCACACCTGATATTCATGTAGAGTGTTGTAGAATGTTTTCCAAAGGAGTAGACAAAGTGTGGAGTCATAAAAACATGGAGCATGGAGACTAAAGATGAAAAAGTGAAAAAAAAGTGATGAGAGTGAACCTAAGGGGAAAGCGCGTGTGTGGATTCCAATATGTGTGGTGTACCTACATGGTTAGTGTCGTGTGTGATTTTGATTACTTGTTTCCCATATAGACAGAGTCATATAAAAGGGAAGATGATTAAGTAGGCGTTTAGTCAAATACGCATGTATATGTGTAATGTTTAAAAATACATGTATATATAAAAAAATATGTAAAGAAAGTACGAAAAATGAAAAAGGAACATGTGCACCTGATCCGTGATGAGAAAAATGGTGTAGAAGGATTATTTTTATGTTGTGTGACTTTTTTGGCGAGTCTCATGCCACTATCCAAAGAAGTGTAGGGAGGAAAGTTTGACTTATCCTCCAACTTGTAACTACTTCTCGAGAAATGAAGAGATCTCTATATTATCTGGTTTTTTGGGTAATCTGACCCCACTTGCCGAAGTAGTGTAGAGAGGAAGGTGTGATTTATCTTCTATCCTGTGATGCTTTGCTCCCCAATATACTAAGGACAATATTCCATGTAAAATCTGCTATGTGTGGAGTTTTGTAGATCTGGTTTGAACCCACTCCTGTGTAGCCCTTTGTGTCATCGAGGAAAACTTAAAACTAAATTATACTTGTACTTTTTGTAAACCCACATGATGTCCCCCACATCTTTGGGGCGCATGTGACATCCCGGATAGTAGAATGCAGCCTACAATAGGACTAGATGTTGATATTGTACCCTATAGGGGAGAGGGAATGTTCGTGGTAGAAACCAAGGCACACGAAACAAGTTGCTAGGAAACCAAAGTGTTTGTGCAAACAAACATGCATGTAGAAAGAAGTGTAAGCTAGCTACACAGACAATGTGTAAGAAAATAATGTAAACACCCAAAAATATAATGTAGGCTGCAAAAAGCGGGTTTTAGACATGGGACATCATCACTCATGATGTTGCAAGACACTCAAGGCTGCAATGGTCACAAACAAACAAGTGTGCACACAAGAAAAATGGAAATTCCCATAAATAAGAAAAATAATATCAAACATTGTAACAAACAAGTATGGAAGCAAACATCCCTACATGAAAAATTTTGCACAGAAACACACTGTTAGCATGTTAGGAAGATAAAACATATGTCAAAGTTTATGTAAAATAGTATATTAGTGTGCTATGAACAAAAATGAAACAATAACACTAATTTGGATGCCCCAAGAGCTATTGTGGGACTGGTACTAAGTCCAAGCATCCATGATGTGTGTAATAGATCTATATAGTCTGCGATCACAACTAGACAAGAAAGTAAAAACGCATGTGTGTATGACATACAAGATATCTATCTAGCATGTGTAATAAAGCATACATGTAAAAGTAGTTGCAAGCAAGAGTAAATACAACCATGAAATGTAGTATGTTGTGGGTGGATGGAATAGAATGCAAATTCAGTAATAGGATCTGCATTCCCCTTAAGTGAAGGAAATTGTATGCAATGAGGTTCATTTAGTATGCCCCCTCAATAGTCAAGAATGAACCATAAACGAGAGTGCATCATCAGTAACCGGTCATACTATGTGTTGTGTGAAGTGCGCTCTAATGAGTGTGTAGTGATGAAATGTGACATAGATATGAGGTACATGAATGTGTGATCATTTAGCCTAAACTGTATACCACAATTAAATGACAGAAATATTGATGATTTATCCTATGATGTATATCACTAAATGATGCTAGAAGAATTGACCTTGTAGCCCAAAGTGTATATCACTAATCTAGTAATGTTGCATAAGAAAGAGTGGGAATGGTCGAATGTGTGAGTATGATGTGGTCCATTTATAATATATACCCTCAACAATCTAGTATGGACCATGAGACTAGAGTGTGTCATAGGGTAATGAGTACAACATGTATAAGTAGATGAGTAGAATGCATAATATGTGGAATATATGTAGTGTGATATGCAAGGTATGTAATGTGTAATGTGCAAGATGTGATGTAAGGTACAAGACATGTATATAATGTGTATGATGTATATAGGACAAAGTGTAATATGTAAAGTATATGATGTATGAAGGAAAATAATGTTTATATGCTATAATGCAGTGTGTGGGTTCATGTGTATAGAATTCCCTCAACAGTCAAGTGTGAACCGAAGCACAAGAGTGTGTCATTGGGTAATAACGATGCAAGTATATGTTGAAGTATGATTGTAATAAGTGGATGTTGGATTGTTATGTGATGAAGATGTAATATGCATGTTTGTTGTTTAGAAGAGGGAGGGGGTGATAAGTGTCATGCCCCCCAAGTATGTAAGTGATGGAGATTTAGTCAAAAGACGCTAAGTGGATCAATGTAAGGAGTATCTTATTTGATAAAAAATATTGGACGGTGAAGAAAGGAATGGATAGGGTCCTTAAATTTTGAGAGTAAAAAAATGTCATCTAGAGTGTGCTTTCCTTGTGTAATGAGTGGTTTCTTGTTGACCATAGATGACTTGAGAGGTGGAGGAATTGCATTGATCGGGGTTCACTTTAAGAAGCCTCTGGAAAAAAGGTGGAAAATCCCAGTGAATATTCCTTTGGCTACATTCACCACAAAGGAAAATTTGTGTAGGTTTTTGCATGAAATATTTTCCTAGAAATTTTAAGAGAGCAAGTGTGGAAGGCGCACAGTAGCAAGGTGTTATTGATGCCCATCAACAACACCTTGTTGTCACACGACAACAAGGTGTTATTGATGTGCGTCAATAATATTTTGTTTTCATGTGAAAATAAGGTATTGTTGACGTGAGTCAACAACATTTTTCTATCGCGCGATAACAAGGTGTTGATGATGCTCGTCAACAACATTTTTCTACCACGTGACAACAAGGTGTTACTGACGGGTGTCAATAGTGCCTTGCTTTCACGTGACAGTAAAAATGTTGTTGACATGTGTCAACAAAATTTTGTTGTCGTGCATTAGCACGGTGTTGTTTTCATGCATCGGTGACACCTTGATGTCATGCAACAACAAGGTGTTTCTGATGCACGTCAACAACACCTTGATGTCGAGTGAAAGAAAATTGTTTTTGACACCCATCAACAATCATGAAACCCTAATTTTCCCTATAAATACCAATACGACCCCTCATTACGTTATCCTTTCCCGGATACCAATTTTTTTCTTCTCTGAGCACTTCTTACTATATGTATCATATTTTGACATCAATCAAAGTCTCCATGTCATCACAATCGAGGTCATGGCTTCTTGTGCCCAAGGTGAACCTCAAGATCCACACCTGAAGACTCCAATGGCAAGATTCAATATAGAAGTGCTATGTTTCCCCACATAAATGTAGTTATGGAAATGAATTTAGAATATAGGGATTCAATAGTAGCATCTAAATTCCAAGGTCTTGTTAGCATGCCCTAGTTTGAGGTTGAGCATCAGATTCTTAACTACCTACTTTCGTCCTACAATACAAAAAATAGTACTTTTACTGTTACATTGGAAGATTGGTGCACATTTTCCTTTAGTGTCGAACTGTTGATATCCTTTGATTGAAAGGCCTCCCTTTTAAAAATGTGTTGATAGTAACAACCAAAGAAACCCTCACTGAAAATGATAAGATTTTCCTCAAATCTAGTTATGGTTTCAATGTTGATTGTAAGTGTAATTTTCTCTCATTTGAATGTTTTTATATTAATTCAAATTGATATTAATTTTGATGAATTTTGCAGCTCATGTCAGCAAATCAAGACAAGGAGTGGATACGTAAGATGTTTCACACCACTTTCTTTCTCACTTGATTATTTTTTTCAAGCCTAAATTATTATGCGGGGTGGACAAGCTGACATTCCAAATTAGGCTATTGTATGCATTCTTGCAACAATCGAAATAAAAAATTTGACTCTTTGCACATTTCTATCTAACAAGATAAAGGATGACATTACCAATGCATCAATTTCAAAAAAACCAATTATTCATTCCACAAACTATCTCCTAGATCTTTATTATGAGGCTTATTATAATTTAAAAGATGAACCAACTCCAACTTGTAAAAACAAGACAATGAAGAATTTGTCAATTCCACTTGAAGAGAAATAGGTAAATAGTTCATATTCCATCTTTACCAAGGGTAGTATTTTTATGTTTTTCTCATTCTGATCGAATCTTTGTGCACTAATATAATGTAATTCGATTAAATATTTTATGTATGCAGAAAATATTTCTAGAGTCACTTCCACGAAAAAAGTTACATTGAGAGGAAGAGGCCAACAACATGTTGAGGCCTCGAGAGAATCACAATCTGAAATTGAAGTTCACTCATCAGCTAATGCCCAAGTATTTGCATTAACGAAATGATAGAGACATAATACCCTTAACATTCAAAGTAGGGTTGTTTACATTTTGATTTTACCATTTAATGATTTACCATATTGAATTGACATGTAGTTCCTGCACTTGTATGGACTTTGGACTACACACACATGCTTCAAAGCAAACATCACCAACTCACTTAGTAAAATATCTTGTAACTTTCAAATATCAATAGCAATTACCACCATCAGCTCCAACCGAAACAATTCAAACTCTGTCACAGTCCCCAAGTTACATAATCAATTTGTACCATAACAAAATCCCACTCAACAAGGTATGAATTCATTTATTTTGTGATTTTTTAATACTTTTACATATTATTTAGTAATTACTAATGATTTTTTTCTTGTTATTCAAAGTTGATATCAATCCTTTGTCTTCTACTCAAAATCTACAAACCCCACCCACTCAATTAACCCATGCAATTATGATTCAAAATGGTGGCGGAGGTTTAAGAAAAAGACAATCGGTAAATGCATGTCACTAATTCGGCCCCTAGAGAGACACTAAATATTCCATCGTCATTCACTATTCTGACCTTCTCTCTCGCTACTTGTCCCATCGCAGCGGGGGAAATCAGTTTTGAATCAAATAACTTTAGATGAAGATTATTTGGGCATTGATAGTAGTAACCAACTGGTTTTTTCAACACACGTGATATGATTCAGGGCCAGCAAGTATATTTCCATCTCAATGTACTTTTAAATTTATTTAAATTTTCAACATTTCAATTTCAATTTTAATATTAATTTCTATTATTGCTATTAGGATCTGCACTCCCAAAAGCAAAAAGATGCGTAGAGCGTTGCTCGACCTAAAAAGTTGTCATACTTCTCCTTCAAAATCATCCTCTTTTGATACAGATAGTGATGACTTGCCAACATTTCCTTTGGATAACTTGATTGGCTATGATTTTCAATCCCACATGAATGAATTTATCATGCCTCAAATCAATGAGCTCATTCAATGGGAGTGAAGGGAAAAAGTATTAATATCTGAGATAGTAAGTCATTATGATAACCATTGGAAAAGAGAGAGCTTATTTTCTACAGTCAAAAATCAACCTGCGAAGATGGATGCATTATTCATCGAGATAACAGTGGGATTTTTGCATATAACAACACCTATAACGTCAATATTTTAGATAAATTATTAAACAAATTGGAAAATATCAGTGTTGAGGCCGTGCCTATTTCAATAAATGGTTTAAGGACAAGGATATGGTGGCGATTGCAAATGCCGAAAGAGATAGAGCTGTCGTAAGTATAATCAGTTGGAAAAAGATTTTTTATTAATTTCAATAAAAATTAGTTTTTAAATATGTTTAATTGACTTCACTCTTTTTGTTACAGCTGAAATATGAAAATTTAAAGAGTTAAGCTAAGGTGTTCCAAGTTCACTTGGAAATGGAAAAGAATAGTTTATCCACAATAGTTAAGATGAAATAAAATATTGTTTTCATTAAAAACAAAACAATACACTTAAGCGAGATAATTAAAGAGAATAACTATGACCCTAAGATTTTATTCGAAGAAAAGGCAGCATTAGATCCATCTTTGACATCCCATGGAGATTCTACAAAGGAAGAAGAAGCAATTGTCAAGAACCTAGACATGAGTACGAGGCTATGATTAGTTTTGGGATAATTGAAGCAAGGAATATAGTAGGGTATGGTGAAAATGTTAACGATTGAGGCTTGGGGATTGGGTAACCTCAAAATTGAAAATTTAAATTTTTATATATAGAATAATGAAAGTTAATACTTGAATATTTGTTTAATTTGAATTTTGGATTTAAACTTTATGCAATATTATCTCTGCTTGCAATGATGGTCATAGTTACATTTATCATTAGATGTGGATGTCTGGATAATGAAATTAGAGTAGATGTGGTTATAGTTATTATCCATTTATTCATTTAGAATGTGGTTTTATGTGGACATTAGGTGTGGATGTCTGGATAATGAAATTAGAGTAGATATGGATGATGATGAATTGTACGTGACTAGATGAATTGTATGTTGTTATATTTTTATATAGAACTTCTATATTGTATATGGTGTTTATGTTTGATGGATAATCATGATTCATGGATTTAAACTTTATGTAATATTATCTCTGCTTGCAATGACGGTCATTATTAAATTTTTCATTACATGTAGGTGATGACATATAATATGTTTGATGACATTGGAATAGACATTAGAATGGATCATCCATTTATTAATTTAGAATGTGGTGTTATGTGGACATTAGATGTGGATGTCTCGATAGTGAAATTAGAGTAGATATGGATGATGATGATAATGGATAGTTGATTTAAGAAAATTAAGAATGTGGTGTGACAGATAATTCTTAATACAGAAAAGCTTCTTCTCTCTATTTTAAATTTCAAACTCTTTAATATGTATATCGTTTCTTCACATTTATTTTCAAACCTTTATATTGAATTGAAACGAAAAATCTCAAAGGAAAAAAAGAATGTGGTATGACACAGATATCTTAATACGGTAAAATATTCTTCACATTTAAAACTATGGCTAAGATAGGGTTTAAGGTACCTCTTGTCTTCTTGAGCAAGCTAGACGACCTTTGATTCTCGAGAATTCAACACGAAAAATGGATAAGGATTAGAATAAAAATGGGTGAGTTTCTGATAATCTCAGTCCCAAGAAGCGAGAGCTTCCTTGGATGGATGTCAACCCATGTTTTTCATAAACATCAATGAAATGAAGAGAAATTAAAATGTAGAATCCAGATCTAACCTAAGAAAATTAAAGCAAACCAGAACCTGTTCATATTGAAGGTGACACAAATATCAAGAATGCACTGCAGAGTGGATGAAAACTATACTAGACACTAAGCGTGGAAGAATATGTAGAATCTAGATCTGAGCTTTGAATACCTTCAAAAATACAACATCAAAGTGGTTTGAAAATTAAAAATACCAATGAAATAAATCAGATTTTAATAAATAATAGTATTTGAATAAATATAAATATACATACCTGTAACATTTTTGATGATAACTACAAATCAAAAATAACCTCCTCACTGTCAATATTTTCATCTGCAGAATTACAATGGTATTTATGTAAAACTATAAACAATTAAATTATATTATATTAATATGAAATTGAACAAATAATAATAGTTAAAGAGTAATGTCAAGATGATACCTATTTAAAGCTGAAAAAAAAAAAAATTCAATAGCTTCTTCGTATTCAATACTTGCATCCATAGAGTCCGAAGATGCACCACTTCCGATCTCATTGTTGAGATTACTTGGACTTAGCGTATTATTTACACATCTTATTTCGGAAAGGGAATTCCAATGTGCACTAGATCTGTCAAAAGGAAAGGTTTCCAAAGAGTAGTGAGAAACATAACACCTTATGCAACTTTCAAGATTTTTATCCAACCTGTTTCTCAATTTTGATTTAATAAAAGATAAAGCACTGAAAAACTTGTTCATCCTCTATAGATCCCAAAATCATTATTTGGCACAAATCATACAACCAAAAATATTTACTATCTTCTTGTAATACACTACTTTGGTAGATTTTTCACGAGCCTTGTAATTAAGCACCACTCTCTAAAGTTTCGTCTAATATTTTATAATGTGACCTCATTATCATTGCAAAATTATTTGATTGAGTCTTTATTAAATTAACATTCAGTATACCTTTTATTTCAATACCCTTGACATCGATGTCTTGTTGAAATAATCCAATATTGTACCCATGTATTTATGGAAAATATTACTTACAAAATCATCACGACCACCTTACGTATTCCAAAATTTTGGATTCAAAGCACACCATGGCTTTAAGAATTTTGTCTTTGTTGAAATGTTCTCTAATTTGTGATTAAGGATTCTACAATTTTTTTAGTTTGATTCTTGTTTCAATTACTAAAGAATCAAATGATTTCATGTCACATGAACTTCTTCTTTTCCGTTGATGTAACATATTTACTTTTTACGAATGTGCAAAGTGGTATCTCTTTCCCGTTAAAATGGATATAGAGGTGATCATGGATATTAAATATAAAAAAGTTATTGGGATGGTTAAGCTCTAATAAAACTTTCCGATTTTAAAAAACAAGTGTATCAAAACTATCCAGGGGAAGTGTACAAGGCATCAAGACTCATACTTACCATTTTTCTCATCCATATAAAATCACCAATATAGATTAATCTCCCATGTGCATGCTTCATCAATGTATTGATCCCCTGCAACATTGGAATAATTCCTACCCATGTAAGCAATGTCTCCAAATCAGTTAGACGAAACAACAAGTCCCTCACCCTTTCAATTTCATGATGATATTTGTGCATAAAACCAACCAACGAAGGATACTCCTCACGCACTCTGCATGCAATCCCACATAAAGAAATCCACCTTGTCTCAACATCCTTTAGAAGTTTTTTCCATCTCAGTAATTCCTAAGGAAAATTTTTAAAATCAAGAAATCGCTTTGGGTTGCTTTCCATATAGGCATGTAGTTATATTATAAGGTCTTCTACTTTTATAATATTTTTGTAGTTGTTAAAAATTTTATATGCTAAATTCATTTTGTGAGCCATAAACTGAATTTCTAGCATATAAGGGGCCAATGATGTTTGCAATCAAACACACATCCTAGTTCTATGAACTGCATGACTAATGCACCATCTTCTCCCATGCACACCAACTTCATAGCAATTTCATTAGCATTCATGCCAGAAATTTCTTTCAAAAGAGATATAACTAGTTTATATAGGTTTTTGCATTGTAATTTTCAGCCATTGTCTGAACACCCAAAAGATGTTGAGTCCTCATATGATTTTCTAAAGTCTAAACATGTATACATACCCATATAGTGTTGTCAATAGTTTTCACTTCATCAATTGACAAAGAGATAAACTTTTTATTTTTTACAAACTCTTTCAAATCTTCCTTCTCAATCATAGCAAGGCATTTAGTCATTTCCCATGCACTATTGTCTGACCAATGAGACAGGGAACATTCTACATTCCATTATATTAATATAAAGGTTTGAAATCAATGAAATCTTAAATCGGTCTTCCTTTCTTAAGGATGTGGAATAAATTAGAAAATTGTAATAGTGTATCACACAAATTTGATTGATTCATCTTACCAATTTGTGATGTGATTGTTCCACCATTTTCTAGTAAAAGTATGAGAATTTTCTAATCGCCTCATATTCTCGCCGCATATTTCACTGCACACATTCATTTTTAGTTTTCCATCTGTGTGTTTTTATTTTCTTTCCATCTTCCCTATTCTGATGAAATATTATTTTCCACAGTGTTTTTCAATTGTGTCCAACTTCAGTTGCATTTTTTGTTGCCTTCCCAATTTCCACGTACATATTATACATGTACATTTCGATAAAATTTCTTCAAAATTAGCTAGCTGTACAGGTTCTATAAATGGAAATTTTGTAGCCTAGTCAAACTTGTATGTCCTCCCAAGTGTCCACATATTCTTGTTCATTTTCATAGTTTTACTTTTACGAGTAGAGATTTTAGGAATATCACGATCATCAGGTTTCCTTTTCCATGAACCACTATTTCCATTTGAATTTTGTGTTGCATTTTGCACTCCTGGTTACACATCAACAGGAATATCTTCAAGCTCTACCATCTCAACTGGAATATCTTCAAGCCCTAACATGGTATCATTATACGTTCCATTTAGCGATATTGAGCGAGAATGCATGTCCACTTCAATAACACCTTCCACATAGTACGTGCTCTCGATTGATTTTAGTGGAAGCTCTATGAGTCTTGATGATTAAGGTATCGAACCATCGAGTTTCTAAAACACTTAAATAGAGACTTTTGTGAGTTTTTGTAACTTTTTGGGTGTTCTGAGCACTAGCAGCTTCCATTGTTCGGCGTGATAAATTCGAGTCGAGATAAGATCCACGGTAATCTATCAACAAACACACCCTATCATGCATCAACAATAGAAGATTATCGCATGTTAACAAAACACCATGTCACATGTCAGCCATATAAACTTGTCATGCATCAACCAAAACATCATGTCACACATCAACAGAGAATTCTTGTTGTACGTCGTGAGAGAGTTCTTTGTGTGCTTCAAAAGAGGGTTCTTGTACACGTCGCAGAGAGTTCTTGTCGCACATCAACAGAGAGTTCTTGTCGTATGCGTTAATATATATTTCTTTTCGTGTGCCAACAAAGAGTAATTCTTGTCACGTGTCAACAGAGTCTTCTTGTTGCATGTCGGGTTGAACACTTTTGTCTGAAAAAATTGTACTTTTGTACTAGCCTCTGTTGCTTTGCAAGTTTTCTATACTTGATGATAGATATGCCCCTAGGTGGTATGAACTAGCAAGTAGTGTTCTAGGGTGAATAATATAGGATTATATAGGGGATACATTAAAGAGGTAGGCAAAGATGGCCCTTAAAAAAAATTAAGCTATAATTTTTAGGCAAACATGTCAATGACCCGTGCTAGAAAATTCACCTTTTCAATTTTTTTCTAAAATGAAATATTTTCCATATTACAAATATTTGCCACTAAAAAAATCCTTGGCATTGATCTTTAAAGGATTTTATTTAGTTTGGCTCTGTAATACTATAGGTGACTTAATATGAAGAAGGGTTGGACTAATTTGGAGAGGTGGTTGCTTGACTTGAGTAGATTATGTAGGTAGCACTTGAGTGACGGAAGAAGGAACATTAGAAGTGATGGCGTGATGCTCATTAGACATATATGAATCAGATTTAGGAACCCACTGAGACATCATCTATATATGGGCATGCAACAAAAATTGTACAATAAATGAGATAAATCCTTGATGCTCAAGATGTTTGATTCTTCATTTTAAAGTGTAACATTCATTGCCATTATGGCCAGTGATTCAATGATAATTGCAATATGGAAGCCCTTGATATTTTTCTATCCGATAAGGATGATAGTAATGAGTAGGTGGTAAAGTGATCAATTGATGACTAAGGATCTTAGTAAGAAGTTCATGTTACTTAGTATTGCGCTCAAAGATGAGAGGATCTAGTAATGGTATGACTTGAGGCTCACTAATATGAGAACATGTAGTGGACATAGAATGAGGATGAGATAAAGAGGGAAAATAAACATGATCCGAGAATTCATCCTTAAAATGTTGGATTTCAAATTCTAGAGATGTAATCATGGATTCCAAAGCCTTAAATTTGTCTGAAAATGAAGAATGTAAAGTTTGAATTGAGTCAACATGGATTGATAATATGGAGGATCAAGAAGACTAGGGTTATCAAATAAACGATAAAAATAACACTCATTGATGCAGAGGCATATCTCGGGAAGATACATGGTTTGTAAGGATTTTTAATAATAACTTAGCAATTTGGAGGCATTTGAAGTAAATCAAACAAAGAGATTTGAGGATCCATGATAGAAAAAATGATGTGCCAAAGAAGGATACGAATGGTGATCACGAGTGGGATTCACCAAAATGATTAAGCTAAATAATGAATTTATATGCCTAATCAGTATGTTATAAGAGTAGTAAATAGCTGAATAATAATAATAATAAAATACTAAAATATAATTCAAGAAAACTAAGCAATAAAATGTGAAACCCTAAATTACAACGAGGGTTAGGCAGAGCCTTAAATGATTCGCAGAGGTTAGTGGTGTGTTGAAGTGAAGACTAGCTAAACAGAGATGGAAGACCATAGAAGCCTTAGAACTTACAAATCTTACGGATTTGACGGGTGAGGGTACTTGAAGAGAGATAATGCCACTGTGGGTGCCCTAGTTTGCACAAATGCTCCGAAACATCCTTTGAGATGTCACAAGATGTTTTCCTAGGTTATCTTCCTATTGCCTTAATGTCTTTGCACTTCTCTGAATGTCTTCATAAACCTGCAATGAAGGATCACTGCAAAACCCCAGGAAAAGCATCAAAACCCTAAAAAAAAAGAGATTCATGTGAAGGGGTCAGACTATCCTAAGTTGTCAAATCTATGGACTTATCACTAAGCATTGCATGACATTTTAGACCCAATATAGTTCTACGTTCACATGTACAAATTTTTCCCTACATTACTCTTTTTCTAGTCACACTTTGTGAAGTAGCAAGCAATAACTAGATGTATAATGTAATAAATGTGTGCATGGAAAAAATAGACTCCCCTTCTATGAAGTGTGATGCAAATGAACCATCCTTGTGTGCCTTGTGATGGAGCTAGATGGATGAAAATGTAGCTATAGATTCCTTTGATGGATGTAACCTTAGGTGGTGATAGCTAGTGCTTAGTGTTTGGTCCCTCATTATGGTCACATAAATTTATATTTATATGGTTCTCTTGCTTTAATTTCATAATCAACCCCGAAAATGCCGAACACCAAAAATATAAAAAGCTCAAATGACTAGAAATTGCCTAAAAGTGAGAGGAAAGTGTAAAGAGGATCGAGTGCCTAGAGGGGACCGGGATGCAGGGGCGCCCAATCGAACTAGGGAAAACATAGTATAAAAGTATAGACTAGGAAAGTATGGGTGAAAGATCGAATGTAACAACAAAAGCAAAGAAAAATGGCTAAAGACATGGGTTAATTAGTACTCTTTTCACTCAAGAACCATATGAATAGTAGTATGAGACTAGGAATAAATAATTACCCAAAGTGCGTGATTTTGTGTCTACATATTGGATAACCAAAATCCATGAAAAATTGATCCAGGGGGAAGAAAGTAATTGTGGGAGTCTTCAGGAGGATCCATATCAAAGTTCTAGAGCATGCATAAAGTTCTTGGGTGCACTCTTGGTGTGCTATTACACCTTGGGCACACTTTTAAGTTGCAATTTCACCACAAAAGTTTGCCTCACTCCCACTTTTTCATTCCACAACATCAAAATATAAAGGGAGGGCTTGGGAAAAGCACTTTTGACTTAACAATGTAATTTAAGTCATGGTGTGACCTACATTTCCCTCCTAGGTGAACTTTTAAACTTAACATGCACCTTAGGCACACTTTTTAGGTGCATTTTCACTCCAAAAGTGTTATATGATCTCATTATCCCATCTCTTTCACATGCATGCATGTCATCCAAGCCAAAAACAAAAGAAAAGTGTCTTGTAGGAGACGTGCATGGAATGATCCTCGCCCATCCCCAATTGCATGGTGCAACCCAAACTTTACCATGCACCCAAGGTGCACTTTTGAGGTGCAATTGTACCTAAAAAGTCAGCCTTGAGTGAATTGGGCATTCAAAACCCCACTTATCCACCTTTCCCACTTTCCCATTACACTCCCCTAATGCCCTAGCTTCCCAAATCAAGTTTACTCTCATATCTCATAGCCATGTACTCTTTTTGTCACAAAATTTGGACCATACGTTAATTTTAAAAATTCCTTAATTATTATATATTACTCATGTCCTATGAAAACAAAATCAAAAATATATTAATGACTTTTTGTTATAAACTTAGCTTTGACACTTACAAAAACCAAAAATTACAAGACACATTTCTCACAAATCACATGGAGAAACAATCTGAAACTTGGAGGGATCTTTCCTATGATAAAATTAATTTTTTCAAACCACTACCGTGATATAAACTTCATAAAATTTAAAGATACAAGCAAAACACTCCTACAACTCCAAAATCCCTTTAAAACCCCACACTATTGCAAAATTGATCTAGCTATTTCTCTCAAACCCCACGAGATAATCCCTTGAAATTTGGATCACTTATACCTTTCCCCAAGATCTTAAAAATGAGCCTAAGAAGAGATCAAATGAATCAAAATTGTTCATGGAATGACCAGATGAATTTTTCCCTTCCTCTTGCTTCGTCATTTTCAAAGCTTATCTCATAAGTAGAACCTATTTTCTAATTTTCCATTTATTATGATGAGAGAATATAACCAAATTTGGAGAACGTTTTCATCTTAAGATTATACTTCCAATGAATTGAGTCATGTCAAATTTAGATTTAATTTGCTCACATTTTCTGAATTATGAAATCAACAACCCATGGTGCCAAAATAAACTCAAATTTATGGAATTTTTGAAACGGTTATAGAATCCATTTTCCTTCATAATGAATCATTCCTATCCCTTCATAAAGAAATTGAAATTTCAAAATCAAAAATGAAGTTCCATTATCCTAGCTACGAGCTCATTTCCATCTTAAAATTGAAATACACTCACATTGGGGACAACAACGTGGAGTGCATGGATTTCAATGATCTAAAGTGGAAAATGGAAGAAGGATCCCACATGGACTTGGTAGATATGATATTTCAAATTTTTTTGTACCGATCCATTGGTTTCACTTTTGATCTTCAAGACATCGAGTTTGTTATGGTCTACACTAGGAACTACAAACTAGAAAGATATTCTATCACTACGGATGATGGCTCAACCATAGTTGTGCTGACAAAAGAGGTGATTTAAAGTTTTTGTGTATTCCAAGGCCCAATAACACATTAATTATAAGAAAATAATATTCCTTGGATGAATGGGGGAGGAAAGAGTCATGTTTATAGGGAATGGCCATTTGCGGTGGATGGAAACATCACACAAGATCTGGTAATTACCAAAAACTCTTCCCATGGCGAGAATTCAAGGAAGATATATCTGATTGTATCATGCTCCTCAATAGGCTTAAGGGTAAACCATTGATGAGATAATTTTAACCTTATGTATCCCATTTCATCATGATATCCATAGAAGTATCTTAGGTGATTCATTGGAGTCCAATCATAAATGATAACTTATATTCTCAGCTCATCAATTTGTAAAGAAGGAGGAAGTTCACAATGAACACATAATTATTCTACTCTATTGTGGCATGCGCAGAGGTGTCTGGACTCACTCCCAAAAGGAATATTTGAAATAATGCACCATTATACGAAACATACCCACAATTCACCTTGAATAATTATAAGAAGCATTTTCAAGGTTAAATGATGTTTTTGTCACATATCCGGCTTGAAAAAATGAAGGGAGATTTCAATCAAAGATTCTCATATGAAGCTTATCTGCTAATATCTAAGTTTGGGAGCTTCTTTACTCAATTTAGGACCTTCTCGTATACTGTGTTGAAGGATTTGAAGATGCATCATTGAATCTCCTATGGTATCCACCTAACAATTTTGTGCTAATTGAGCTTTGTAAGTAGTTATCACGGGCACACATTCTCTTCGGGATAGAAAGAGAAAAGGAGTGACATTCCCAATTTATCTGAGGATTTATACTTGCAAGAATTTGATTGATGCAAGCAAGGTTGAAGCCTCCCTTACATCCTTTAACCTATTTTTCTTTTCCCCCATAAATTCTTTTAATAGTAAGCAATATATGGAAGGAGAACAAAAGAATCTCAATATGTGACATCAACCAACATTGGAGGATTCTTTGGGAAGATTGTGCTAATGAAATAGAGGTAAGGAAAAGGGAGTTTTCAAGGACTGATTTGTGCGATAGATGAAGGATTTCTAGATTGATTGGGTGAGTAGGCATCCAAGATGATGGAAGTGATATTTCTAAACCGGAGTACTGAAAAGATATGGTCTAAACCAATTATCCCTATTGTTTGGTTTGAGATTGAAGCTGTTGATATTTAGATCCATTCTACCACGGTTGTGTAGAGATCAAGGAAAGCGGTTCTTGAGAAAATATCATGAGATAAATTTTTCTCTGCCTCCATCTTCATCCCATAAGGCCCCTAGAAAATCAATGAGAAAGGTATACATAAGAGAAACATGAACCCTAAGTCAAGAAGAACACCTTCGAGACAGTAAAATTGTCCCAAAGCATCCACTGAGCTTGTAGGAATAAATTTGTTAGTATAAAAGCATAACACAAATGTCCTTAATCCCGAGGAGTTTGTTATCTCCCATACGAGAAGCAAGCAAAATTCTCCTAAGTTATTAGCACATTCCTTACATCGATCAGTCATGTCTATTATTTAGTCTCATGAGAAAATAATTCACATGCCTTATCCTTCACGCAATCAATTGATATGATTCGAGAACCTAAATAAGATTAAATATACATGCAAACAATCATCAAGATATAGACAACTTCATTTATCAATTACCCTAATTTTAGGGATTTTATCTTAGACAAGAAGGCATAAACAAGCAATAACTGACCTTCAAGCATTATTCGATTCTTCACTCACCTAATCTTGTTCATTCACCTCAAATAGTGTCAATTTTAACCGCAATGATCAAATTTCATGGAAACTTTAGTTACCTCATTTTTCTTCACTTATTCACACTAGCTTCTTCACTCCAAAGTAAGTAATTTTTGTCCTTTTTAATCTATTCAAACATCTACCACCTTATTTCCTACATAAAACACTCAATTTAAAGCAAAAATACTATCATTGAGATGATCTAAGAAGATAAATTATATATTCTTGGCTTCTTCTTCCAAACAATCATGTTAGCTCTTAAGAGAAATCCTCATGATGATTTCATGGATAGAAAAAAGCTGTGCATTCCCTAACCATTGTGATAAAATTTTCCGGTAATTTTTTCCCTATGATGGTGTGTCTCAAATTTTATAATCCAATTCCCTTTGGTTCTCACTTAATCTCTTATTTCACCTCCCTAGTTGGTGTATCCTCTACTTTCCCTACATCAATGGTTTCTAAGCTTTAACTTTTTACGAGGGGTTTCAAAATAATTTACATGTAGATTTGTACACCCATTTCCTTTTTAACTATAGAAAAATTTAAATATTGGGATCAAACTAAAAATTAATATCATAATTGCATAAAGAAAATTCGAAATCTTACTCTTTATTCTTGCTACATTCATAGGAAGTATTACATCCATTTAAATAGGAGATGTTGTTCCTATATTTAAGGAGATATAATCTCCATAAATATCTCCACACATATCTCCTAAAACAACTCCATGCTATTTTACGTGAGATTTTATTTTCTCACAAAACTAATATTGTTAATGATTTGTTTACTCAACAACTCAAAACAATATTTACTCACCCACTCATAATTACATTTACAATAATGTAATTAATTATTACAACACATATTATATTATCCTAGATAATATAATCACTTACATAATATTCTATGTTCACACTACAACATAGATATTCCTAACATTTTCCCCCTTAGTGTGAACATGGGGTAAGAGCTCCTGGAAACATCAAACTTGTCAGAGTAGCCATTGCTACTAGATCTTGCTATCTAGATCTTGCTGCTAATGATCATCCTTGTCATATGAACATCTTCATCGACTGATCACCTTCCAACGAAGTACCTTCCACCGAAGTATGGCAGTCAGAGGACCGTACGATAGTCAGAGGACCGTACATAGATGATTTGCCCCTGTAAGCTGAGTCAAGCAGTTTGCTTCTTCCACACCAAATAGACACTCAGGAACTGTTGTTAGTCTATGTGAACACATTAAAATCAAAACATGAAACTAGTTTCACCCCTTGTGTATAAACACACCACATAACTGAAATAGAACATCACCACATCTGTCTACGACCAGTTGGTGAATGACGAGAGGACGCTGATTTTCCTCCTTCCTCCATTGCCTCCTTCCTCCAACAAGAAAAGAGTCTACCATAGGAAATCCTTATCACTAGGACATGAAAGTTCTTCATCAGTTGAGTAGACTTCCCAATCAGTTTCTACTTCAGCTAGAAGGGCTTTCTGATCTATCTTGTCATCAAGAAGATCCTGAGCTCTCTTTTTACAGTTTAGTATTACATGCCCAATCTCATTACAATAAAAGCATTTTATTTTTCCATGTGAAGGAACCTTCTTTGGTTTATGTTTTTCCTTCTTAGATGAGGAGCTAGGTTTGTTTCCTACATATAGTACTTCTTCATGTTCTTCATCACTTTGCTTTGTTCTAAAAATGTAGAAATCACTCCTTCTAGACTAATAGTAATTTTACTCAAAGTAAATACAATATTTGAGTAACTCTTAGGCATGTTATTAAGAAGAATAACTTTAGCATCATCATCGTTTACATGTTCTTTAATTCCAGCTAGTTGATTTAGCAAAGAACGAAACTTACTTATATGATCTGCCATTTTTATTTCTCTTCCATTTTCAACCCGTACAAGCATTGCTTCAGTGTAGTCTTTGCCATTTCAGCTTCAGAACCAAACAATTTGTTAAGAGACTCCCAAATTTCTTTTGCAGATTTTGTGAAATCCACATGATGTAGATAGGCTTTTGATAAGCCCAGACCAATGGTACCCAATGCTCTCTGATATTTTGCATTCCACTTTTCCAATTCATTTCCTCCAGTGGGTGGAGTTGAATTAGACTTCACCACATCCCATAGATCCTTTTCTATTAAATGTAATTGCATCTGTAGTTGCCATGTATGGAAATCTTGTCCTTCAAACTTTTCAATCAGATTTAGTTTCTCCATTATTTTGTACAATACTGATAAAAAATACAAAATTGAATCAAGTACTTTAAAATTTTATATTGAATACCTTTTAACCTCCAAGCAAGTCAAGAACTTGTATTAACAATTCAACATTATTGAAAATTGGAGAAAACTTTCAGTAGAAGAATTGATGTGCTTAATTTGATAGCTGCATAGTAAAATCCGTATTTCTTCCAAACTACGTACTGGGTTCTGCTGAAATTTCTTCTGTAGTTTCTTGACTAGCACATAATTCTACACGAAAAATTATAGAAAAACCCACATCCAGAAATGAAAACTATGATATATTCTTTGAGACGGATTTGATCATGAAAGCACTGAAATTTCTTGCATCAAACCTGCTCTGTTACCAAATGAAAAATTAATATCATAATTGCATAAAGAAAATTTGAAATCTTACTCTTTATTCTTGCTACATTCATAGGAAGTATTACATCCATTTAAATAGGAGATGTTGTTCCTATATTTAAGGAGATATAATCTCCATAAATATCTCCACACATAACTCCTAAAACAACTCCATGCTATTTTACATGAGATTTTGTTTTCTCACAAAACTAATATTGTTAATGATTTGTTTACTCAACAACTCATAACAATATTTACTCACCCACTAATAATTACATTTACAATAATGTAATTAATTATTACAACACATATTATATTATCCTAGATAATATAATCACTTACATAATATTCTATGTTCACACTACAACATAGATATTCCTAACACAAACTCTAAAACCTACTTCCTTAAGAAGATGACCTTCCCAATTAGGCCTTATGACTATGGATACAAATTTCTCATTGAATGTCACCAATTCCTATTGATTTTACTGTCACTTAGAAAAAAATCTTCTTTCTTCTAAGGGAACTATGGAGATGGTTTTTTCCAAGTTACAAAATCTAAAAGTGAGTTCAAGGTGTTCAAAGCTCACTTTCTCATCAAACCCTAAGCTGTATTTATTGTGTAGCTGAAAAGGGTCATTTCCTTATAACTCTAAGTAGTCTTGTTTTCAAGGCTTGATTTTTTTCCTCAAGGTCTATCTTAGTATTCTCCTTAGTCCTTGAGGAATAATCCACTCCTTACCATTCAATCAAATCTTTATCTCATCTCTTTGTTCTTTTATCAACCCTAACTAACTCTTATACTCTTAATACGCCCATACACACACAATATGAGGAATTTTTACAAACTTTAAGCTTTTTGTTAAATTTTATCTCATCTATGACCTATAAAAACATTCCTAGATAGCTAATAGACACCTTTTTATTCATCAAAACCTCCATTAAACCATTTTACTAGCCCATTCCTTCATTTTTCAAGTTTTACATATTCAAATCCCATTTAGAAGGGAAAATACAATAAGAAGGAAATTCAAATTTTTAAGCCTTCTCAACACCTTGAAATGATTTACATTACCTCCCTAAAACCTCTATGAAACTCAAAAACCTCAAGATCATGATAAGAAGGATGGTTATCACTTGGATGCTCATGCATGACTATAATGCCATTATCTCCTGCATAGAACCCCCATAACACATGTTTCATTATATTTGACATGTCCAAGTATTCCCATGGGTACTGAGCTCATCAACAACCATTATCGCATTGTGGGGAAATATAAGACACCAAAAATAGAATTCTCTTATGATATTTTGAAGCCTTCTCCTCATTCAAGGAAAACCAAGATGACCTCTATGCTCATGAATGATGCTTTAAGAAACCAATTTGTTAGTTTTCCCAAACAAAGATTGGAAATTAATGAAGAAAAGATGATAATCACATATTATGAGATGACATGATTCCCCCTTTGTGAGCTTGTATCAAATGGATACATCCACAATTTTGAAAAAAATACCACAAGACTTGTAGCTCGGACTAAGGAGAGTGAGGAAACCAAGGAGCGAGTCGAGAGCCAATTCCATACCCTAACTTCGTATGTTTATGATGTTTTTGATCTAGATGCACCTCCACTCACCCCTTCCAAGTCTATTGTTCCCCTAAATAAGATCAAATCGCATGTGGTACAAAAATTCAAGAGAATGATAAAAAGGGGAAAATGTGAAATTCATGGATTGATTCTATTTTCAAGAAAGGGTGTGAACTTCTCATTAAGATGGTCAAGATTTTAAAAATTGCTTCCTTGTCAACAGAAAAGGTAGAAGATGTGCTTTTATGATGAAGGAGGAAATAGATCACTAGAACAAGTTGTTTCGACTCTTCACAAAATGAGTTTGGTCAACCTTAAAACATTTTGTGAGAAGAGAGTGTTCCCAAGTCAAGAGGATAAGCTGCTTCCACACCTAGGTAAGAACTATTGAGTGGAAAATGAGATCCTTGTATGAAGCTATGTAATATTCCCCATATCATCATAACTGGGGTCGTGAGATCAAAGCATAGGTCAAAAAGTTTCTAAGAAAAATGAGGTGTCTTGAGTGCGCATTCAGGGTCATTACCATCGAGGAGATTTGAAAACATTTCATAGATATCCTATAATGCAAGGTGTGTGATCTGTGGTCTTAGGAAGATGAGTTCATGGACATACTTGTTAAGATCAGATTATTTATCTTTAATGCTTCCAAGAATATTCTTGGCTAGCTTAATCATTGCAAGATCATTCAAAGTGTGACAGATCATTGGATAGATATACTCTCCAACACCTCCATTCCCCATGAAGGAGAAGTTTCTGAGGAAGTGCACAAGTTCAACGTAGTTATGGGAAGTTTTGAAAATTATCCAATTCACCACATTAAAGAATATTCTTCATGAGCTTCTCTTATTTATTGATACTCTTCTTCCCTATTTCTATTCTTATGTGTAGCAAGTTTTTTTTCACAAAGGAATTCCAAAGGTTTTCTAATTCTTCATTGGGAAAATGCACTTTTTAAAAACCAACTTAAGTTGCCTCTTTTCCACTTGTGTAAAAGTACTTTTCTTAAAATAAGGAAAATTTTCTCATTACAGAAAAGAATGTGATTAATTATGTAGGAATGTGAATGGTCATAATGTAGGATATTTAAGGAAGTTCACTTGTCATATCAAAGGATTTGTTTTTCGCTCCTCTCTAGAAAATTGTGTTTCTTCTATTTTTGCTTGATGTGTTCCTCTCCATCTCAAAAAATACTCCAATAGAGCATTGTAATCCTGCACAACTAGTAAAAGATTGTATTTTTGGATGAATATAATGCAATTAAAATTAGTGTTAATTGTGTTATTTTTCTTTCTTTGCGTATTGGTTTCTTCTCTTTGATAACATGGAAATGATTTTGTTTTATATCAATATACTCTATATAATATTTATTAATTTAAACCCCTTCTCAATTTCTACCCTTTCTCCACACTCACACAATTCCTCCCTATTACTTCATACAAGAACTTTTCTATAGGTTTAGTTAATTATCCCCATGTGATCCGAGGTCAAAAGACCATCCCCAGATGGTTAGAATAACATACATATTTCCTTTTTTCAATAAATGGAGTTACCCCATTCCTACACAAAGGGACCTAGTCTCGAGTGTTGGTAAAATCCCTAATTTACCTTACAACAAATTATTTTTCCAACAGTTATATACCTTGATCATCACCAGAGTTCCAGTCAAAATCATGTTTATCTAGAAAGCATTTGAAGTTGTTTGGCCTTTACTTTCTTGGATTAGAGATGGATTCCACACCGGGATCTCATTCAATGATCACAACATATGGTGGTCTCTCATGGCTAAAGTTCCAGGTATCAAGGTGCTTAGGATTTCTCACAAAGGCATCAACACCATCAAGTATCTTGTTTCTTGGAGATATTGGCTTCCTTGGCACGAAATCAAACAAAAATTCAAGTTGGTCAGTTCTAACCTTCATGTCTATACTCAAATTTCAAGATTTGATGCCTAATGTTATGCTTTATAAGTTGGGCATATAACCTCCTTCATCCTAGTGGAGGGACTAGCAGTGGAATATTGATATTCTTGTTCTTAATTATAATTTTGGTGTGATATATAATATTTTGTCTCCCTTATCTCCAGCCATCGACAAGATTAATTCATGATGGGGCTTGAACTCTTCTACTTCCACTTGGTTTTACAAGCTTAACAAGGCCTTGAATCCCCACTTTGAACTCAAGCTTAACTTCTTTCTTTGGTTTCTTATTTATCGGGCTCTGCATGCGAAGAGATATTAAGTCATATTGGCCTCCCAAATCCTAAATTCCCTTACTATAATCAGCCTTTATCTTTTAAACATGTTTTTAGACTTATCCTTGGGACTAATCTGCCTAGAAATGGATAGAATCTCTCTTTTTCCTTTCCATTGTGAATTAGTTGATTGGAAAGTTTCCTATTTCATGACTTTCTTAATTTTCTGCTCATATTTTATTTATATGGATTTTTTTTTGGGATAATATTCTCTTTGAGTTGTGGAAAGATAGAAACAATGCTATTTTCAAAAAAATGATATTACTTTGGAGATAACCATTAATGAAAAATTGTTTATCATCTCCTCTGTGACTATGCATATCTAGGCCCATGCGCAGAAAGTGGGACTAGAATTTGCACCTGCAGCATGTTTTGGATCACGGGGATCATCCCTTGCATGATTATTTGAGTTCATCCATAGGATGCTCATGCCACTACACCAACCCCATCCCCTATGATGCATTGTAGAAGTCGCTCTCATAGCTGAATTCCTTCTCCTCCTCGAGTTTGTCCTTCTTTGTCTACTTTTGGACCGACATGGATTCTTCCACCTTGGGGAAATGTTGTGGCCAACTCCTCCAAGTGGAGATCTCTACTAAGGGAGCTAATTTTGGAGGTTCTCTTCCACTTGGTTAGGGTAGTATGGTGCCTCTAAGTATTAAAATTTCAGATCATGATGGTTAGACTTTTGATCCTTCATTTGAGGAGCCAAATGTGGGGGATTCATCTTTCCTAAGGATGATCCTCTTTCACCTCCTATTGTTTCCTCCCGTGTGCTTAATTATATGCTTTGTTATTTTTTTCTACTCCAGTTTCCTTAATGGTGTGTCTCTATTGCCTTTTGGGTGTTTCTATTTTGTGCAATGTAATAAAAAAATCATGCACTTTAGAAATTTATTTATCCGAGTTTCATACTACTATTTAGAAGGCTTTTGAGTGAAGAAAGTAATAACTAACCTTGATATTTTGGGCATCTTGTTTTATTTTATTTCATCAATACCACCCCTTTTCACCACATGCCCAAAGCTGTTTTTGCAATTTCCCATCATTTTAGCCTCCTTTGGGGCACCCGTGGGTGCCTTGGTCCTACTTAGGGCACCCTAGTCCTTTTACACTTTTCCCCACTTTTTACACCCTTTCTATCCATTTGACATCTTTATTTTCTTGTGGTCAGCCTTTTCGGGATCAATTACAAAATTAGATCAAAAGAACCCTATAAATATAAAGTTATGTGATCTAAAGGACTTTTAGGACATCAAAATTTCCCTATATATATTTTTAAACCATGAAATATTGATAGAGAATTCAATGATATTTATTTTGATATCTAGAACTTTGGAAAACAGACTATGTAAGTTCAAGATATAGTCGGTCAAAGTTTGGTTGTAGTTCGGACTCGACCAAGTCATTTAGTCAATATGGCAGTGATATGTAGAAAATTGAATGATTTAGAAACCATCTAGAGTCAACACCTTTGCTTAGATTTCGTCAAGACCTTTCCAACGCATTTTGAAAAGACCAAATCCAGTGTTTATTCAAAAGTTATGACCAATTAAAGTTCGGTATACATGGCATAAATATGGTCTAATGCAAATTTTTTGGGTGGCCACTTTGAATTTAAACTCACCACAATCATTTATGCTCATGAATGTGGGATTTTAACTCCCACACTAATGTAAAGGGGTGGAGTGGTTGAGGAGATTTGAACCTCCAACCACCCAAATACCAATATTGCAGCCCACTTCCATGCCATAAATTTAGCTAATGTTATAAAATGGGCAAGTTAGCTCTTATTCTAAGACGTGCCTTTGTATAAGCTATGGGCTCAAGGAGGTGCTTGTGAAGATCATCATTTTAGGAGCACTTAGAGGAAAAATTAGCCTTTGGTGTAAAAATATAATTTCTCAAAATTCCACCATACTCTTGATGGTGAATATTATTTTTCCCATTTTAGGGATATTTTTTCCTATTTTCGGGATATTTTATAGAGTCTCGTGCTTAGGCCTTAGGCTTGTTATGGAAGTTTTTGTAAATCTACATTTATGAGGCACTTCAGAGCATTTATGTCTCTCGGTGTAAACTAGGAAGTTGTTTATAATTACAAGACACTCCTCATGGACCAATTTTTTTCCTTATTTGGAGGTGTTGTGACACTATTTCACCTTTTATAAGTCATTTAAATTCTTGGCGTTTATATGGAGCATCCATCCAACATCCATCTCTTGAAGGAAGACATGTTAGAGATATGATCTTCTACACATCATCCAACTCGAATCTTCACTCTATATAGATGTTATGTACAACCATGCAAAATAGTGGTAGCTGCTTTATTGGAGGATATTATTTTTATCTATTTACCAGTTTGGATTCATCTTGAATCAACTGGTTGAGTAATCATCTTATTATCTAGTTCGATTCCATGTGAGTCAATTGGATATATGATCACATGTATGTTTTGGTTCGAATCCATGACAAATCAGCCATAGAATTGTTATTCTACATTTTTCATCTCAAATCTTCACTCTGTGTAAGCAATCATGGTCATGCAACAAAGTGGTAGTTGTTCTTGAGAAGACTTGTACTCTAGAAGGATTAGTTTATAGTCCATAGGAGTCAACTATTGTATGTTATTTCAAGGTCGGTTCAAAGTCCATGTGGAATTAAATGGTAAACATTAGTTTAAGTTCTACCTTCATAGATTCATTGTAAATTATACTAGTTTACAATCAAAAGTGTAATGAATCGGTTCAACAATTGAACTCGAGAGGTGTAGGCATTTCCAAACTCTCATTATCAATTTTGTTGTGCAGTGTGTATGTGTTTCCTTTACATTACATTTCCCATTTTAATTTGATATCATCTACATAATATAAAAATATTGCGGTGCCTACAGGAAGTCAGTGATAGTTAGAGAAATTCACCCCTCTTTACGGATCATTATGAGACCATAATGAGGAACCTATCATCACTAACTACTATCACTCCATCGAGATTTACATCCATCTATTGCATTAGAGATCACTTGCATCCACATAGCTCCATCATTAAGGATAGGACATCCGCATCACATGTCATAGGGGGAGGTATTCTATTCTATTCCATGCACATGTTCTATTACATTTTCTACACATAATTATTGTTCGTTACTTCAAAAAGTGTGATTGGCACAAGAGAAACCTAAGGAATGTTTACACACACTTTCATATAGAACTACATCGGGTCTAAGATGTAGTGTAGTGCTCAATTAGTAATTCCACCATTGTTGCCACCGAGGACAGTCTTATCCCTTCTATGCATTATTATTTTTTAGGGTTTGATGTTTTTTTTTTGGTCTTCCGGGTCTTGTATTCATCTTGGAGTATTCGCAACATTCATCATAGAACATCCAAGTTGATATGACACATAACGAGGGTTTCAAAGCACTTTTTGACCCTATAAAAACTAGTTTCAAAGCTTTTGCATAGACTAGGGCACCTAGATTACATACCAGAGTACCCATAGATGCCTCTA
The DNA here is from genome assembly GCA_018340775.1 of Taxus wallichiana var. yunnanensis. Taxonomy (NCBI): domain Eukaryota; kingdom Viridiplantae; phylum Streptophyta; class Pinopsida; order Cupressales; family Taxaceae; genus Taxus; species Taxus wallichiana. Next base: position 145,851,998 of record CM031240.1, read on the forward strand.
TCCCTTCTTAGGCACCCCACCCAAAGAAATAGTCCAAATCCAATATTTTTAGGAATTTTTCATTGGACGTTCTTGCTCCTAACTTTTCCAATTACCTTTATAACACTCTCCGATAGTCATCTATTATCAGTTGAGTTCTTTCCTCACTTTATTTAGCACATTAGGCTTATCATTTAATTTTTCATATATTTTTATCTTTCTTTGCATACTTCTCTCTGCATTTATTTACTTTATTTATAGTTTTTCATAGCTTAGATTAACTATCCATATACTACATAGTTAGTCCATTTTTAGTTAATCAGTTTGGTGAATCGACGTCTTTCACACTTAGGATCCTTATTTTTCTTCTATCATGGGTCATCAAGTTTATTTATCTAACTTGCTTAAGAGATATCCCAATTTTTAAGTTGTTTTACAAAAATCCCTAGACACCAAGTATTTTTATGACAATACGCCACCACACAAATTAAGTTATATGCTTCATTGTCTATTTTTTGACCCTAGTCTTAATGATCCTCCATCTAATCAACCACTATTAGAATCGATTCAAGCCTTACATACATTATTTCAAGATAAATTTTAGCCATGGAATCAACCATTACATCCCTTAGATATGAAATTCAACAACTTAAGGATGCTTCTCAATCACATGTTTGTGCTCCTTCTACATCTTATATGCAATATATGTCCACTACATGTCATCTAGCTGAACCTCAAGACATGTCATTGCCTAATCCTCTTATGTTTGAGCACAATACTATACCACATGACATTCTTACTCAACTCCTTAGTCATTAGTTGATCACTTTTCCACCTACTCATTGTTATCCTCCTTATCAGCTTACAAAATATCAAGGTCGTCCATATTGTAACTATCATAGAATCAATGGACATAATGAAAATGATTGTTATGCTATACAATGTAAGATCAAACATCTTGAGCATCAAGGTTTTATCTCCTTTAAGGCATACCCATCTACAACTGCTACACCATGTTATGCGGCTACTAGTGAGTCTCCCTCTAATCTTTCTATGGAAGTTCTAGATGCTTCTCTTATTCATTACATGTTTGATGTTGACAATCACTCACATGTGCATAATGCTTCTTCTCCTAGTCAGACAAATACTATAGTTCCATCCCATGATTCTCCTATTTTTGATGTTGCTTCTTCTCCACTTACTGAGCATCACACCACCATTTCTCTTGCACCTTCTTTGGATAAACAAGCACCACCTAAGAAATCACATATGGTATCTCCAAGTCAACAAAGTCAACCACCTATCAAAATTAGTTCACAAGCCACTCCTATTTAATTGCATACTACATTACCAAATAAACCTAAGAAATCTCCCTTGAGACTCCATTCAACTTTGCCTCCTCTTTAATCTAAGATCAAACTGATTAATTTTGTCTCGTGCAACTAATACTTTCCCTAGTATTTATAATATATCCTCACTTTCACCACCACCGCATGGTTCTACTATAAAATTTGTTCAACAAGGTCACGTTGCACACAAAATTGGTCTTTGTTAGGTGAATCTTGTCACTCTACCTTCCTGATGACACACTCATATTATTTTGGTTCTTATATGATTATTGAGGGTATTTTACCATAAAGAACCTCATTTCATCTTACATTACCATATTCCTCCATTATACCACCACCTATGCATACACACATCTATGAGACTTTAACACTCCTTACGCATCATCAATTAAGCAAAATCTATAATGCTTAATCACCCTCATACATCATTTATCACATTGTATACATGTTATCATACACTTGGGGCATAACATTCCACATCCCCCGATATTAACATTTACACATATCTCACATTTGCATTATCATACATCAATATCATAGGATACTCATACTCATTACACACTTAAGTGTCGTTACCCGTTGACACAATCTTGTGCTTCGGTTCACACTTAAATGTTGAGGGATTACTATTACACTGAACCCCACACATTGCACTATAGACATTACACATTGTGTTTCATTACATTGCGCATCATACACAATACACCATACATTCTCCATGTTTGTCTATGAAATTGTGTCATTTCTATATTCATAGATCATACATTATACAATTCCTCACCTTACACATTTTACATCATACACTATTAGGATATTTACACATATTTCCTCACATTCTATACATAGTCATATACCATACATCATACTCTACACGTTTCTATATCATACAATTTCTACATACTATACTAGTCTTCATTACATTCAAGTCTAGCCTTATTTCATCTTACACACCACATTTACTAATATATCTAAATATAGTACATTACGCATTCGATTAACTAAAAATTGAAAAATTTCTCTAATACTATGAAAGTATAACCACTAGTTAATCTAATATAAGAGGACCAAAATGTTGTATAAATGTACTGAAGTAGTATGGAATAATGCAAATAATCATACTAAATAAAATAAAATATTAAATATGTAAGTAACTAAGGAGAAATGACTAATTTGATTGAAGAAGACCGTCACGAGTTGTCGCAGGTATGATAAAAAATCTAGAAGCAAGAAGCGAACACCCAAAAATCTCGAGAAGATCAGATCCGGGGATGCGAGTAGATTAAGGTGGTTGGGAAGGTCTTGGGGTGCCTCGAGGCACCCACGGTCTATAGATTAGGCACCCTGGTTTCGTAAAAGCTTGAATCAAGTTTTCACGGGTTCGTAAGGTATCCCGAAGTGTTCTTTGTCTATCTCATTAGATATATTGGGCTACACTGAATGTTTGAATAATGAAATGACAACTGTAAAGAAAAAGGGAGTATCAAAACCCTAGGAAAAATAAAATATGTAAAATGAATGGGTCAGACTGACCTCATCTTCCAAACTAGTGGTCTTATCGTTGAGCATTGCACTACATTTCTTGACTCAGATGTAGTTTTGGTGCATGTTTCCATGTTTCATTCTAGGTGCTCGTGTGCCACTCACACTTTGTGAAGTAGTGAGAAATAATAACTATAGAAAATTTAATGACATGTGTGCATGGAAAATAAAAAAATCCTCCCCTATGTTGTGTGTGTTGATGCATATCTCCTAGCCTTGATTTATGGCACTATATGGATGCAAGTGATGCAATGAATGCAACTCTAGATAGAGTGATAGTAGTATGTGATGTTAGGACCCTTATTATGGTCTCAAAAATTTATATTTATAGATTTCTCTCACTCTAATTTTCTAATTAACTCGACATGGTCAACTAGGAAAAGATAATAATGAAAAATAGCTAGAAAGACCCCAAAAAGAAGTGGGAAAGTGGAACATGGATTGAGGTGCCCAAAGACAAGCCTAGGCACCCTGTTTTAGGCTAAAATGTCAAGACAGGTTGTGAAACAATTTGATATGTATAGAAAAATATGTGGGAATGATGAAATAAAATATAAAATAAAGGTGTCAAAAAGGTGGGATTAATTAGTACTTTATTCACTTGAGAACCCTCTAAATAGTAGTATAAGACTCAAGCTAAATAATTCCTAAAGTGCATGATTTTGTGTCTACATTTTCCCCCCACTTTATGTTGGTGAGCGGAACACTTGGTAACATAAAGTAGATAGAGATGCATACCTGATGTCCATGTAGAGTGTAGAAGAAGACGTGACAAAGGACTAGACTTAAGCGTGGAATGAAAAAAAAATGTGGAGGAGTGTGGATTCTAAAGATGAAAAATGCATATAAAAGGTAGTGAGAGTGGACCTAGGGTGGAACACATGTGAATTTGTTGTTTTGTGTAGTGTACCTATATGGTTGGTACAGAAAGTTCCTTTTGGTAGTGTTTTTTTCGCTATTGTTGTTCTTGTTCTTGTTCTTGTTGTTTCCCCCAATTTGACTACGTTTTTCTCATTCAGCCAGGACCTGTAAGGAGAAAATGATCAAGTAGTCAAATATGTATGTATGTAAAAATGTTGTGTAAAATATGCATGTGTATAGAAATGTGTAAAGTATGTAAATGTAAAATACACGAAAAAAAAAGTGTAAATGGAACATGTGCACTTGATCCATGTCGAGAAAATGTGTGTAGAAAGATATCTTGTATTGTCACAATTTTTTTGGGTGATCTCAGGCCACCCTAATTGAAGAAGTATAGGAGGAAATTCTCTATGTCCTCCAACCTTTAACCTCTTTTGCTGAAATGTGTGAAGATATATTTGTACTTTCCTAGTTTTCTGGGTGATCTAATGCCATTGGACAAAGTAGTGTAGAGAGGGACACCCACTGTAACCTCTAAGCCTGTAACTTCTCCATGAGAATTCCCAAAGGACACCATATCCTATAAATGCCATTGTGTACGAAGTTTGTAGACTGGTATGAACTCACTCATTGTATGTAATACCCACAATGTCAAGGGTGGAAAGTGTATTATACTGAACTAGTGTAAATAATACCCAAGGATGGAAAGTGTAAATAATTCCAAGGGAAGAAAGTGTATGTAATACCCACAATGCAACTTAACAAGGAGGCGGAGGAGTCTCAAGAGAGCATGTCGGGAACCCCAATTCAACCGGAAGATGTGGAGGAACCGTGAGATGGAGAAATGAGAGATGAAGAGGAAGGGGTGAAATAAGTAAGAGAAATTGTTTGTGAGCAGCCCCCCGGCGTTCTTGTTACGAATCAAGTACAAGAAGGATCAACTTCAAACCTTGGCACCCGAGGTTCCCAAGGAGCTAAGAAAAAAAGAGAAAGAACAAGTGAAGAATATATTTTCCCTAGATGGGCTATCTTTGAGGACATAATAAAAATTATCCACTCCAGCTTTAGAGTACTATGGGCCTTAAGGATTTATATAGATGGGATTTGATAGATCCAGATATGTCTACTATACACATAAGGAAGAAGCTATCCTAGTCCGTGTAGACCCATATGGAAAAACCAAACTTTGATGTATGTGAAGAATCTTTTGTCTCGTGAAGAGTGAAGAAGGCACCCCAAAGCAGGCACATGATGATAAAGCCTACCCTAATGTTGATGAGCATGTCAAAGAATTCCTTAGTTAAGGTATCGTTGAGGTGCCGCGGAGAAATGTTGATAAGGCTACCACCATTTGAGCTTTGATGGAAGACAACAAGGATAAAACAGAAGATATAGAAAACCTAAAGGAAGAGAAGGAATGAGAATGGGAAAAGAATGAGGATTTCATTAGCATGGCTAAGGAGATTGGTGATCACATTAGAAAGCAAGGCCTCATCTAGAACCTAAGGTACCTGAAAATTTTCCTTTTACTATGCATTATGTGCGCACTTTGGTTGATTTGGTGTTAGAGGATGGACCAATTCAAATGCCCACACCAAAATATGCTGAAAAGGAAGCAGAGAGAGCAAGGGCCTCTATGATCAAAAAAATTTCAACTTATGAGGAATTGCTCCAAACTTTAAAGGATGAGCTAAAGAAAGAAGACCAAGCTCTTAATTTGTGTGCAGCACCAAAGGTAGTAATAAGGATCAGGACTCTAGTTAAAGATAATGAAGTCCTAACAGTGATGAAAGATGAGACATTAGGGCACACAGAAATATTTGCACTAGTGAAACAAAAGCGTGAATCCCTCGTAGTAGCCTAGGACTGTATAAGGAGAGAAAAGATGAGATTGAGAAGCTCATAACATAGAAGATGGATCTTTTGTAAGGAATGATATCAGGTATGGCTAATGTTGTCCAAGTACTATAGAATGAGAAAGAAAATATCACTCAGGATGAACTAGATGCCATAGCCACACAGATATTCCGAGAAAAGACAGGGACTACACTAAATGATAGGTAGACTGAGATCAAAAATGAATATCTAGAGTTGATCCTCCCAGTTGAAGAAGAGGATGTTGTAGAGTAAAGATTCATTCTTTTGTATAGTGATTCTTTAATTCTTTCATCACTTATTCTTTATTATTTGGGAACATCAAAAATAATTCCCATTGTCGGGACAACAATGTACTTTAGTGTGGGGTAATGTTGAGGAAACATAATATTGTTCTAAGGAGAATATGCAAAAAGATGCTTGTGCGGGAACAAGGAACATTTTAAGGTGCGGTAAGATAGGAAAGGAAACACACACCATAACAGTTTGGCTCAAGACTTAGCCATTTTTATGGATAAGGGCTATTTTTGGAGATAGCGTGTGGACCACACATAGAGATGAAGACTTGCACCACACACCATGGTATTTTGGGAACGAGAGGGTGATAATCGCCATGTATGGGTTGAGATAATAGTAGGATTTATTCTTCCATTTAACTATAGGACATATATTATTAGAATACTTGTAATTATGCATGATATTGTAAAGGCACATGTTTATTATCAGCATGTGACCTAATTTGAGAAGTACATAGGAAATGAATGGAAAGTCCCCACTCCTATAAATATGTGTTGAATCGTGTAGTTTAGAGTGTGTGAATTATTGTAGAGTTATGTTTTTAGATCTCATGCACGTATAACTTATGGATATACTTTGTAATGTAATAAGCTTCTATGTTTTACATTATTTAATGCAATGGATAATAATGGATGGATAATGGTGCTAAACATAACCGAATATAGTTCATGTATGGTTATTGTTTAGTTCATGATTCTCTAAGATCAATATCTAAAGTATGCACCTTGTGGAATGTTTATGTTTAATTATGGATTTTAATATGTATTCTCACCATCACACTAACATCATGTACAAGAAACTCTAAAGAGGGGCTTGGTACCTTTGTGTCCTTGAGGATCACTTAGCTCGGAGTTGGGTGATGTGCCAACACAACCGGGTTTTTCATAGTAGATTCTAGGTTGCATCATTGGTTCTATTTCCAAGACCTCTTTTTCAATTTTTTTAGGATGTTTCATGATGAATACATACCGGTTGACCCTAGAAAGTGTTGAGGAGTGGATAAAATATCTGGAAGAAGAATACGCTCGAGAGATTCAACACTAGATATGGGTTTAACGCATGTGCATGGGTACGAAGAATTTGTATGACTGTTTACATGAGAGCTTATTTTTATCTTTCCAGAGAGTTGTATGAATGGATAGATTCTTATGCATCTAAAAGGAATTATATGTATCGCACAATTTTCTAGACGCAGGAATAATTTTAGGCACTCTATGATGCTTTGATCTCGATTTAGACGTGTGTTATGGACACTTGGTTCTATGGTGTTCGAATAGTTATATTTTAGAGTGCTCAATTTGTACTTATTCTTTCCCGAGGTATCTCGAGTTTCATTTTTATGGTACCCTAGGGGAAATTATCTGCAAGGCATTCCACTAGTAATCAAAATATTGATGGTAACCCTGAACTTGGAAGAAAATCGATGGTTAGCTAAACCCTACCACGCATAGGGGTAGGAGTAGGTTTGGTGAAGGATGATGAACCTAGAAGTAGAGAGGAAAAGAGAAGAAAGGAGGCTTAAGCACAATGAGGTGTGCAAGAGGGGGATAGAGATGCATTGTGATATTGCAGAACGGATGGTGTTGAGGAGAGAGATGGATCGTGAAGGATTTAGAGCTCATGTAGAAGACATGGAGCCAAAGCATCTAAAATTCCCCCATTTGGGAAAGCATGAAAGGCTACCCTCCTCATCCTCATATGGGAGCACGCCAGTAGAGGTGAAATGGTCCACGGGTGTGAATCTAAATCTACCTAGAAACCTAGCCCTTGCGCTTGGTTTTTAGTATCTAGTACAACCAAAGTCAACAAGATAGTTTGGGGAGTAGTAGAAAAGGATTAAATCAAGTAGAAAGTGCATCTATGGTCGAGAAAACATCTTCTTTGTTATTTGGAGGTACCTTTTCAAGAGCATTGTTGGCACATAACTCAAGCTCATAGAAATTTGGACTCACTACAGGAGTAGTACCACCTCACTGCATGTAGAAGTTCATTTTAGTAGCACTATTGGGACACAAAGAAGTACATCCGGTGGTCCACTTCCAAATACTGAGAACTGGGATCAGGGGGCATAGGTGGCTCTATTTTTTGTGGATCTAGTGGGTCTGGAGGCATAGGTAACATAGGAGGTTCTGGATCAGGTGGGAATGGTCCTCACCAACCCTAGAATATTTACATGGAGATGCCACTTCATCTTCTAGAGTATATGGGAATTGAAGATACTGCTGAGAATGTGTATATGTGTGAGATCTACTGTGGCACACAAAAGGAATCATGGCTTATGAGTGCAAGGAAAGTCAGCTTGCAACTGTGTTTCAGTGGATGCACTCATAGGTTATACAAGAAGTTTGACCATGATCGGACTTGTGTAGATTATGCAAAAGCATTATGAGAATATTTCCTTAAGGAGTTCCATATCCCCGAGTTTGAGTAGAAGAGTATAAGTGCACTCAAGGATATTAAGTAGGGCATTACTGAGAATGTTTGGAAAAATGATGCCCATTTCAAAACACTTTTGTCTAAGCTTTCAGTATGATAATCATTCAAGCCAGCATGCACAATGGTTTTTTGGGGGCTTGATCACACCTTTTAGGAGGGATTTTTCACATAAGACATATATAGGCACGCACGAAGCATGTGAAGCGGTGTTGCATCTTTGAGGAAGTTATGAGTATAGACATTGTAGTGAGCCCATTCTTGGAAGCACAAATTACATCTATGGAAAAGTAGTTGGAGAAACTATCGTAAATTTAGCACATGAGATGCGCACTAGGATTTGGTGTATAGATTTTGAAGTGGAAGGGCACACTAAATATAGTTTTCCTCATCATTCAAAAGTATGTTCATTATTACTAGATTTCAAGATATGTCATTTAGAACATGATGCAATCCCGCCCATTATTATAACGTGCGATAACAAAAAATGTATCTTGTTATTGTAATATTTTTCAGTCCACAACTCATAATATAGAAGACTGCAAGTTGATTGGTCAAATCCATGATGCCATCGATATTGGTGTGTGACAGATAGGAGTATCAGATAATTCTAAAAGTAAAAATGAGCACCATGATCATGATCACAACCAAGGGTGCTATGATCGGAATGAAGGGTGCTTTGAAGGAATTTGTGGCAGAGCTCGATGATACAGTTGGTGGATTCGGGGGCCGAGGCCATGGTGGTGGGCGAGGAAATTTTCCTCATGGAACATGTTTTACATGTGGATCTCTTTACCACTATAGGCATGAATGCCCTCAGAATATTACTTGTTCTTTTTGTGGGAAGAATCATAACTATGAGGAATTCTGATTTATATGAGCATCTTAGCAAGTAACATAAACAAGAAAACAAGGGTGCATGGATGGTTAGGATACAACGTGCCATAGAAAATTAGTGGATGCCAAATTTGGCACCAGAACCTAAGGTAGTAATAGTTAAGATTACTACAAGTTTCGAAGTTATGTACACTAGAGAGACATTACAAATGAAGCCTACCTTTAATAAGAAGGAGGTTTTACATACAAGATACCCATATCCTACAAATCAAAAGGAGTTTTATCAGGAAACCATGGAAGTACTCATAAATATTCGAGTGAAATACAATGTTTAAAGGAACAGTGGCAGAATTTGGAATAAAATAAGGCAATAGAGACAGTCCAGTCAAATGTTGATGATTTGAAAGAGGTATACAAGATGTTTCTCCGGAGAATATTATTCCATTACTAGGGAATTAGTTAAAGGGAAACACTCTACATGCGATTATTGAGAATGGATGGAATATCCTGCATGTTAATCTTCCCCCTCATAGCTTGGATTATGACAAGGAAATTACCCTGAATGTTTTTGTGGATGGATGGATTTTGAGCAATATATTGATTGACACAGGTGTGAAAGTGAATGTGCTTACTTTAGATGCATGGGTACAGATGGGCAAACCTCTATTACAACCATCTTCTAATGTATTGTTTATGGCTAATCAAACTAAGGCCATTCCGATTGGATTTTTAAAGGATACATCCATTACTATACAAGGGGCCAAGTTCACTAGGGAATTTGAGGTCTTAACTCTTGTAGAATGAAATAGCTTCCCGAGCTCTACTTTTTTCCCTTAGTATTATGAAAATAATGTTGATCTACGGTTCAACAAGGGGTATATAAGTTTTAAGAACAAGGAAGAAAGAGTTATTATCCCTTTGATAAATGGGAAATCTGCACCTTATGTTGAACTATTGAGAGAGGAAGACCTTAACAGAATTTATGTATGCGTCATTCGAGATCTGGTAGTACTTGATCCATTTAAGGAAGGAATACTCTAGTGGGACGATGCACAGTCTATTAGTGATACTATAATTATTTCTTGTGAAATTTGCATACATGGCACCCATGAGATGGTTGGGCATGAAGTAAAAGCACATTTTCACGAGAGGAATAAACCTCGTTGTATTAGGAGGATAGGTAACAACTATGTACCCCGGTATATTGGAGAAGGATATCCTACGTTATTTATTTGTGCCATGGAGGAATATTGGATGGATCAAGTGGAGAGAAGAAATAAATTAGTATATACCCTTTGCGGGATAGCAACACACTGGTGGATGGTTCACAAGGATAATCTCATAGAATGGAATGAAGTAATAATTGCTCTAACAACCCGGTTTCTCAGGAGCAATGCACCTACTCAAATCTACACATATCATGGTAATCAACCTATTCAAAGCACCACATTTAGTAGTGTGAGAGACTTTGTATAGAGGGGAAGGAATATTTACCACCTTCACTATGGGTGCACAAACTTTATTCCACGTTGCAAGGTTGTGCATGCACTTGGTATGTTTATGTGGAACTGCATAGGGAGACTGGAAATTGGCAAGAATTAATTGCATGAATGACCCAAAACTTTGAGTACTTCTCTACTAAACCTCCGGTATCACTAGGTTATAAACATTTGAAAGGTGTAGGAAAAGGATCAATCACTCATGCAACATTCAGCTCCATATAATCCACACAAATCCTAAGCCAACCATCTTTCATAGATGGATTCTTAGGGTATCACTAGGTTATAATTACACAAGAGGATCAAGAGAAAATGACTTTCACCACTGAATGGGGAAGCTTTGCATATACAAAGTGATGCCCTTTGGTTTGAAGAACACACTGTTATATTTTTGTGCATAGTTGTTCAAGCATTCCAGGATTTTATTCACAAATTCTTACAAGTTTACTTGGATGATTGGATGGTATATGGGCTTGTTAAGGATCATTGTGAAAACTTGCGCTTAATGTTTGAAATATGCAAACTATTAAGCATCTATTTGAATATCAAGAAGTTTTTGTTTGCTATACCTTTTGGAACTTTTTTAGGGCACATCATCCGCAAGGAAGGTTTGTTAGTCAATCCATCTAAGGTTGCGATTATTATAGTCCTAGAGGAACCTACCAGTCAAAGTGAGGTGTGTAGATTCTTGGGCCATACAAGATATTATAGGAAATTTTTCAAAGGATATGCAAATATTGCCACACCTTTGGAAGAGTTAATCAAAGGAAAAGGGACATTCTATTGGAGATAACTGCAGAATGCGCATTTGAGGCATTGAAGGAGAGACTTATTACAACTCATATTCTACCTTTTCCCTTGTGGAACCAACCATTTCACGTGGATGTGGATGCCTCGCCATGGCCATTGGCGTAGTGTTATCTCAACCCTGCATAAGGTATTATAGATCATCCTATCTTCTTTACTAGTAGAAAGTTGTCTCAAAGTGGAACATAATTATACAACTACAGAGTGTGAGGCCTTTTGAATGGTCGTGTGCTATATAAGTTCATAAAATACTTGCTAGCGACACCTTTTATATTTTATACACATCCCATGGCATTAAAATACTTGGTAAATAATCTCATTTACGAGGGGTGCATATGTCGATGGTTTCTCTAATTCCAAGAATTTGAATTTATAGTCATGGTAAATCTAGGTAAAAGTAATTCTTTCCCAAACCACTTGTCAAGAATTCACTCAGGGGGAGGATGTGCGAGATAATTGAAGATACAATGTTAGATGCAAAGTTGTATAGGTTGTGTCATGTGCCTTTAGAATTGGAGGATATTGTTGTCTTTTTACGCACAGGTATGGCGCAGAAGGAATGAAATTCTTAGAGAAGAAACAACTTGCAATTCATGTTGCACCTTTCATGTTAATCAATGGTGACTTATAAAAACTAGGATGAGATGAAGTATTGCGCTGGTGTGTACTAGAACATGAGTGTACGGATATCATGGAAGAATCTCATGGCATTATTATAGGTGGGAATTATGTAGGTGACACCACCACGTGTTAGATACTACTCACTGGCTTATGGTGGGAGACCTTGTATAAGGATTGTAAAGAGTATTGTAAGGTGTGTGATCACTATCAGCACCTTGAAAAACTGGGAAAAGAGATGAAATGCCTTTGAGGCCTATTCCTAGTGCATAGCCCTTTGAAAATGGGAAATAAACTTTGTGGGTCCTATTTCCCCAACCGCGCATAGAACTGAATCATGCTACATCATCACTTGTATATATTATCTTATATGGTGAGCATAAGAAACACCTATAAAGGATTATATAACAACTATAACAACAAGGTTCTTATGGGAAAATATTCTCACTAGGTATGGGTGTCTATTGAGTTTGACAAGTGATAGGGGCACACACTTCTTGAATGAGACAATCAAAATATTGTTGGATGAATTTATGGTCACGCACCACAAGACTACACCTTATCACCCTCAAGTAAATGGGACTGGTGAGGCTTCAACAATATATTGAGCCAAACCTTGACAAAAAAATTTGATGTTGAAAGGAAAGATTGGGATGATAAAGTTTATGTTGTAATTTGGGCGTATAGAACAGCCTACAACATGTTGAATAAGGCTACACCTTTTCAGTTGGTGTTTGGTGCAGAAGTAGTTCTTCCCATGGAATTCATGTTACCTTCTTTACGTATTGCATGTGGGAGGTATAGCTAATGAACAAGAATTAGAAGAAAGAATTGACAAGTTAATACAATTGGATGAGATGTGCATCATAGCACGTTGGAGTTAGAAGTAGAAAAATGCCAAGAAGAAGGCATTGCATGATAGATACGTCAAGGACAAGAAGCTTGAGGTTGGAAAGACATTACTTATTTATGATTCCAATTTTTTGTGCCATCCAGAAAACTTAAGGTGCTTTGGTTGGGTCGTATGCTATCACTCACATCCTTGAATCGACATTTTTAGTTAGAGACGTTTGATGGAACACAGTTACCCAGTTACTTTAATGGGAGTAGGCTAAAGCCCTACTATAAATAAGTCTTTGTGGTGTTTTTAATAAGGAAGTATTGCCATTTAGTATAGATTTCCATTATGTATTTGTTTTTATGTATTTCCTTCTTCGTCACTATGCTTTGTCAATTTAGTTTGGTGTTTTTTTGTAATAAGCGTGTTTACACGCTAGAAGATAATTAAAATCTAAAGTATTTTTATGCACAGAGGACTACACATACCATTAGTGTGGGGTGGTTTTTATAGTAAAAAATGGGTACACATAATAACATACTATTTCATGTGCTATTTAAATATGGAAGGAAGCTACTAGAAAGAAATTGATCCCAAAGAATACCATAGTTGGAAATAAATGAATGTACAGTATAATCCGAAGTAAGTTGTGGCCATGGAAAGTACCAAGGAAGGTGCGGTGGCAAGGTACTTCAGCACATGGAAGCATGTAGGAGGAGGTCCGCATCCAGAAGGTAGGAAGGAATGCTAGAAGTTTATAGTTGGGGCATGAAGGTGTGTTGCACAAAAGTTGGGGAAAGGGTCAATTAATGAGAGGATTGATGGTAGGTGAAGGAGAAATAAATGTAATATCTTCTCAAAAATCTATATAAGGACATGATCCGGGTTCATTTTTACCTTTACGATCACAAGTATTTGAGCAATCTAGATACAACATATTGAGCCAAATGAAACATATTGAGGTGCAGAGAGTGGATTTATGCACATGAGTGGCTTGCATTCCCATTAGAGAAGGGTATGAGAAAAGTAGGAGCATTGAGAAGGATTCGTGGCTCATGTTTTCAAGCTAGGGCATGGGGTTTTGAGCTAGGGTACGAGGGCTTACTTGACAGAGAAGAAAAGGTGATATTTTTACCATGGCACCAAAGAAAGTACTTGCAATAGGTATGAAGGGGAAGAAAAAGGTGGAAGTCGAGATCGAAGTTTCTCATGAGAATAATTTTTCAGAGATGCATTGTCTAGAAGGAGTTATAATTGAATGGGATTGGGATTCCCATATCTACAGATGTAAAGTAAGTGATTATAACCACTGCACCACCGACAACAAGGGAGAGTTGGATGTTTTGCTAAATAAGAAGACCAACAAGTGCACGGTGGATGACATGCCAGTGTATGACGATGTTGGGGAGAAGTTTCTCAAGAAGGTAGGGGTTTATTAACTATATGAACTCCCATTTTGGAAAACTAGAAGCTTTATATAAATGGCTTATGAGTAGAGTCCATGATGACTTCTTCTACTTTGATGGATGGAAGGTAAGGATCACAATGGCCCTAATTGCTACATTGACTAGATTGAAGGGCACATAGACATATATTATTAGTGATTTAACTGATAAGCCAGATGTTATAGCCATAAGCAAGGAGTTAGGATACTCCTAGGGTCTACGTGGAATGTACATCTATAAATTGAGGAAGTGCCTAGTGGTACAAGAAGTCGCGCATCTCGCTCACTAAACCGAATGACCAATAGATATGGTAACATGTAAATACAATGTGGCTACATATCACAAAGAATATGTCACAAGGAGAATTATACAATCTAGTAGGCTACATAGAAAGAAAATTACTGAAGTGCGTACAGATGAAAAGATAAGTTTTGGCATTATCCTCTTATCTCTTGTGTTTGTAGAAATTGGAGTGCCTGATGTGGCAAAGAACAAAATTTGGGAATATCTTCGGAGAAGAAGTCCCTCGTGGATATATTTGAGAAGTATTTTTGTGAAGGAACAATGAGTGGCCCATTCAAACAAAGGGCAGAACTATGGTATGATTGATTACGCATAGTATTTAAGGAGGAATATCGCATTCCAAATGATTTACCTTTAATAGTGGGTAAGGTAGTACAGTTCACGGTGTACCAACACTTTTGCATCACATGGTTTATAATTAAGGATGGAACATGGATTTCATGGTGTAAATTTCCATACGCCTTCACAGGCAATGTTATTTCCAAGCCTCAGTACACAAGTTTCTTCGATGCACACCGGTTAAGATTTAATGTGGACAAGGTAGATTGTGACTACCATACTCTCAGAAAAAGTTATGTATATCCAGGTCAATCTATCTACATTGAGAGGCTCATTCCAGATGTTATAAATATGAAACCATGAAGTTTGGCTATTGGGGATAGTGGAGCTGCACTTGTTTATCTCCAGCTTAAGCCTAGGTTGGAAAATAACAAGTATGTGGAGAATGAGTTCATGCTATCAAGGTTGCCTAAGGGAAAACACACAATTGAGAGTGTGGAAGCTCCACCATATAGATAGTGGAAAACCAAGAACAAGAGGATAGTGGAGGCTTGGACCATAGAGGCCGGAGGCAACCCACGAATAAAGTAGAAAGTGAGTGTGTAGATACTCCACCACAGGCACAAGAGGAAGATGAAGACTTGGACATAGATACAGTCCAATAGGAACACCAGTTTAAGAAGGTGTTTAGAAGAACCAGGACCCAAGGCACATAAACATCACAACCTTCACAAAGGTCACCTCGACTCTACCCTAAAAAAGAAAAGAGGAAACTTGTAGCTTACCGAGGAAGGTGGAGGAGTCTTAACAGAGCACACCAAGAACTCCAATTCAACCGGAAGATGTAGAGAAACCGTTGGATGGAGAAATGAGATATGAAGAGGAAGGGGTGAAAGAAGAAGGAGAAACTATTTACGAGCATCCCAAAGTGTGCCTATTACAATTAGGTAGGAGGACCAACTTTTGACCTTATCACCTAGGTTCCTAACAGGCCAAGAACAAAAAGAGAAAGAACAAGTGAAGAGTATGTTATCCCTAGTATGGGATATGTTGAGGACACAAGAAAAATTATCTGCGCCTAGTTTGGAGTACTATGGGCCTTCAAGAGTTATATGGATGAGAACAGATGGATCCATATATGTCCATTATGTGCACAAGGAATCATATATCCTGGTCCATGTAGACCCATATGGACAAACTGAAATTTGATATATGTGAAGAATCTTGTGTCTCATGAAGAGTGAAGAAGGCACCCTAAAGCAGGCACATGACGATAAATCCTACTCTAATGTCTGATCAAAAGATCAACAATGCCTTGGTCAAGGTATCTTCTAAGGTGGTGTGGAGAAATTTTGATAAGGCCGCCACCATTCAAGTGTTGATGGAAGATAACAAGATTAAACCGCAGAGACAAAGTGTGCCTAAAGGAAGAGAAGAAATAAGAATAGGAAATTAACGAGGATTTCATTGGCATGGATGAGGATATTGGTGAACACATTTTGAAAGCAAGACCTCATCTAGGACCTAAGGTACCCTAAAATTTCCTTCTTTTATGCATTATGTGGGAACTTTATTTTATTTGGTGTTATAGGATGGACCAATATGAATTCTCACACAAAAATATGCTTGAATAGGAAGAAGAGAGAGCAAGGGCCTCTATGATCAAAAAATTTCAACTTACGAGGCATTGCTCCAAAATTTAAAGATGAGCTAAAGAAAACATTACCAATCACTTAATTTTTGTGCAACACTAGAGGTAGTAATAAGGATCAGGACTCTAGTTGAAGATAATGAAGTCCTGAAAGTGATGAAAGATGAGACATTAGGGCACGCAAAAATATTGGAACTGGTGAAACAAAAGCACGAAGCCCGAGACCCACATAAGGAGAGAATAGATGATATTTGGAAGCTCTCATAGCATATAATATGGATCTTCTATAAGGAATGATGTCAGGTATGGATAAATTTTTCCAAGTATTATAGAATGAGAAAGAAAATATCATTCAGGATGAACTAGATGCCATAGCCACAAATTTTTCAGAAAAAATAGGGACTGAGCTAAATGACTGGAAGACATTGGAGGATGAGATCAAAAATGAATATCTAGAGTTGATCCTCCCAGTTGAAGAAGAGGATGATAAAGAGTAAATATTCATTCTTTTGTATAATATTTCTTTAATTATTTCATCACCTATTATTTCTTATTTGGGAACATCGGGAAGAATTATCATTGTCGAATGATAATACACTTTAGTGTGGGGTAATGTTGAGCAGAAAAAATATTGTTCTAAGGAGAAGACACACAAAATATGTGTGCATGGGAACAATGCATAATTGAAGAAGTGGGGAGATAGGAAAGGAAATACATGCCAAAAAAATTTGGCTCAAGACTTAGCCGTTTTAATGGATAAGTGCTATTCTTGGAGATAGTGTGCATAACGCATATAGAGATGAAGAATTTCACTACACGCAATGGTATTTTGGAATGAGTGGCTGATAAGCATCATACATGGTTTGAGCTTATAATAGGATCGCTTCTTCCAGTTAAATACGAGACATCTATTATTAGAATACTTGCATGTATCCATGTTATTGTAAAGGTGCACGGCTATTATCAAAGCATGTGGCCTATTTTGAGAAGTGCATAGTAAAGTGAAGGGAAACTCCCACTCCTATAAATATGTATTAAATTGTGTATTTTAGAGTGTGTGAATTATTGTAGAGTTATGTTGTTAGATCTGATGCGCGCATGACTTATGGATATACTTTATAATGTAATAAGCTTATGTGTTTTACAGTGTTTAATGCAATGGATAATATTGGCTAGATAATGGTGTTAAATGTAATTGAATATGGTTCATGTATGGTTAATCTTATTATGGTTATTTTTTAGTTCATGATTCTCTAAGATCTAGATCTAGATTATGCACTATGGAATGTTTATGTTTAATTATGGATCTGAATATGTATTATCATCATCACACTAACATCCTGCACAAGAAACTCTAAAGAGGGGCCTGGTACCTTTGCGCACTTTAGGTGAGTGCTCAACTCAAGCTAGGTGATGTACCAACGCGATTGGGTTATTCACAGTAGATTCTAGGTTGCATTAGTGATGAGATGCGACATATGGAGAGATGTGCATGAACCCTATAGATGAATCATATATCACGACTTGTTGAATGGATGATGATGATTTAGGACTAAGTCTATATCACTATAAGATGAAAGGAGGGGTGATGATTATCCCTAAGCGTATATCACCAAAAGATAAAAGAAGGGGGTGGTGATATAACCTAAGGTGTATACCACTACAACATGATAGAATGGGTGACAATTAAACCTAAGGTGTATGTCACTAACGTTGGAAATGGCAGATGAGGTAATGTCGCATGGTGAGTGTAATGTCCATTGGATTAGTAAATCCTTGGCAAGTGATGAATATGGTATGTAAATGCATAGTGTGGGAAATGATGTGGAATATGTGAAATGTAATAATAGGGGTATATCGAAACGGAACATGTAATGATGATAGGCGAAATAGACCCATATGTAATGAAATCTAGTGTAGTATGTAGAATATGTATGATGTATAGATGTGTCATTGGGAGAATTAAATGTAGGGTTTGTTGGGTGTAGTAGATATGTAATATGTAAGATGCGGTGATAAGTGTAAATAGGATATAGAATGTGTAGTGATAAAATGTAAAGCTAGACCCATATATAATGTAACCTAGTATAAATGTGGAATGTAGGGATGAAATGTAAAACTAGAATTATAGGAAATGATGACTAGTGTAGTATGCGGAACATGTATGATATGAAAACATGTAGTGTATAATATGAGTAAATGTGTAGATGAATATAAGGCATAGATGAAGATTAGTATAATGTAGAAATAAGTGTAGGATGAACGGTGTATAACGCACAATGTAGGATGAAAATGGAATAGGTAGTGCCTATGGTGTAGTCTATGGGGTTCAATGTAGTGGTAATCCCTCAACATTCAAGTGTGAAATGAAGCACTAGAGTGTGTCATTTGGTAACAAGGGTGTTAGAATAGATGATGAGTATGCATATGTAAGAAGATGGAAAAATAATAATGAGTGTATTCTATAAGACGGGGAGGTTAAGTGCCATGCCCCCTTATGTGGGTTTTCATGAACTAACCAATGAGGGTGAAGGGTGTAGGTCCTTCTACTGATGTCGGTGATGATGTAAACAAGCACCATGCTCAACTAATGGGGTATGATAAACAAACATTGCACAGGGAATGAATCCAATATGAGTACGATGGATGGATATAAGAAGAATATCGTGGCATAATAAAGTGTGTGGGTGATGGATATCTATGAAATTTCATGCGTGAAGGGGAAGATGATCTATTTGGAATAAAGTGATGCGGTGAGCAGCGGAGAGATGCAATAGTGGTCCTAGGAATAGGCCTATGTCGGTGTGTAGGACTAATGAAATGGAGTGGTTACTGAGAGAGGATATTGGAGGTGGTGAAGTATGTGTAGAATGCATTATTGGAAATACCATAGGAGTTGTGTAATAAATAAGAGAGGATGGATGAGTATCGGGACTAGAAAGGGACGATAATGGAGGCAAAGAAGGGAAACCGTTAATGTAAATAACTTGACCATTGTAAACAAACTTAAGGTGTAAGTGGTTTGTTAGGAAATTAGTGTTCATAGTGTGAACATATGGTTTGAATATTAGTATTATTTAATATTTAAATAATATGTGAGTGTGCACAATTAGTTTTCATGCACAACTCATAGAGATAGGAATGTGTGAGAATATCTTGGGATTGGGAGTAAGACTAGGGAATAAAGGAGAGATATGGGGATAAAATGATAAGACTTGACTCCATGATTTTATGAGAAAGAAACTATATAAAATTACCTCTCATATTCAATAGAAATTGATCCAAAATTATTCAATCAATAATATAGTGTGTTGTTTATTATATATTTGTGCTCTAATTTTGTGTTTATGTTATTAGCTTCATTCTGCAACATTATCTCTTATTGATTTGTACAATTATATAATGTAATTGTTGCTTATTTATATTAGATAAGCTATCAATTTCACATCATCTGGTATTAGATCAGGATAGGATGAGTTATGAGAGTCATTGTAGGAAAAAATCGCAACCTCTTGAATGTAGATCTGAGATTTTTGAAGCTTCCATCACCATTTTCTGGATTCTAATCTTTAAAAAAATGACTGGTAATTCAAGTTTTCTCAAAAACCCAGATTTGGAATTTTGTGAAATTTTTTGGGTTTTTTTATTTGTATTATGGGAAACTTATATCAAAACATTACAGAAATCCATTTCGTATTTTAAGAGAAATCATGGAAACAATTATGACATTTCTAATTATTCTCAAACTAGTGATTGATTTCCAACAATAAAAATCTGATATGCTTTATTATTTTGGTTAAATATAAAGCTGATTATTATTGTAAGGGTGCATTATTAGTTGAAACCAACACCCAATAGAATTGTAAAATGAGCCTCAAAGACAAATTTGACTGAGTTAGCAGTATCACGATGGAGGCAGGAGGCAATGGAGGAAGGAGGGTGATCAGCGCCTCTCGTCAGTCACCAACGATGGGGCCGCATTTTTCTATGGTGACTTCATTTTCAGTTGTGTGTTTTCTTTTAGCATGTGTGGTAGTAAATAAGAACAGATGGATAATTCATGTTCATAGTTAGGAACATATTTTCCTATATTTTGTTCTCTTTTGTAAAATATGGATGGGGTACGCTACTATGAAAGTGGTTGGTGGTCCACTAGAAAACCAATTTGAGAGTTTGTGAATCTCTTAGAAAATCACATACAGAGTGGTTAATGGTTCCACTAGAAAACCTATTGGAGTTGATGGTACTCTTTGAAAACCATCGTATTGTAGAACATGAGCAGTACTAGACAGTAACTCACCCATGTTCACACTAAGGGGGTGAATGTTAGGAAATTAGTGTTCATAGTGTGAACATATGGTTTGAATATTAGTATTATTTAATATTTAAATAATATGTGAGTGTGCAAAATTAGTTTTCATGCACAACTCATAGAGATAGGAATGTGTGAGAATATCTTGGGATTGAGAGTAAGACTAGGGAATAAAGGAGAGATATGGGGATAAAATGATAAGACTTGACTCCATGATTTTAGGAGCAAGCAATTGTATAAAATTATCTCTCATATTCAATAGAATTGTTCCAAAATTATTCAATCAATAATATAGTGTTTTATTTATTATATATTTGTGCTCTAACTTTGTGTTTATGTTATTAGCTTCATTACGCAACATTGTCTCTTATTGATTTGTACATTTATATAATGTAATTTTTACTTATTTATATTAGATAAGCTATAAATTTCACATCATGGTTCACGTAAATAATAGATTGGGATTGATGAATCCAATTGAGACAAAGAAGC
This sequence comes from Taxus wallichiana var. yunnanensis, assembly GCA_018340775.1. NCBI lineage: Eukaryota > Viridiplantae > Streptophyta > Pinopsida > Cupressales > Taxaceae > Taxus > Taxus wallichiana. The sequence continues at coordinate 145,873,412 of CM031240.1, forward strand.
AGGTCACATCCCTTGACTTTTTGAATAATAAGGAAAGGGATAAGAAGAGTGAGCGGGCCAACTGTGACATGTAACTTAACAACACCATAGGGTATTTTGAATGGATAATTTATTTTGTATGGAGGGTAACTGATAGACTATAAGAAGGATAGGGAACATGCACTAATAGGGAAAGATGGATCAACCTTAGTGTTTTTGATGGAAGTTGAGCCAATAGATGCCTGAATATGCAAATGATTGCATGTAAAAGTAGCATGGTAATCAGCATTAGAAAAATAGATGGCAGGTGATGTTGCTTCTGTGTTAGTAACTAGGAATTCAAGTACACCTGAGTCTGGAGGTGATGTTGCATGGTATGTATGATTAGCGGATGAATCCATGGGATTCTTGTCACGTTGGTGGGATTTATTATTAAAATGTTTGAGTTACCCTTGTCTATAGTGGGAGCAAGGCTAGTAGTGTTTAGAAATTTGAGTTGGTCGTTGTCAATTAAGTCTTGGATAATTGTTCGAAGTTTTAGACATCGGTTTGTAGAATGTCCCACACAAAGATGAAAATCATAGTGGAAGTTTTCATTGTAATTGCATCCTTTGGGTCAAGATGGGTCTAACTCAAGTGGTGGAGGAAAGGTAATGAGGTTACTATCGAGGAGTTTCTTTAATATAATATTTGGTGTCATGGGAAGGTTGGTAAACATGTGCCTAGGAGGTTAGGACAGAGCTTCCTTAGATGAGTTAATGGCATTAATAGTGAGTTTATTGTCAGTGACTTAAACGTAGAGGGTTTGAATTGTGTCTTATTTTAAACACGATTGGAGGATGAAGGTTTCTCTTGATACTTAAGCTTTCCAATGGATAAAATTTTAGATTCACGTAGCTTAAGAGTATGAAAAAGCTGATCAAAAGAAGAAAAGGTCTCAAAGAGAACACTTTCTTGTAGAGGTGGTAAGAGACTCTAGATAAACAGATCTTGCAACTCAGAATCAGCGAGGACATTAGTTATTTTAGTGAGATTATTCTTATATCTTAAAACATAGTTAGCAAAATGCTCATTGGAGCCCTGTTTAAGTTGTGCTAGTTGGACGTAAGAGAGTGTGGAACCAATATTGATAGAAATATGCGTGAGAAAATTGTCAACCAGATGCATAAAATAAACCACTTTGAATGGATGGGTAATTCATAAAACCAATGCATAACATATTCAAGGAGACTACAAGGAAAGATTTTAGCTAAGAGAATATGATCATTAGAAAAATTGAGACAAGTAACATGAAAGGCACAAAGATGCTCCTGTGGGTCATCATGCCCATTGAAAATGGGAAATTTAGTGGTAACAAAATTGGAAGAAAGGGGGTAGTGGAGATGGTAGGTGAAAATGGAGTATGCAATAGCAAAGTAAAATCTAAATATGGAGATGTACTAGCTTGTTACAACTTACGAATTCGAGCATGGAGATCGTGATACAAAGAGGTTAAATCCTTGTTGCCACCATAGGAGGTTTGTATTTCAAGCAAGACTAAAGGAGGCGTAAAATTATTGGTAAGAGTGGGGACATAAATAATAACATTAAAGATGGGTGGAAGTATAGAAGCATGCGGTTAAGTAGTTACAAAGGTGGGTAGAGCTATAGAAGAATTGAGTTTGGCTAAATTGGTAGCTTCCTCATGAGCCACATGAAAAAGTAAATCTAGATCATGGGGGTATTCAACAAGGTGATCATTGATGGATTTAAGGTGGGATTCAGTAAATTCCTCAGGAGATGGAGCCATAGGAAATGGAAGAAGGAAACCCTAAAAAAGTGAGAAGTGTATATGGTCGAGTTCACCAAAATGATTAACTAAAAATGGAATTTATCTCTAATACTATGAAAGTATAACCACTAGTTAATCTAATATAGGAGGACTAAAATGTTGTATAAATGTACTAAAGCAATATGGAATAATTGCAAATAATTATACTAAATGAAATAAAACCCTAAATATGTAAATAACTAAGGAAAAATGACTTAGCTAATTGAAAAAGTCTATCACGAGTTGTCATGTGTCCGATAACAAAATGTAGGAGCATGAACAATCACCCAAAAACCCAAGAAGATCAGATCTTGAGCATCCGAGTAGGCTGAGGCACATGGGAAGGTACTGGGGAACCTTGGTCTAAATATTAGGTGCCCTAGTTTTTGTAAAAGATCTTAATCTAGTTTTCACATGGTTTCAAGGTATCCCAAAGTGATCTTTATATGTCGTATCATATCTTCCAGCTACGCTGAATGTGCTTTGAATAATGAAATGATGACCTATTAGAAAGAAGGAAGTATCAAAACCCTAGGAAAAATAAATGATGTAGAATGAATGGTTTGGACTGACCTCGGCTTCCAAACTAGTGGTCTTATCACTAAGCATTATACTACATTTTAGACTCGGATGTAGTTCTAGTGCATGTGTGCATGTCATTCCCTAGGTGCTCTTGTTCCAGTCACACTTTGTGAAGTAGTGATAAATAATAACTATAGAAAATGTAATAGCATGTGTGTATGGAATAGAATGTAATCCCCCATGATGTGTGTGTTGATGTGGGTCTCCTAGCCTTGATGCTTGACACTATATGGATGTAAGTGATGTAATGGATGTAACTCTAGATGGATTTATAGTATTATGTGATGCTAGGACCCTTATTGTAGTCTCATAACTTGATAATTATAGGTTTCTATTGATCTAATTTTGTAATTAACCCCGACATGGATGACTAGGAAATATATAAGGATGAAAAATGGCTAGAAAGACCCCAAAAAGAAGCCAAAGCTGGAACATGGATAAGGGTCCTCCGGGTAGGACAAAGGCACCCCGAGGTGCCCCAATATAGGGTTGGTGCCCAAGTTTAGGATAAAATGTCGGGATAGTTGCGAAACAAGTGGATATGTATAGAAAAATATGTGGGAATGATGAAATAAAATATAAAATAAAAGTGGCCAAAAATGTGGGATTAATTAGTACTTTATTCACTTGAGAACCCTCTAAATAGTAGTATAAAATTGGGCTAAATAATGCCTAAAGTGCATGATTTTGTGGATACAATATTATAGATTAGATTATACACATTCCAAACTTCTTGCATTTACATTCTACACATAGAATACTTACACATTATAATCATCACATGGTCATATTTTCTCATTACATATACTACATTTTCTTCTACACGCTACAATCACCACCCTCTCGATGCACTTTAGTTCATTGGTCCATCTTGGACTACCGAGGGTTTACCAATCAAATAGACCCCGCACTCATCACACATTTACAATTTTACCTTTCACCATGTGACATTTTCCAATGTAGTGACATACGCTTTAGGATAAATCATCACCTATTATATCATTTTGTAGTGGCATACACCTTAGGTTACATCACCACTCCCTCCTTTCATCTTGTAGTGGCATGCGCTTTAGGCTAAATTGTCACCTGTTCTATAATTTTGTAGTGATATACACTTAGGGATAAATCATCACTCATCAATTCATCTTATAGTGATATATGTTTAGGTTAAATCATCACTTATACGTTCATCTGGTCATGATATTCACTTCATCTATAGGGTTCATGCACACATCATTTCTAGGTTGTATCTCACCACTACACCTACACATTCATCATAGCGCATTAGACACAACACACACTACTCAACCATTTCCACGATGACACTCTTTTTATGGTTCATTCTTGACTACTAAGGGGGAAAAAAATTAATCTCATTCCATACACTTTGACTCACCAAGGGGCACACAGATCCGATTATTCCATCTTCCATTCCATTCCATCCATCCACAACATATTGCATTGTCTTTGGGGAATTTACTCTTGTTTACTAGTGTTTTACATGATCACTTTACTACACATGTTAGATTGATTTCTTATATGTCATTATCTATATCATCCACACATGTGTGTTCACGTATTTGTCTAGTTGTGATCACAAATACAGATCTTTTACACGCAACATGGATGCTCGCCTTCTACCCTTCCTACACTAGTCGCTGGGGGCATCCACATTCGATTCTCACAAGTGTTATTGTTTCATTTTGTACTTAGCACTTTACATTACTTGGTTATTCACACTTTGAAATATTGGTTATTTTTCTAACATGCTAATGGGTGTTCCATGTGCAACACTTGTTTTGTAGGATTACATGTTTCCATGACTACTTCTTTTTCTTGTTTTTACTTGTCTTCCATTGTTTGTTTCTTGTATGTGAGCCTTTCCCTATGTTTGGTGTGCACACTTGTTTGTTATTTGTGGACATGATGGCCTTAGATGTCTTGTGACATCGTGAGTGATGTCCCATGTTTGTGACCCGCTTTATGCATCTTATTTGTCTTCTTTTTGTTTACACTAGTCCTGTCTCGGTATTTTTACATTGTCTGTATACTTTACACTTATTTTCTACATGCATGTGTTTTTACTAACACTTTTCTTTAGCTATCCATCCTTGTTTGCTTGTTCCTTTGTTTCTACCAAGTGCATTCCCTTCCCCTTGCAGGCGAGGAGTTACTGAGTACATGTGGTTAGTCCTCTTTAGGGTTGCATTCTCCTATCACCAACGTCGCATACACCCCCAAAGAAGGGGGTATCATTTAGGTTTTTTCTACATACTAACACCAAGATTATATATTGGTTCGGTTCGATTACATACAATGAGTGGGTTCAGACCAGTCTATAAACCCCATACATAGTGTATTTTACAAGACATGGTGTCCTTAACATTCTAGGAAGTAGTTACAAGCTTAGAGGTTACAATGGGTGTGCCTCTCTACACTACTTTGGCTAGTGGCGTCAGATCACCAAAAAAACTAGGATGATACAAAGATCTCTTCACATACATTTAGGGAAGCAGTTAGAGCTTGGAGGACACAGAGAATTTCCTCCCTACACTTCTTCAGCCAGGGTGGCGTGAGATCTCCCAAAAACTTGCAGTACAGGATATCCTTCTACACTCTCTCTCTTGACATGGATCAAGTGCACATGTTCCATTTACATTTTCCATTTCTATATTTTACATATACATGCATATTTTACATTGCGTTTTTACACTTACATACATATATATTTGACTACTTGATCATTTTATCCTTACAGGTTCGATCGTATGAGAAATAAATAGTCAAATTAGGGTAACAACAACAACTACATCAACAACAACACTCCGCAATAGCACACACTTTACTAACCATGCAGGTATATTACACACTACAAAAACTACACGTGTTCCGCCCTAGGTTCACTCTCATCACTTTTTATTTGCACATTTTTCATCTTTAGTTTCCGCGCTCCTCCATATTTTTGTAATTCCACACTTTATCTAGTCCTTCAGCATGTTTCTACTACACTTTTAATGAAAATCAAGTACACATCTCTATCTACTTTAGGTTACCGACCTTTCATCTCACCAACATAAAGTGGGGGAAAATGTAGTCACAAAATCATGCAATTAAGACATTTATTTATCTCAATTTCATACTACTATTTAGAATGTTCTTGAGTGTAGAAATTACTAATTAACCCTCATCTTTTAGCCATCTTGTTTCATTTTATTTCTTCATTACCACCCATTTTCAGCCACATGCACTGTCTGTTTGGACATTTCCCATTATTTTAGCATTCACTAGGGCACTGTGGGCACCTTGGTCCCACTAGGGGTGCCTCGGTCCTTTTCACACTTTCTTTCTACTTTTTGGGCTCTTTCTAGCTGTTTAGCATCTATATTTTTCTTATGGTCAGTATTTTCAGGGGTTAATTATGAAATTAGATCAAGATAACCCTATAAATATAAAGTTATGAGACCATAATGAGGGACCTAACATCACTTACTACTATCACTCCATCTAGAGTTACATCCATCTATTGCATTAGAGATCACTTGCATCCACATAGCTCCATCATCAAGGCTAGGACATCTACATCACACTTCATAGGGGGAGGGATTCTATTCTATTCCATGCACACATTTTATTACATTTTCTACACATAGTTATTGTTCGCTACTTCACAAAGTGTGACTGACACAAGAGTAACCTAGGGAATGTTCACACACACTTGCACATAGAACTACATCAGGTCTGAGATGTAGTGCATCGCTCAGTTATTAAGTCCACGATTGTGGCCAATAAGGACAATCACCCCTTCATATGCATTATTATTTTTAGGGTTTGATGTTTGTTTTGGGGTCTTACAGTTCTTGCATTCATTTTGGAGTATTGGTGACAATCAAAGCATAGGACAAAGAAGTTGATGCAACACACAATGAGAGTTTCAGACCACTTTTTGACCCTGAAAAAACTAGTTTCAAATATTTCACATGGACTAGGGTGCCCAGATTGCATATCGAGTTCCCATAGGTGACCCAATCTATAGAAACAGTCCAAATCCACTCTTTTCAGGACTTCTGTATAGTCGTTCCTTCTCCTAACTTTTCCAGTTACCTCTGCAACACTCTCTGATAGTCATCTGTTATCAACTAATTTCTTTCCTCACTCTCTTTAGCACATTAAGGTTATCATTTCCTCTTGCATATTTTTTTAGCTTACTTGCATACTTCTTTCTTTGCATTTATTTATTTTATTTACTGATTGTTCATAGCTTAGATTAACTATCTATATATGACCTAGTTAGTCTATTTTTAGTTAATCATGGTGTGATTTGTCTAGTCACCCCACTACCGTAACACTTTTGTATTATAATATAAAGGATTGTTCCAATAGTAATTTATTTTAGTCATGTTTTTAAAGTTTATAGAGTAGTTATAATTCTATATCAAAAATTAATCATGTCTTTGTTTTCCACTCGTTAAGAGTCAATTGTCACCTTGTCATGTTGTTAAATTATCTTTTTATGTCATTTGTTAATCATCTTTCCATACTTTTCATTTTTATTTAAAAAATAATTAAGGAAGATTACTTTTTAAATTTTATTTTTTAAGTTTGGTGTGTCATCAAATCCTTTTTGTTAATGTTTTTCAAAGTATACTCAAAATATCTTAGTTTCAAAATGTCAATCAAAACAAAACAAATGTCTCACTTTTATCTTGATCTACTATCAATAGAATCGATGTCTCGATCCACAATTGGGGGATTTCAAATTGAGTCTCTTGTTCATATTTTACTAAGCTAGAAACGTCATTTTGGAGGGTGGAGGCATATTAGGCTAGAGGTAAACAATGACATCTTGTCATTGCTAATGACGAGGTCAGTTTAGTTTTGGTGACATTTTTAATCATGTGCATTATGTTTTAATTTCTGTTGTGATGTGTTTTAGATTGCCTATTTTGTGTGTATTTTTGAATAAATGGAAATTTAAAATTTTGGGGAAATATAACACCAATATTCCATTTCCATTTCGCATCAAATCGGCTAAAGTCAAGGGAAACTTCTAGTGGAAGTGGAGGTTTTCTATGTTATTCAAAATGGATTGGAAAATCAATAACAATGGCTACAATTGATAATAATTTGTTCTCATTTGATGTAACATGAAATTTTTTTATGTGAGATAAATTCCTATATTTTCCCCTTAATTTAAAGATGTAGTGGGAGAAAAATCACCACCGCATGTAGTTCATGGATCTTGAAAAGGTTATGAGGTGAATAGATGGTTGGATTCATATTCACATCTAGGTTCATAGTGAACCTATAAAAACCATGGAATGTTGAACAGATCTCCCTTTGTTTATATCAAGGTCATGAGCCATGAAGATGGGCATGCCACATAGAGGTGAGCATATTGCAGTTAAGAGTGAAATTTTGTAAGCATGTTTTCATTAAGGGGGAATATTAGGAATCATTTAAATAGTGCTCACATTTCATATAGTCATATGTGATCTATGTGTTAAATAGTATTTTGTAATTGAGGTTGTTATAAACAACGTATATATATATATATATATATCTTCCATATTAAATGAGTTCTTTCAACAACTTATGCATTATTGGTGATTTGTTTCCTAGATTTCAAGAGGAACTTCATCTATATATTTGTAACAAATGAAATACCAATACATAGTATGATTATTATTGTTAAAGTGTTATTCTCTGTGTTAATTATTTGTATTATTTCAAATAATGTATAATCTTATTTGATTCTTATCGTTCTCCCATGCTTTTTTTTTTTTTTTTTAAAGTGGTTTTGGAATGGCCTACCGATTTCTCTATTATTAAATAATACACATTTCTTCCAAAAATTAGGAATGGAGAATTAAATACTTATTTCCTTCAATTATACTCACCTCTACCTGGATACACCAATGACATTATAAAAATACATGAATATTTTCTTTGGAAAAAATACATAATCTCAAGCTACATTGGAGAATGGGTAACAATACCAACAAAATCATCTGAGCTCAAAAATATGTCATATTTGATTTTACTTGGAAAACTTTCATTTTACCTTTTTATGTGTATGCATGAAATATATGTTACTATTGAATACTATCAATAAATGGGTCAGCTAATATTGAATCTCCAGATAAATATTTTGATGCTAAATTCTAAAAATAACAAACAATAAATAAAATATTTAGATTTAGGCATCCCCTAAGAGATGGTGCCCTAAGAAACTACCTAGTTTTCCTATAGTATAATCCCCCATATAGCTATGCATAGTTTTGAATCTTCCTTAGGTATCCCTACGAACCTCAATCTTTATATTCTTAGCATGGCAATAGTTTAGATCGACACGCTAGTCTAGAGTCTCTACATAAAAAAATTGCAATCCCATTCCCTGAACTTGCTCATTAAACCTTCCCATATTTCTTGGATTGGTATCTACCTAACATGTTGAAGGAAACTATGTTCGAGGATTTTCAATAGGATCCTCTCCCTTGTTTCCTCCACATTAAGGCTCGGGTCTGTCAAACTCCTATAATGAACCTCCTGTGATAGATTAAGTTGAATAACACAATACATTATAGATGAGTTTATTAAAATGAAAGATTGAAATCACATTAATAGATCAAAGGAAACTTTGATAATGAAACCTCCTTTGAGAAATATCAATACAATAATATACACGGATCCATTTCTTAGACATAGTCGTTCCCTAATATACTAGTCCTATTATAGAAACTACTACTACCTATCCATGTGGGATTATTTATAATAGCTCAAGGGAATCATTACAAAGCATATGTTTCCATAACATCTACTACAATAATAATACAAAGAGAAGGGTAATAAAACCTCCTCAACCCTAAACTCACTCTCACATCCTTAGCATTTCAATATGATCTCTCATGTAGTCATGGTTGTTAAAATGAATCTCACCATTTATGATGGCCAATATAAGTTTCTTCAAGTGATCTACTTTCTCCATTGATCTATAACTTAAAGACGCGATAGTGGCACAACAAGGACCTGTCAAATCGTATAAAAATTTCAAAATAAATACTTTATCCTTTCAAACACCAAGAGGAAAGTAAGAGCTCTATTTTTAAAAGTGACTTGAAAAAGTTAATAAGATGTAAGCCCACATATATGTTAAATTTCATATATGACACGATGGTGGGGAAGCTCACTTAAAAGCATTATGTTGTGGGTTTGAGGCTAGCAAGACATTGTTTTCTTTTGTGAAGGAAGAGTTTTTGGGGGAGAGATAGTGGACTAGCCATATTGGTAGCCCCACTATATATCTATTAACGACTAACTAAATTTGGAGGTAAGACACCTAATTAGGTGTAAGAGTTGTTGTTGGTCAAAAATCAAAAGGATATTTTTTTAATCTATAATATATGTGGGAGATTTATTTTTCGTTGAAAAATGTTTTCTTATAATTTCCTCTCCTTTGGTTGTGATCATGCTACTTCCACATCAACGATTGATATTATATTGTTTGATCCTTTGAACTCATCTAGTTATCACACCTACAAACCAAACATGAAACAATTGATCCAATCCATATGCATATGGAGGGTATTTCAGAAAATGTTCATGTTTTCACCTCGATAAGAATAAGTATGCTTATGTGTGCAAAGCAGGATGAATCCCTCAATTTTATCATCATGAATGTATTTGAGAGTCTATAGTTTCATATCCATGGATTAATCTATAAAATAGGTATGGGAAATATTTGAAAATATCTTTGGTAAAGTAAATGAATCTATTTACAATATGGGAACTCTAACAAGTAAAAAAATCTTTATAAGAAGAAGGTTTATGATCCTTGTCCATATTGTATCAAAACAATCATCCTATTAAAAATATATATAAGAGAATAGAAGGATTTGAAGCGAAACTAAAGCAACATAAAAAAATGTTCCCCACTATAAATATAGGCAAAGGAAAATCTCTTTCTACTAGGGCTTGTTATTTCACATAAGATAAATGGACTTTTTATTCTTGTGTTTATCATCATCGAACTCACTCATGTGGTTTTGATATCTATTTCTAATTTCAACACTTGTCATATAATCATGATAAACTCTTCAAAGGTTGATGTTTTTTGTTCCATTTTGGTGAAAATTCAGGATGGATACATCAATTATGTACTCGTAGTACTTGAAATTTCATATAATTTGTTGTTAGTATATCAAATTTATAATTTTGGTTCCTGAAAACTATGGATTTCACTCCATAAAGCATTTTTATTAGAGAATTATATGATCCACAAGATGTTATATCTATAGATGTCGTGGAATATCTTTCATGCCTTTTTTGTTTGATAAGATTGATACCTCTACAATGTCATCACTTGTTTCTCATGATGATATAGTGAGAAAACTATTTCTATGATCAAATGAAGATGAACATAATGTTATTTTTTTATATTATTGTTTACACAAATAATTTATCATGTTTACTTTGAAGAGTCAAATGAAGATTAACATTGGGCACAATCCATAGATGAAGAAGTATATGTAATTGATAAAATTAAACATGGGATCTTGTTAGCCTTCCTAAAAGAAAGGATGTGATAGGATTTAAGTAGGTCTATAAGAGCAAATTGAATGTAAAAGGTGAATTGTATAATCACAAAACAAGGATAGTATCAAACATTTCTCACAACCTTAAGGTGATTACAATGAGACATTTTCTCTAATATCTCATCTAGACATATTGAGAAGTGTAATGGCCATTACTACTCAAAAAAAAGTATCCATTTTACCAAATGATATGAAATCCACATTTTTGAATGGATTTATTGTTGAATAGATCTATGTTCAATAACCTCCAGGATATGAAATTTCATATCATGAAGAGAGATTTTACAAACTCGTGAAATCACCCTATAGAATTTTTAAAGATCATAAAGCATAATATAGCATGATAGATTTATATATTCTACAAAATGGATTTATTAGGTACAACAACGATCCTACCTTATACACCAAAATAAATAAGAAAAAGGTCAATTTCTAATAGTTTGGTTTTATGTTGATGATCTAATCTTTATAGGTGATTATCTTTTGTTATCTCCCATAAAAATATCCTTTTCTACAAGGAGGATCCTCACATTTTATTACTTCCAAATAAGTATCAATTTGACATGTTCAAGGAAGCCATGAATAAGGAATTCAAAATGAAAAGCATGCATCTCATAAATTTTATTCTAGGGATTAAAGTATACCAATATAAAAATAGAATTTTCATCTCTTAAGATAAATATGTGAGAGAGATTTTAATAAGGTTTGATATGTTGAATTTTAAACCAGATCTTGCACCTATTATGTTGTGATTGAAATTAAGAAAAGAAGACAAATGATCCAAAATTGTTTAAAATAATTATTGGCGAGTCTTATGCATTTAACAACCACAAGGCCTAACTTCATGTTTGTAGTAAGTTTTATTTCAAGGTTCATGGAGTCCCCAAAAGGCTAGCATTGGCACAGCGGGGAAAGAAAAATTTAAGTTATTTGTGTAGAATAATGAATTATATGGAATTTTGTATTCCTCATTAAAAATTTAAAACTCATTGGTTATGGATATAGTGATTTTTTTAGTATCATATATGAAATAATAAACACATATGGATACATGTTTTCTATATTAGAAGAGAATAAGTATCATTAGCATATAAGAAGAAACCAAATTTCACACTTTCATTGATAGAATAATAATTTGTAGAATTAACTCGAACAACTTGTTAAGTAGTCCGGATGAGAATAATGCTAGCTGATATAGTGCATGAAAAGGAAAAAGAAACCAAAGTCTTCTATAACAACAATTCAGAAATTTATCTCTAAAAAATCATGTGTTCACTACATGAAAAATATTAGAGACATAAGGTACCATTTCATTAGAGAATTGTTAAATAATGGTGAAATCCACTTGGAGTTATATAGATCAAAATATTTGTATGGAGACAATTTTACTAAGCCACTAGGGAAAGATACTTTTGATTACTTGAGAGATTTTTTAGGATTCCTAGATGGTGGTAGTTTTATTTAATGGGAAGCTGTTATAAATATAACTCAATTAACCACATTAACTGCTCTCTATACTTATAATTTAACATCCAAAAATATTTGTTGACATGAAAAGTGTAAATACCAATGTAAATATGGGTTCCTATTTATCCATGTATTTTACAAATTTCAAAGTATTTTGTTTGATGTATTTTTTCCAAATTTATTTCTATTTTGTGAAGGGAAAGTGGCCTCTCCTTGTAAGTTTTCCATAAATGGATATAGGTAAGTGCACCAAGTTGGGGCCAAAACGTGTACAAAAATCCACATTTTGGTCATTTTCTCCATAACGGATTCACGTTATGGCTTGGTTACATTATAAGGTGACAATAAAAATTGAGGTCACGTTATAATACAAGCGCATTATAACATGCTCGCATTTTGATTGTGATAAAACATAGTCAAAACTTGAGATCTCATTTTCATTCCAAAAAAACAAAAAAAGATCTTAGAAGAGGAAAATGTGAGCAAGGAAAAGTGCGAATGCATTTTGTGACATCCAAACCATTTTGCACCTCAAATAGACTATGTACTCAAGCTCGAGAAGGTCAATTATTTTTTATTTTAGGTTAATTTTCTTTATTAATATTTTTTTGCATTTTTGTTGATTTGTTTTTTATTTTCATTTTCAGAGGTTTCAATACCTTCAATTCAAACCCTCATTCACCATCATGCCAAGATGAATAATAAAACATTCCACAAACACCCCTTTTCATAGAAAGGCATCCTCCAAACACCCAACAAAACATTTTTGGGGGATTAAAAATAGCAAAGTTCAAATTCAGGGTTTAATAGAAACCCTAAAAACCCCAATGCGAAAAATCCACATCGTCAAAACCTTGCTACATCATTACAATCATTATTGTCTAATATCAATAATGTGATTGGTCAAATAAACACATGGGAGAGTTCCAAAAACAATTGTATCAATTTTTATGCAGACAAGTTGTCTTATGATGCAGTGAAGAAGAAAAAAAATCATAAGTGACAAATTGTGTGCATTGTTTACTGATCATAAAACAAATGCACTGTTATTATTGGATTGCAAAAGATTCCCCATCCATGGTGTAATCATTAGGGGTAAAAATAATTTTTGAGATCAATGGTGGATGGTTTTTACCAACCACCTTATAAAAATTTTGAGGTGCCACAATATTTCTTGAGGAAACTCTATTGTGAGTTCATTCTCAATGAAATACCAAACTATTTTGGCATTCGATATTTTCAAGGCAAATGCAAAGGCTCTCAGTAAAAGATAGAGTGAGGCACAATTTTTGCAGAACAAACCATATATACCCATTTCTCACCCATATATTCATCACTTTTCGGTCCCTTCATGTTGTGAAAAGAGAGTGGAGGTTGAGACTCCTTATTCTATCAATTCATTAACACATTCATTGCTTCAACATGGCACTCATCTCTCCCAGAGTGATGAGGTTGGTCCTTCTAGGCATTAGACATCATATAGCATAACTTGTCATGTTTTGGTAGTATATACACCTATGTGTTAGGACGAGGAAGCTCCATGACCTAGTGATACTGACCCCACAGGCTCATAAGGCAGCTCCCGAGCCTTGCGAGGAACCTTCACAACCTAGTCAGGATGCTCCATAGGTTGAGCAGGGTGTTCAATTGGAGGAGGCACATCGTGATTCTATGTTGGACACTATCATCATCACAAATTTTCTACTAGATTCGAACTTTGGTATTGACCAACAGGTAATTTTACATGAAATTAGTTACAATTTAATATATGTATGTATATATATATATATATATATTTCATAAAAAAATTATAATTAACAATGTTAATCAATTGTGAATGAAAATAAATGAGTCATGTGTGTATTTTTATAAAATTACAGGGTCAAACTATACATCCAAAGTATCACATTCCCTTCTCCACAATTGTTTGCGGGCATGTCAACCCCTCATGTATAAATTGGTAATAAATTAGTAAATATATTGTGTTAATTTTTTTCCATATAGAGATGTTATCCTAAAATTACAATTTTATTTTTAACGGGTAAAAGTCATTATGAGTTTGCATGTTGGTGAATTTACTAATGTGAGTTTTATTATTTTTATTCATCATATACATGAAGAGAATGAACTATAGTTAACGTATGAAGATAATGTCATGTAACTTATATGTGTGTTACCTTTTTCATTTTTTAGTTGATGACATCATTATAGCCTCTGTCAAGATTCAATGATCATTAAATATTATAGTTCTACGGGCGTAACTTCCGATGTACCTCTTACATAGGTATGAACTAGTAAAGTAACTATCAAAATGAATTGATTGTATTGAATAACATCATATTGAATAATTAAATGACATTCATGCATATTATAATTTACATCATCATGGTTGCCACGGGATGAGTTGATCACTCCAGTTCTTATACCTCATAAATATGTTGTTGATGGTCGTGAGAGGCAGAGGATGATTTTGAGTTATCATCATATTACATTAAGTATTTATTTTTAAACTTAGTGTCATTTTATATATCATTAAGTGTATACTAATGGTATGTTATTTATTTGTATTAATAGATGGAGATAAAATCATCCTTTGATCATAAGAGGTATGATCAAAATAAGGGACATTCCATTGATGTGTCTGAGTCATCTTCTCGGTGGCCGAAGAGAACTAGATTATTTGATGATACCCCATAGTTTATATGTATATGGATTTTTTTGTTTTCCTTCGTGGCATATTGGCGTAGATTTATATTTTGTCGATGTATATCATTATATATGCCTACATGGATTTGTTAAGACATTGATTTTGATCAAATTTTGTATGTTATCAAGGATTTTTGAATCAATATAATGTATGAGACAAAAATATTTTGTTTTAAATCTTGTATAGTGGATGAAACATGTTTTATACATGTATCTAAGTGGATTGATATGATTTCATATGTATGTTATGTTAATATGTATTATTAGTGTTATTTTTATGTTTTAAACATGGGAATCAGATATATATATATATATATATATATATATATATATATATATGTATGTATGTATGTATGTATGTATGTATGTATGTATGTATGTATGTATGTATGTATGTATGTATGTATGTATTTATGTATGTATGTATGTATGTATGTATGTATGTATGTATGTATGTATGTGTATCTATATATATATATATATATATATATATATATATATAACTAATTTACAATTTTTCCACTACTATAATCATTCAATGCCATCAATTATAATAATATAATGTCAATTTCAATGTCATCCACTTCCTGGAATCTCAATAATTCAAATGAAACATATGTAAGGAGACAACGTAATATTACATTAATTATAATAATTAAAATGTAACTATACAAAAAGAAGATAGATGGAAGGAAAGAGTGATAGACATAGAAAGAGAGAGTGGGTGTGAGATAAATAGAGAGATATAATATGAGAGAGATAAAGACAAAGAAAGAGAGAGTGAGAGTGTGAGAGAAATAGAGAGTGAGCATGAGAGTGAGAATGAGAGAGTGACAAAATGAGATAAATAAAGATAGAGAGAAAGGGCATGAGAGACGGAAAAAAAGAGAGAGAAAGAGAGAAATAGAGAGCAAAAATGAAAGACAGAAAGATTTAAGGAGAGTTTGAGAGGAAAAGGGAGTGAGATTGAGCATGAGAGAGAGGGGGAGAGAAATCGAGAGAGAGAGAGAGAGAGAGAGAGAAAGATTGAAATAATGAGAGAGTGGGCGTGAGAGAGAGACAAAGAGAAAGCAAGAGAGAAAGAGAGAGACAAAGTGAGAGATAGAGAAATATTTAGTGAGAGTGTGAGAGGAAAAGAAAGTGAGAGAGAGCATGAGAGAGAGAAACAAAACAGAGAGAGAGAGAGAGATCAAATAGTTAGAAAATTGATTAAAGTCGGCCAATTCATCATTATCCTTTAAGTTGCCTAAAACTACCTTAAAGAGCTCTAAAACCAATGTGCTTGGAAAATTTATATTTGGAATGAATCAAGAACCCTCACATCTAATTGAAAACATATATTAATACCATTTAGGCTTATTGTGGTGTGTAATAAATTTCAAGTCTCCATCCCTTGTCCTCTCACAAATCAACTTTTGGTTCTCTCGGTTCAATTCTCCTATGCTAGCTCTATCTTTGATAAAACTCAAGCATATATTTCTTTTCCTATGGTTTAAATACTCCCTCAAAATATTTTTAGACTCTATTTTTCTATTTTTACCTCCCTTCCAAGTTTCAATACTTAGTTCATACTTCACACCTTCCTTAGAATTTGTCCCTATCAACTAGGTCTTTTTCGATGTGTTCAAACTATCCTTAATAGGACTGGAAAAGATAACAAAAAAACTACAACTCAAATACACAAAATTTCTTCACATTAACTTAGTATGTATGCTCAATATATTATCTATTTATTTTCAAGGGATTTCCATCACTCGTTATCACGAAATTGAAGTTTTTCATCGCAAACCTCAAGTTTATACTCAAAGACAAACTATCACACTTAGAATAATAATTAGCGTATCCTAATATCACAAACCATTACCAAAAGTTTCTATATGAATCTAAAATACCTTGTAGAGGTTTCCACGTTTTGAGAAGAAAATTAAGGAATTCAAAATGAGAATTTTGTGTTGAAACCCTTGTTGTATCCCGAGATGACCCAATGAAGCAATAAATTGTCTTAAATTACAAAATACATCATTCCAAGACTCAAAACTCTCGCTATAAGGTGATTATATAATGATTTAAGTGTAGAATTTATTAATGGGATTTAAAGAGTTTAGTATACAAGCTAACCTTATTCTTCTTATGCAAAATGTGTAAGCAATAACAAACAAGGGTTTTCTTCAACATGCAAGAATGTATAAACCAATTGCCTTTTCCTTCTAATACTTAACTTCTTGATCAAAGATCCTCTCCTTTTGATGAACCTTCAAAACTCTTCTTAGATTTAACTTGTGAGATATTCTTAATCACATGATAAACATAGTCATGACCTTCTTTAGAGCCATAGCATGAAATATAGATATCAAAGGTAAATTCATCTTTTCCTCTTGCAAGATGACATAACAGCCCACCTTTCCAAGTTAGTAGAATGAGATGCACCTTAATATAGTTCAAAAATATATCAAGTATCAATATTACTTGAAAATACAAAAAAATTAATGAGGAAAAAACTCAATTTTTCCTTTTGGTGCCCAATGGTGCCATTGCTTAGAAATTTTGTGTCAATTTGGGTTCCTTAGGAGCCTTGAGAGATAAAAAGGCTATAAGTTTGTGAGGTGATGTCTCAATATTTGAGGGAGCTTGAAATGTCTCATCTGATCCTATACCTCCGTGTTGGGACCCTCTATGAAATCCTGTCTTGGTTTTCTCCATCTCAATTCAGTCCTCTCATTTTCCTATTATTTGCAATCGTGTTGAATACTCTAGTTTGAGTCAGTGTATGGTTGTTCAATGTAATATTTTGTAAATGGAAGCTCATGGCACGAAACAGACTATGCACATGCATTGGGGTGGAACAATAAACACTTGGGGAGGAATTTTTAAGGTGTCAAAGGGTGCCCATGATTACGAGTTACGTTGGTCGTGCATAGTCCCTTAAGATCCCTAAGAGAAAAAAATACTATAAGCTTTTCAGGTTATTTCTCAATCTCCGTGGCACATTGAAAGGTATTTTCAGATCCTAATCCTCCATATTGGGACCCTCTATGAAATCTTATCTCTATTTTCTCCATCACAATTTGGTCCTCACGTTGTCCTATTTTTTGCAATCGTGTTGAATACTCCATTTGAGTTAGTGTAAGGCTTCCCAATGTTATACTTTATAAACGAAATCTCGTGGCCCAAAACGGACCATGCACATGCATCAGGTGGCCTATTAAATTCTTGGGAGGCTTAGTTTTGGTGCCCAATGGTTCCCATTCTTTTCGGATACGTCACATGGGCATAGTCCCTTAAGAGACCTAAGAGCAAAAAATATTATAAGTTTGTCAAATGATTTCTCGGTCTCTATGGCACCTTGAAAGGTCTCATCTAATCCTAAACCTCCATTTTAAGACCCTCTACGAAATCCTATCTTTGATTTCTACATCTCAATTCAGTACTCTTGTTGTTCTATTGTTTGCAACCATTTTGAATAGTTGAGTATGAGTTAGTGTAAGGCTTCCCAATGCAATGTTTTTCAAATGAAATCTCATGGCATTGAATGAACTATGCATATGCATCAGGGTAGCCTAGTAAATGATTGGGGAGGCTTTAATTCAGTACCCAATGGTGTATGTGCTTACATGTTATGTTAGTCGGGCGTAGTCCCTTAAGATCCTTGAGAGAAAACAAGACTATAAGTTCATTGGGTGATTTATTGCTCTCCGTAACACCTTGAAAGGTCTCATCAAATCCTACACCTCCATGTTAGGACCCTCTATGAAATCCTATATCATTTTTCTCCATCTAAATTTGGTCCTCCCATTGTCCCGTTGTTTTCAACCATGTTAAATAATCCAGTTTGAGTTAGTGTAAGGATTCCCAATGCAATATTTTACAAATGGAAGCCCGTGGCACTGAACGGACTACACACATGCATTGAGGCATCCTCGTAAATTCTTGGGGAAGTTTCATTTAGGTGCTTGTGATTTCGGGCTATGTTGATCAAGCATAGTCCCTTAGGATCCCCGATAACAAAAATACTATGAGTTCACTAGTGATTTCTCGATCTCTTTGGAACCTTGAAAGGGATCAAATGATTGTACTCTGTCTTGGGATCCTCCAAAAATTCCTATCTCATTTTTCTCCATCTCAATTTATTTCCTCTTGTTGTCCTATTATTTGTAACCGTGTTGAATAGTCTAGTTTGATTCAGTGTAAGGTAGTCTAATGTAATATTTTACAAATGGAATTTGGTGGCACAAAACTAACTATGCACACACATTGGGGTGTCCTAGTAAACACTTGGGAGGCATCGTTTTGGTTTCCAAAGGTGTCGGTGCTTCCGGCTACATCATCTAGGCATGAGACCATTAATATCCTTGAGAGTAAAAAGACTATAAGTTCATTAGGTGATTTCTCGATCTCCATAACACCTTGAAAGGTATCTTTTGATCCTACACCTCTATGTTGGGACCCTCTATGAAATTATGTCTCAGTTTTCTCCATCTCAATTTGGTCCTCTTGTTGTCCTATTATTTGTAACCGTGTTGAATAGTCTAGTCTCGAGTCCGTGTAATGTTGTCTAATGTAATATTTTTTTAAAAAAATCTTGTGGCACAAACCAACTGTGCACATGCATCAATGTGACCAGTAAATGTTTTGTAAGGATTCACTTCATTTCCCAATGATGAATATGTTTCTCTTTATGTCGGTGATTGTAGTCCCTTAAGATCCCCGAGAGCAAAAAACTGTAAGTTCATCAAGTGATTTCTCGGTCTCTGTGGAACCTTGAAAGGTATTATCTAATCTCACACCTCTCGCATTGGGACCCTCTACAAAATTATGTCTCAGTTTTCTCTATCTCAATTTGGTCCTCTCGTTATCCTATTGTTTTGCAACCATGCCCAATAGTCCAGCTTGAGTCAGTGTAAGGTTGTCTAATAAAATATTTTGCAAACGGAAGCTTGTGGCACCAATCTGACTATGCACATGTGTCAGAGTGGCTTGGTAAGTTCTTAGGAAGGATTTATTTGGGTGCCCAATGATGACAAAGTGCTTCTGGCTATGTCGGTCAGGAATAGTCCCTTAAGATCCCTAAGAGTAAAAAGACTATAAGTTTGTTGGGTGATTTCTCGGTCTCCGTGACACCTTGAAGGGTATCATCCGATCTTAAACCTATGTATTGGGACCCTATAAAAAATTATATCTTATTTTTCTCTATCTTAATTCGGTCCTCTCATTTTCCTATTGTTTGAACTATGTCCAATAGTCTAGTTTGAATCAGTGTAAGGTTGTCCAATGTAATATTTTGCAAATGGAAGCTTGTGGCACTCAAACTGATTGTGCACACATGCCAATGAGTCCTTGTAAATTCTTGAGGAGGCTTTTTTTTTTTAGTGTGCATGATGATGTTGGTGCTTCCTGTCTATGTCAATTGCGTGTAGTCTCGTAAGAGCCCCGAGAGTGAAAAAGACTATAAATTTGTCACGTGATTTCTTGATCTCCGTGGTACCTTGAAAGGTCTTGTATAATCCTACACCTTTGCATTAGTACCCTCTATGAAATCCTATCTAAAGTTTTTCCATATCAATCCCATCCTCTCATTGTCTTATTGTTTGCAACCATGTTGAATAGTCCAGTTTGAGTCAGTGTAAGGCTATTTAATGCAATATTGTACAAATAGAAGCTTGTGAAACCAAACCAACTATGCTCAGACATCGGGGTGGCATAAAAATTTCTTAGGGAGGCTTCATTTTGGTGATCAATGGTGCTCATGATTTCAGGATATGTCGGTTGGGAGTAGTCCCTTAAATCCCTAAGATAAAAAAATACCATAAGTTCGTTGGGTGATTTATCGGTCTCCATTGCATCTTAAACGATCTCTCCTGATCCTACACCTCCATGTTAGAACTCTATACAAAATCATGTCTTGTTTTTCTCCATCTCAATTTGGTCATCTCTTTGTCCTTATTTTTGTAACTATACCAAATATTATAGTGTGACTCGAGTGTAAGTATGTCCAATTCAATATTTTGTAAACGAAAGCTCACGGTACCAAACCGACTATGCCCATGCGTCAAGTTGACCTAGTAAATGATGGATGACTTTTTTTTAGTTTCTAATGATGTCATTACTTCCTAGATATGTTTGTTGAGTGTAGTCCCTTAAGATCCTTGAGAGTAAAAAGGTAATAAGTTCACCGAGTGATTTATTGATCTCTGTGGCACCTTGAAAGGTCTCGTCTGATCCTACACCTCCATGTTTTGACCCTCTAAAAATTATTTATCTTGGTTTCTCTATCTCAATTCGGTCCTCTCTCTGTACTATTGTTTGCAACCATGCTAAATACTATAGTGTGAGTTAGTGTAATGTTGTCCAATGAAATATTTTGCAAACGAAAGCTCCCGGCACTAAACCGATGCGTGCATGCATCACGGTATCCTAGTAAATGTTGGGAAAGGATTTTTTTTGTTCCTAATGATTTCATTACTTCCCAGATACGTTGGTTGGGCATATTCCCTTAAGATCCCTAAGAGTAAAAAAGGCTATAAATTTGTCAAGTGATTTCTTGATCTTCGTGGCCCCTTGAAAGGTCTCATATAATCCTACACCACCACGTTAGGACCCTCTAATAAATCCATTCTCTCATTTTATCCATTTCAATTCATTCCTCTCAATGTCCAATTGTTTCCAACCATGCCAAATATTGCAGTGTGAGTTAGTGTAAGGTTGTCCAATGCAATATTTTGTAAATGAAATCTCATGGCACCAAACCGAATGTGGCTACATGTTGGAATGGGTGGTAAACATTAGGTGAGGCTTAGTTTCAGCTCCCAAAATCCTTCAATGTGAAACAAGTACTAGGAAACATGTTAAGAAGAGATTGTTCATACAATATAGGTTGTGAAATGAGAATTGTAAGAAGAGATTTTTCATACAATATAGGTGGTGAAATGAGAATTTTTTCTTGTTGTTCGTTTCCAATATTTAATTTTCCTTAGCTTCTCTTAGCTTCGAGAATAATAAATTCTCTACTAATAGTTCCAACCACATGAAGGTGGAAGATTTTTTGGCACCACTAACCTACATAAACATGTTAGTAAACAATTAAATAGAATTTTAAAACCTACAAAATTTAAACAAAATCATTAAAGTAAATATTCAAATTAAATTCATGTAGATGTATATCTAATCTTAAGTGAACATACCTTTAGAAATTCAATCCAATGAACTGCAAGGATCAACTCTACTCTTGACAATAGAAATAATTGCTTCATGATCTAATTCACAAACCTTCCATGATTCTTGTTTGATGGCCTACCTTGATATTTGATCAACTAAATATTTTTGCAAGAACTAAATGTGAATAGTGAAGTATATTTCTATGTATTTCATAGTCTTCAAACAACCAATTATTTGATTTTTTGATAGGATATCATCGAAGCCAAGTTCCAATGACTACCATTGACCCGAGTGGGATACTCAAGGTTTTCACCATCAATGACTGTGGAAGTCAATTTTTTTTTTCCTCTACACAACAAGACAAGAAGTATTTTGTTCCCTCTTTGTTAAATTTTGTCGCAATAATTGTAAAAAAATTCCTTGCATCACAAAGTAAAACTCAAGTCAAATTTAAATAAATGAAGATATTATCATTTCATAATTTATAAATTTATAACATGACATGTGTGTACCTTGATTCACTAAGACAAGAAGTAGTTTGTTCCCTCTTCATTAAATTCTGTTGCAATAAATGTAAAAACTTTCCTTGTATCAAAAGTAAAAATCAAGTCAAATTTAAATAAATTAAGATATTATCATTTCATAATTCATAAATTTATAACATGACATGTATGTACCTTGATTCACTAAATTAGAGACTTGGTCAAAGTCAGTGATGATCTTTGTCATATGATCTAAAGACATTATAAGTTATAATTATCATGGAACTTGATGTGTGTCAAGTGGAATTAGAGGTCCACAAGTACATTCATCTACCCACTATTTTGACTCATATTCATTCCACACAAAATCAATACATGATACATAAAAACATGTCATGCACCTAGTATGAATAGTGCAAAAATTTACATTGGAAATACCGAATGAGTGCATATCACTTGATCTTATAATTGTGATACAATCGTCATAGCTTTCCAAATTTTGTTCCTCTATCAACCAAAAATATATACAAACTATTGAACTCATTTGAGTTTTATGGCCCATGTTCTTGTTACACCAATCAATAATGCTTTGTATAGTTGTAAATTTAGCACCATCTTTGAACTTTAATTCTTCTCTTATAAGGGATCTTTTCACACATACTCCTGCACCATCATGCTCTCCTTTCCCGTGTTCAGTCTTAGTAAAAATTTAGATATGTTGTATACCTTATGTTATGTGCATCTTGTTTATCAATAAAACATTCACGTATTCTTGAATTGTGATGTGCACTTGTCGACCAAATGTAATGTTGATTGAAAATAATTATCCTCTCAGCCAAGTTCGCATGAAAAATTGGAAACACCCTTACACATATTTTGTAGAATGTGTACAATCATCACTTATGTAGAAATTATACTCTCTTGATATTTTTGATCTTGGTTAGTGATTTCAGAGAGTTTAATAATTTTATATGTATAAAAATAGCAACTTGCACCGAGTTATAGTATTATGACTTAACCTCCATTTTTTGCTGCAATGAGTATTTCTCTCGTGAATTTAACTACTTAAATAATAGTACTAAGTGGGAATGTGTCCTTAATTAATTTGAATTGTTCATCTAATAATCAAGCTCTATGTGTGTGCCTTGAATATTCATTAGCAATTTCCTTTTTGAATTCGACCATATATTCTAATACAAGTAATTGTTTTGCAACAAGCTCACACCTCTTAGATTATTTTCCATCTTTTAATTGATATACCACATATTTATATTTTTGAAACCAACTAATTATTTTCCTATTGAATGTGTACTCTCCTCATGGATACAAATTTTCAATTTTGGCAAGCCACAAGATTCATTGCACGTTCCATCTAAACATGCTTTGATATAAAAAAATCCAATTGATCTCTCACAAAATATTGTAGGAATAAACTCTCTTGCAGATTTTGGTGGGGCATTTAATCCACACTCCTGTAACATGATGTCAATATGTAAAACACAACGTACTTGACAAAAATATCATAATGCATTGAAAATTAAACATGATGTCTATAACAACAAGTGGTACGTGAATGATTGATTTTCACATAAAAGGGTTTGTTTATTTCAAAAAAATATTTGGCTAATGTTAATTTATATATTTTCATTCTTAAACTTAGAGAATAATTGTGTTTGAGTCATATCAAAGAAATATTTTACATGTGCTTCATGATTACAAGAACCTATTCTTGTTTTTATTGTATCTCTTATATTCAGTGACACCCTTGTGTTCTTATTCCAAAACTTTACAAGTAATTATTTTAGAATATAATATATATCCTTGTCTTTCCATGGTATTCTACTAGAGAATGCCCAATAGTTAGTGTTATTAGATGACTCAATACTTTTGTGTCTCCTATTTCTTTCATTAGTTTTTTTGTTTAGCTTCAAATCTCTACTTGTTTTTCTAATCAAACATTTATTAACTATTTTATCACTTCCTATTCAATTAGTAAGGGCACACTGCTTGTGTAGAATTACTATCTTTGGAGCGTTTTTGATACCTACGGTATGGTATGCTTTATATATATTTTCTACAATTACCACATTTGAGCATCAACATTAAATGTTCTTATCCCTAGGGTCTTCATTTTAGGTCTTATATTAATTAATTTCATGAATGTAATAAATAATTTACATCTTTTTGTATCATTTAATTTCTATAAGTAATTATCCCAAAGTCCCATAGCTTTTCTTTTCAAATTTTGTTAGCCATTGGTTTAATAATTTTTTCATCAATTTCCTTTACGTGAATGGATTTTCTTTACAAAATGGAATGACGTGTTCTTAGAGTTGAAGATTCATTAGCAAAGTTACTTTCTTCATTCAATGTTTCCATGCAAATTTCAGGATTAACATTTGGATTCTCAGGTAAAGGTTCAACATTTGGATTCATACCAATTTATTTATCCATAACAACATTATCATTCAATTCATTATCAATATTCATTGCAAAATCATTATTCTCCTCAATTTCATTATGTATTTCATCCTCATTTTCTAAAACATCAGGTACATTTGATATAGTAGATGTACCTTTCCCTCCATGAAGTTTTTGCATCCACTTCACTTTCTTTATTCTAATGTCTTCCAATTTCTTTGGTGTCTTTTTCTTGACCTTATTCATATCCTTACATCATTTTTTATCCCCCATGATTAGAAAAATATAGATAGTGGGGTAGGGGACAACCTCAACTACTCAAAATTTGTGCAGGAATGTGCAGACCAAGCAAAGTTGGGAAAAAGGTCTCTGAAAGATGTGGAAAAGGAATTTGGAGGGAATGGCATGTATAAAAAATCAAAACATGCTCACATTATAACTTTTTTCATTTTTCAAGGCAAACCTATTGGCTTGGATCCAGTTTGGATCCCCAAGCCGAGGCATGGACATACTAAAACATAGTAAACAACATGGTTTTGAATAAAATGGTAAAATGTTTCTTCCTCCTTAATAAATCCAACAAAAATGATCAACACATTTATCAAAAAAATGACTACATGGTTGAGTAAACTTTCTTCTTTCTAAATATATGATTTTTCAATTTTTTTGACTTGTATAAGGTCTCCATACTAATTATTTTCTATGTATTTTTAAGCCTATTTTTTTATTTTTACACTTATATATTTCATTGTGTGTATTTTGTTCTAATAATCAAAATTGAATATAAATTATACTGATCCAAACTAGGACTAATTCTATACATATTAAAAAAAACTAATTTTCAATATTTTTTTAGGTAGTTAGGGGGCGAATGGTGACTATTCCTTCTTTTTAAAATTTAAAATCTTTTTACTTTAAAAATCATTAAAAAAATACTCACTAAAAAATCAAAAATAAATTTTATCCCAAACTAGATGCTCTTACCTATCTTTCTACCAAAGGGTTTCCAAAAAATACTGAATAGTGCTCAAAAAATGGGGGTACATGATTATATACTATGTTTTTTATATAGGAACACCTATTGGCATTTTAGATCTTTAACCCACTTACAATTAACCATTTTTAGAAAAGAAAAAAGTATTTTAGTGTAGACACAAAATCATGCACTATAGATATTATTTAGTCCTGGTCTCAAGCTCCTATTTAGAAATTTTTTGAGTGAAGAAAGTGCTAATTAACCCCTCATCTTTTGGCCATCTTCTCTTATTTAATTTCATCATTCCCGACCTTTTACACACACATGCCAAGTATATTCCAGCTATCTTCCTTTATTTTATCCTCAAATGGGACGCTTAGGGTGGTAGTGGGGCACTCAGGTGGTATTGGGACATTCGAGGCTAGTATTGGGCGCCTGGTCCCACCAGGGCAGCCCGATCCTTTTTATCACCACTTTTGAGATATTTCTATCCATTTGATATCTTTATCTTTTTATGGTCGACTATTTCAGGGTTAATTACGAAACTAGATCAAGATAACCCTATAAATATAAAGTTATGAGACCATAATGAGGGACCAAACACTAGTCACTACTATCATCCACCTAGAGTTGCATCCATTTAGAGATCACTTGTATCCATTAGCTTCATCATAAGGAGAAGGCTGGTTCATATGCATCACACAAACATAAGGGGGATTTTATTATATTCCATGCACACATTCTATTACATTTTCTACATTTAGTTATTGTTTGATACTTCACAAAGTGCGATTGACACAAGAGCATCGAGGGAACATTATGCACACACATGGCAAAACTAAATTTGGGTCCGAAATATAGTGTATAACTTAGTTAGTAAGCCCACTATTATGGTAGCTAAGGTCATTCTGACCCATTCATTTGCATTCTTATTTTTAGGATTATGTTACTTCTTTTGGGATTTTGCAGGTATTTTATACATCTTACATTATCGGTGACATCTAGAGCCGTGTAGCGAATTTAGTGCAACACATAGCGAGGGTTTTGGACCACCTATCAGACCTGTAAAACCTAGTTTTAAACCTTTTAAACAAACTAGGGTGTCCATTCTATAGACCAAAGTGGCACGCAAGTGCCCCAGTCCCTCTCTAGGTTCTCTAGTCTAGCTAGATAGTCCAAATCCATCCTTTTTGGACCTCACGGATAGTCATTATTTTTTTTGTTTCTCCAGTCACTTCTACAACACAGTCTAGTAAGCTTCTTTAATCAACTGAGTCACTTCCTCACTCTTCTTGCATATTAGGGTTTCTACTTTCATTAGATTAGTTGCTTGGGTCATTTCTATATTTGTTTATTGCATTTACATGTCGTTCTAGATTAGATTAACTACCCCAAAAATTCTATTTTTATTTAATCATTTTGGTGAACTCGACTTGATCATTCACACTTCTAGGTTCTTCATTCATTACTTGTCATCCTAGGGTTTAGTCATCATGAGTATCTCATGAATCATTATTTCTTGTAAATCTTGATTTACACCATAGAGTCGGACACTTTCTTGTTGTTACTCGCATTTGTGCCTTGACATGTATCCAAATTTGGTTTATCAAGCATTTTTTCGATGCATTCTCTTCATACCTAGTTTTTAAATATAACCTTCCCGCTGATGTTCACACTTTTGATAATGACCCGCCTCTACATATCATATGTTGTATTCATAATGTAGATGTTAAGTGCACTTTGATTGATAATGGATCTAAACTTAACTTGTGTCCTATGTCATTCCTTGAAGCTTTAGGTATTTCCACTCATGATGTTAGTCCCTCTAGTGTTTCACTACATTCTTATGATGGTTCTTTATATCCATGTTTTGGTCACATTACATTGCCTATCACTATTTGTCCTAAGACTCTCCACACTGTATTTTTCATTGATGATTTCCTAGTTTCTTACAACTATCTACTTGATAGGCCATGGCTTCATGCAATGCAAGTTATTTCCTCTATTATCCATAATTTTATTAAATTATTACATGAGAGTATTGAGGACACTATTTTTCGTGACCATAATCCATTTCAATATTACAATCGAGCTCTTAATACTAGTCCTCTTATTCCATGCATCGATAATAAAAATGATCCCCAACCTATCGAAGAACCAACACACTTACCACTACTTGATGGTACCATTTGTGTGATAGATGTAGTTTCTTCTATGCCACCTATTACTACTACTGTTATGATTCCTTATCGGGGTTTGTTAGGTCTATGGACATTTCTCTATCTATCTCTACACCTTCAAATGTACCACCTGCACTAGCATGCCCACCATTCACTTAAACACTCTTCATGAATGACTCATATTGGTAACATATTACATTTAATCCTATATGAGATGAAACCATATGTACACATGATATCTTGGCTCTCTTATTTTTTTCTTTAGAGGATCTATTTCCTACACTACATGTCCAAATATTTATTATGGATTTGTTCGTATTAAATTTTCTTATGGATTGGGTTTATTTCATCTCATGGTCTATCTATCACGCACTCCTCACTCTTCTCCACTCACATTAGGGAAATCATGGCTTGATTATATTGGGGGCACTCTAGATCCAGCATCATATTGATATCTCTTTCCCCATGCCTTTTGGATGCATCTTCATCTACAATAGCTCTTTCCTAGGTCATACACAGAATCTTACTCGTTGGTATGCACATGGTTGTCCTCTTCCTCCATTTACTAATGAGGAGTATGTTATGGGTATGTATAACTTATGCCTCAATGGATCATTACGTGATCAACTAGACACTATTTCTTATCAAGTTACTAATGTTTATCCATTCGATTATGACCTGAAGGATGATGATCTTCTCAATGAATTTACATGATCTTCTTGTGCATGCACTTAGGGGCATAAAATTTAACACAAAACCCCTCATTATAGCAT
The DNA here is from genome assembly GCA_018340775.1 of Taxus wallichiana var. yunnanensis. NCBI lineage: Eukaryota > Viridiplantae > Streptophyta > Pinopsida > Cupressales > Taxaceae > Taxus > Taxus wallichiana. The sequence continues at coordinate 145,902,531 of CM031240.1, forward strand.
AATTACATAGTACTACATCACACTCCTAGCATTCATGCATACCTTATCTTAGCATCATCTCATCTTACATAATCATACATACTTTATTGCATTTTCATTACCCAATGACACACTCTTGTGCTTCAATTCACACTTGACGTTGTTGGGATTACTACACATGAACCCTACACACCTTTGCACTATAGACTCCACACATTGTATTTCACATCTTGCATCATACATTCTACATTTAGTCCATATCTTTTCAAATTTTTCATATCTATAAATTATACATCCTACTAGTCTTCATCATACTCATCTATCATTGCATCCTACATAATATACACTCTTAGGCATACAATGCATATTACATTCCATAGTATACACTACATACACATCACATGGTCATTGTTCATATTCATTATATATACTGCATCATATTTTATGTGATGTACTACCCTATGACGCACTTTAGTTCCTCGGTCCATATTCGGCCGTTGAGGTTTTAAAAATCAAATGGACCTAATCATAATCACACATTCACCATTCGTGCAATCCATCATGTGAAATTAGTAGGTTAGTGACATACACTTTAGGCTAAATAGTCACATATCCCTTCGTATTGTAGTGGTATACAATTTAGGCTACATCACCACTCCTCTTTGTTCATCTTATAGTAATATACACTTTCGGCTACATCACCACTCCCTATCCCTTCATCTAGTAGTGGTATACGCTTTAGGCTACATCACCACTCCTTACTATTCATCATATAGTGATATATGCTTAGGGATAAATCATCACTCATACATTCATTTTTTCGTGATATATGCTTCGGCAATAGGGTTCACGCACATCTCTTCTACATGTCACATATCATCATCACTACGCATACACACTCATCACACCGCTGCTAGACACAACACACATTATTCGACCATTTCTCAATGACGCACTCTTATTTACAGTTCATTCTTGACTACTACGGGGAAAACCAAATTAACCTCACTGCATATATTTCCATTCACTGGGGGCACGCAACTCCTATCACTCCATTTTGCATTCCATTCCATCCATCCATAGTATACTACATATTATGGTTGCTTTTACTCTTTCTTACATTTTCTTTCTCATGGTCACTTTACTACACATTCTAACTAGATTACTTGTATGTCATTTATCTATATCATCCACACATGCACGTTCACATCTTTTTCTAGTTGTGATTGCAAATACAGTCTCATACATGCAAAGACAAATGCTATCTCTCTACCCTTCTAGCATTATTTGTTGGGGCATCCAAATTCATCTCTCACAAGTGTTATTGTTTCATTTTTACTTAGCACTTTACATTATTTGGTTATACATGCTTCGACATACTAGTTATCTAGCTAACATGCTAACCGGTGTGTCATGTGCAACATTTATTATGTAGGGATATTTTCTTCCATACTTGTTAGCTACATTGTCATTAGTGTTTTTTTATGTGGGCCTTGCCTTATGTTTGGTGTGAACACGTGTTTGTTGTCTGTGTGGCCATGTTGGCCTTGGATGTCTTGTGACATTGTGAGTGATGTCCCATGTTTGCATCTCGCTTTGTGAGACTTACTTTTCTTCTTATGTGTTTCCATTACTTTGTTTGGTAGCTTACACATTGTTTACATAGCTTATACATTGTTTTTTATATACATGTTTGTTCATACTAACACTTGTCTTTGACTAGCCTTATTATTTTTGCATGCCTTGGTTTCTACCAAGCACTTTCCAAGGTACAGCTCATGAAGTTGGTCCTCTTTTGGGGCCGCATTCTCCTATCAACGATGCAATTTGCACCCCAGAAGAGGGGGGCACCATTTTTTGTTTTACGTACTAACACAAAAAATTTACATTGGTTTGGGATTTAGTACACATTTCACCCTTGGCATTGTGGGTTACATATAGTGAGTGGGTTCAGACCAGTCTACGAAATCCATACATAGTTTCTTTAATAAGACATGGTGTCCTTAGCATTCTTGGAAGAAACTACAAGCTCGAAGGTTACATTGGGTGTGCCCCCTACACTACTTTTGTCGGTGTCTTCAAATATCTCAAAAAACTATGACGTACAGAGATCTCTTCACACACTTTCAAGGAAGTAGTTAAATGCTAGAGGATACAATGGAATTCTTCCTTATACTTCTTCACCCTATGGCATCGATACACCCAAAAACCCCGTAGTAGTACTGAGGCTATCCTTTCACACTCTCTTTCTTGACATAGATCAGTGCACATGTTCCATTTATGCTTTTTCATTTACTTACTTTACATTTACATGTGTATTTTTCATTGAATTTTTACATAAATATATATTTGACTACTTGATCATTTTCTCCTTGCAAGTCCAACCCTTTGAGAAACATGCAATCAAACAGGGGCAATAACAACAACAACATCAATAATAATACTTCATAAAACCACACACCATACTAACCATGCAAGTAAAATAACAGCTACACACACACGTTTCCACCATAGGTGCACTCTCATCACTTTATTTTATGCTTTTTAATCTATAATTTTCATGCTCCATCATCTTTTTAGCATTCCACACTTTGTCTAGTCCTTCAGTGCGTTTCTACATCACTCTACATGGATTATCAAGTACACATCTCTATCTACTTTATGTTATCAATCTTTATGCTCACCAACATAAAGTGGGGGTAAATGTAGACATAAAATCATGTATCTTTGTAGACATTATTTAATCCGATATCATACTACTATTTATAAGGTTTTTGAGTGAAGAAAGTACTAACTAACCCCCATCTTTTGGCCATCTTCTTTTTTTTTATTTCATCATTCTTGTCCTTTTACACACACATGCCTAGTCATTTTTCGTTATCTTCCATTATTTTATCCTCAACTGGGGCACCCATACTTTGGTATTAGGTTCCCATGGGCACCCTAGTCCAACCAGAGGCACCTGGATCCTTTTTTAACTTTCCCACCACTTTTTAAGCTCTATTTAGCCATTTGAGATCTTTATCTTTTTGTGGTTGACCATTTTGGGGTTAATTAAAAAATTAGATCAAGATAACCCTATAAATATAAAGTTATGAGACCATAATGAGGGACCAAGCACTAGTCACTACTATCATCCACCTAGAGTTATATCCATTTGGAGATCACTTGCATCCATTAGCTCCATCACAAAGATAAGGTTGGTTCATCTGCATCACACAAGAATATGGGGTGGATTCTATTCTATTCCATGCACACATTCTATTACATTTTATACATTTAGTTATTGTTCAATATTTCACAAAGTGTAATCGACACAAGATCACTTAGGGCACATTATACGTGCACACACACACACACACCAAAACTACATTTGGGTCTGAAATGCAATGTAGCGTTCAATTAGTAAGCCCACTATTTTTGTAGCTAAGTTCAATCTAAGCCATTCATTTGCATTATTCTTTTTGTAGGGTTTTGATACTTATTTTGGTCTTTTGTAGGTCTTCTATACATCTTGGATTATCAGCAATAGCTAGAACGAAAGTGTAGTGAATTTGATGCGAGACACAGTGAGGGTTTTAGACCACCTGTCAGACCTGTAAAACCTAGTTCTAGACCTTTTGTACAAACCAGGGCACCCATTCTGGAGACTAGAGTACCCGCAGGTGCCCCAGTCCCTCTCCAAGTGCTCTAGTTCAGCTAGATAGTCCAGATCCATCCTTTTCAAGAACTCTACACAGTCATTCCTGCTTTATGTTTCTCTAGTCACTTCTGCGAGATAGTCCAATGAGCTTCTTTAATCAGCTGAGTCACTTCCTCACTCTTCTTTCATATTTGGGTTTCTACTTTCATTAGATTATTTACTTGGGTCATTTTTACATTTACATGTCATTTTATATTAGATTAACTACCCCAAAATATTCTTTTTTAGTTAATCATTTATAAACTAGACTTGAAATGCTACAATTCATGTTCTTATAACATTTTCAAAATTTGAGTGTAACTATCTCAAATAACTCATACAAGTTGAAGATTTTTAATTTTTAGAAAAAAGTGTCCACTTAAGACCCCCTTTTGGCCCCCCATTTCCATGCACTTACCCCCATTATTTTTCTAGTCACTTGTAGTGCAATGTTTTGAACAACGAAGCTCTACCCTAAATTATGTGTAAAGAGCCCAAGCTCTATATTTTTAATACAATACAAAGCAAGTTTCATTTCTTTTTTATTTTGCACTTATATTTGCTATCATTTTTCTCAATAATCTTTGGTGATATATGTAATTATGGTTTGATGATAAGGCTAGTAGAGTGTTAGGTAAAACCCATAGTGTAGATTAATTTTACATTTTTATTTTTATATTGTTATTGTTAGGGATAAACAAAAATATATGTGAATTAATCCCACATAATCACAACAACAAAAACTATAAACAAAAAATACACAACAAGAAGACATGATTTAATGTGGTTCACCCAATGTGGGCTACATCCACCAAGAAACACTTGCCCAAATTTTATTACGAGCCAACAAGAGTATAATCCACTCTTAGATCAGTCTTCTCACAATTACAATGCACAAATCTTGTTTGGAGCTATGCTCAACAAAATCTCTCAAATTCACACTTGAATTCACACACCCATATCTCTCCCTATTGTATGTCCAACTATTTATAAGCACATCAATAGGTAACTGTCTAAGTAGTTTTACAATACCATGGGATAATAAACTGACCCATAAACCTATGGGTTAAATACCACCCATATAATTAATACATGAAAAGACCACATTTTTGGTTACTCAAAAAAAATTCTCGAAACTTCTACCCCTAAACCCCTACAAGAATACATGAAGAGTGTACAATACTTTTAGTATACAATTTACAACATATATAACATGAAAACAAACTTCACAACCTAACAGTTACCATAAGTGATTTATTTATTACTTAGGTAATTAGTTGTTATATGGTTAATTTGTTATAGCCATATTATTTATTTTATATTCATGTTTGTATGTTTGTTGGGTATTTTTCAACACATATAACAATGTTATTTGTAATATTTGTTGTCTAATATATGGAAGTATTTTAGCATATGGAAATCCATGTAATTAGATTATTTCATATCAATAAAAAAATTATAGGATTCCTCATTATTCTACATTACATTTGGTATTAGAGCAAGATCCTCCATATGAAGAAAAGGAGTGTAGAAATTTTGTAGAAGATTTTGAGGAGCATTACAGAAGTCATTATAAGAAAAGGAGATCCGAGTTGCCTCCTGTAGCTTCCAACCCCATCCCTACATCTCCACCACGGAATATATACGGGAGTTTTTCATGAAATTATCAGAAAAAATCAATTATGTTTTGCATTGGGCAAGGAGGAATCACCTAGAAACTACCTCCTGCACCAAGCATCACTCACTAGAAGTCAAAAATTTAAAAAAATCAAGGAATTATTTCCCCATTAGGGTTTTATCTCTAAAATTGGAGACAAAAATAGTCTACTCTTATCTCTCGAAAAAACCTATAAATTTAGAGGAAAATTTTCTATCTTTGTTGGCTCTAAAATCTCCTTGGCAAGCTAGGTAAGTTTCACTATAGAGTTGAGGGGAGTTGTGTATGTGACACCAAGTTACATTGCAAGGAAAGACATGATCCATTTTGCATTTTCCAAGTTATTTTATACCACACCGATCTAGTTGAACTACGCTAGTGATGATCTCCATGAAAGACACATGTACCCAAATATCAATTATCTAAGCCATATTCTCTAAAAGTGTGTCGAGTCACATTGTAAATGGTGAGTTGTTTGAGTCCAATAAGCTACCTCCCTACATCGATCCACATTACCTCCCTACTATGTTGATATTCCAAATTCAAGTTTCAATGACATAAAAGCAGAGTCAATTTTATCAATGCAAACCAAGCTCTATGCCAATGGGACCGAACTTACAATGCGTCAAAGTTAAGGGTTAAAGTTTCGAGATGTATTCAGCCTGTTCAAGTCTGATCATGTTGGTTGGATATTTAATCAAAGAAAAATATAGGATTCAACCAAAACAGGTGGGACGAATTCCCTCCTCAAAAGTATGGGCGGTTCCCTATTTATTACTATTCTAACAACACCAAAGAATATTTACAATATTTACACTATTATAACCATTTGGGGTTGGGATCTTATCCTAATAGATTTATTCTTTTATAATAGAAGATAGAAGAGAATATAAGAAAAGAGGTGATGATAGAAGATTAAAGTGTGGAAAAAATAGTGAAAAAGTGTTTTCTCCTTGGTAAATATAGATATGAAGATAATAACATGGGATAAAATAGTAATAAAGTGTTAAAGATACAATGAACAAGATATTGGAATTTAAAGAACCATATAATGCATTGAACTTAAGAAAAATACCTTAAATGAAGAAAATAATACCACAACACAAATTTTGTAATATATCTCTTATATTCCTTGGTACCAAGATTGAAAGTATAAAGTTTGTATCTCTTTTACAACTCCAATGTCTATACTATTATTCCTAAAATCTCCAACCCTTTACAATTCCTCAAAATTTGACATTTATAGAGAAAGGGAAGAGAGAAAGGGGGAAGTGGTTTGGATTGCATAAAAATAGCAAATACACATTAAAAGCTCACTTGACTAGTTCTCATAAAATGAACCAGTCAACTTGCAAATTTAAAATATGTTCTAACATTTCAAAAATAAACATATTCAATGCAAAAAAGGAAAAGCGTAATAAATCTTTCAATCATATTTATATTTTTCATCATCAAGCTCTTCTTGCTCAAGATGATATTCCTAGAAATTACAAATCATATCTTGTGTTTATTTTTCATCAGGTCCATAGGAATATCGATTTAAAATGTCACATGTCTCAAATATGTTGTTCATCTTTCCAAAAAGCTTCTAATAATTCCTAATGAGTTTGGCCAAACTGCTTAAAACATTCTAACATAAGATTGATTTATCAATCTCTCTAAAATAAAAATCATAGTCCATTGAGGATTCCTTTTCAACTAAGTCCTTGAATATTTTGAAAATATCATGAGCGGCTAACATATTCAACCCATCATTCAAAACATGTGAAAGAATCTTGGACATGTTGGATTGGATTATGAGGATCAACTCATAAAGTTTTGCACATCGATCACGGTCGCACTTCAATGGAGTCATGAATTCTTCACACAATAAGCAAAAAATCAAATCAAAGAGAGAATTCGGTGAGAGAAAGACAACGAAGTGTCTATCATGCCCATACATAAAAAATAATGGGTATATATAGGAGTGTTGTGTAACTCTTGTGCATGACACGTGTACACAACCCTATTGACCTATTCAACCTATGACATATTCTCACTAAGTGAGATGACTAACCAACTAGGTGGATAAGACATCAAATGACAACAAATCTAGTCATATACACCAACACCCCCCCTTCATCGAAGCTAAGGTAGAGGTCATGGAAAGTCATAACTGAAAGATAACTCCCCTAGACAACTAAGAAAGATGTGTCAATGGGGTTCGACTACTAATCCCGATAAGGTTCCTGTACACACCCAAATTTTCACATGCTCCATTGATGAAAGATGGTTATAAATTCTCTCGATGATGATTCATGTCTTTTCGAAGGTTTCGAGTTTCTAAGCCTCATCGTAGCTTATATTTGTAGCCTAGTATACTTTACTTATCGTTCCCTTACTTTTATGTAGCTTCCCACTTCATTTTCCTTGTTTCTTGGCCAACAATTACAAAACCGTCGCCCGCCCGGGTGGTGGTCATGTAACCATTGCCTGGCAGAGTGGTGGTTTTGTAACCGCCACCTATGCGCGTGGCGGTGGTTTTGTAATTGCCTCCCCGCATAGGGTGGTGGTTCTATGTGAATTTTCCATAATGTTCACTTGTGCTTTGTACACGTGTAACTCAACTCCAATTCAGTTTTTGGACGCGTTTCTTAGTCAAATTTCCTAAATTTGGGCTTGATTTTTCATGCTTAACTCCTCTTTCACTTGTAATTTTTGATTACATAATGTGATGATTTGGCATCCCATTACTGCCAAGTGTACTTGTGCACTCTATAACCATCCTTCAATTTATTCATCACTTGTTTTCAAGAAAATGGCCTAAGAATGTTTGTGCATCTTGCATAGTATTGTTGCAATAATCCTACTAGAAATTGAATAGCCAAGCTCTACTCACTTATGTTATCTCTCTTATACTTGCATTGTAACTGGACTACCTTCAAGCTTCCATTTCTCAAGAACTTTCTCCCACGCTTTGCCTCTGCATTCCCAATTCCTTGGATTCACGTGGACACATAGAGAATAAAAAGACAAACTAAGGGGACAAATTATCAAACAGCTAGATTTACCTTTGTTATGTGAATTCTAGGTTTTATTTTTGTTTGATTTCCTTAATGTATACAATTTATTATGGTTACATCATATTAAATAGAGTAGAAATCAATTTCCTTTCATTTGCAAGTGGTTAATTGATTTCTAAGATGGTTTACACCTTTCATAACAGCTCTTGGTGATGGATCTTCCTCCTATCCCGATGGATTTTGAGGGAAGAATATCTATAGGAATTTTTCTACATATCATAGATTAATTGGAAAATTTCTTATTTTAAATTAGTTTAGACTTAATACACAATTGCACATGTAAATAGCCACATCCGGCTATTTTTCTTGTTTAGGATTTATTTGTTTAGAGTAAAATCAATTTTTTGTTTTTGATTGTAATGTCTTAGTTTTGTTGATTTGTTTAGATTAGTTTCCTTTTCAATATTAGAATATATTTTTAATTTCATCTTAGTTAATTTGGACACTTCAAACTAGTTTAACGTTTAGATTTGGTTAGGTAAACAAACCATAGGGAATTTATGCTACCCATTCATAGCCTCTAAATCTTCCTTTTTCTACTTCAACTACTAGGAAATCACACTACCAGATCTTATTCATTGATTCTCCTATAGCCATCTATCCACATATTCCAAACCATTTGTTCTAACATGACCTTAGGAGGTTGGGTGTGAAAGAAGGTCATGTTTCAATTTTATTTCATACAAATTAGTGAACCCGATGTGAAATATTTATCCCTTCTTATCCTTTCCTTTCATTGTTATTATCTCACCTTTCCATTTCCTCCCCTATTTTGGCAGGTATTTCATACGCCTAAAATATGTCTAATCGAGATTTTGGTGGGCCATTTGGCTCTAATGGTTATTACACCAACGTTCAACCATAACAATCTCCTTCCCTTTCCATGTGGGCTGAAAATTACATGAGAAACATACAAACATCTCCTAGTTGCACTTCAAACCCTGTTAGTAATATGAGGATAGAAGAGGTTGATTAACCCAATGTAAACCACGTGAATATCACAAGCGATGTATGTCATTACCCTAGAATCTTGTCAAAACCTCACATTTTCATGCAATCAATAGAAGACAACATATTTGCATGAATATTTAATCCTCTTCACCAAATAGATGGTTCCTTAGATAGGATGAAGGTTTATACATCGACAACCTATACTAAGATTCCTATTTTTGAGGAGGACAAGAATTACAAAACTAAGCAGCTCATAAGAGGGTATCATTAGCCTTCTCAACCAAACCTTACACCATAGGCACCCTAAAGATGGACTCAATCCTTTCCTAATGATGTCATTTTTACCTTATTAGGGAGGATTAGAGAATTAGAGAGTTCCCAATCATCGTAACCAACACATGCATTAGGGAAAACATGGGGTACCTAGTTGACAACAAAGGATACATCCCTATCATTGAACAACAATTATAACAAGGTTATCTAGTTCATAAGAGTATAGGTGATCTTCTCACGGGATTAGACACACTAGGGATGGGTCCTCATCCTTCCCAAGCTTATCCTATACAAGGGTTGGTCAAAGGTGCATTCTCGAATACCACTCCCTCAAGAAATGTGATGTCCTCTAGTTTTACACCTGTTATTCCATATCTTGGAATTATCCCACCTTACTTACATATGTACTCAAAGTTCCCTCGAGATGGACCCATATGCCATTCCTATGTTGTATCAAGGAGCTCCATACATTTCGGTCAATTCCTATAATGCAACTTATCCACCTCCTCCTCCTCTACCTCTTCATCAAGGATCTTCAATGGTGGAATCTTACGCAATGGGTACCTACATTGACTACTTAAAGGAGAATCTTAACTTTACCATACGTGGTTTCATGATTCCACGCTCATTTCCCGATCTTCCAAAGTTTAAAGGAGAAGAAGATCTAAACACTCATATCAAGGCGTATGCTATGGCTATTAGGGAGTTACTTTCTTGGGATTTTTGGTTGCTAAAATATTTCCAAATACCCTTGAAGGAATCACATTGGATTGGTATTATTAGATTTCGAAACCTCCATACACTCTTTTAAATAACTTGTTTCTGAATTCGTTAGAGAATTTGATATGAACAAGTTGCTATGTACATGGATTAGGGAGTTTCTATATATTAGAAAGGAGAAAAATGAATCTTCTACCCATTTCATCCAAAAATTGTGCCAAGTTCTTTATTCCTCTATAATTACACCCAACATGGACTAGATGGAACTTTTGATCTCTTTCTTCACTTGATCAATTGAGAGAATAAGGAAGAAGTTCAAATTTTTTCTTTCGTAGCTACGAGGAAGCTTTGGAAGTTGCACTTCAAATCAACCAATCTACTATTGAAAGTGGGTGTAAGACCTATGGTCTCAGTGGGAAGTTTGTGTCTCCTAACAATCCAAATCATCAAAACAATGGAGCCAATAACCAAGGACCTAAGGGTGAAAATCACAATCACAGTGCTACCATGAATGGTGTTACTAGTCAAGAAAAGAATGTTGGTTTTCCTAATAGTATTAACACCCACAATTAAAAAAAAATAACAACTCGGGAAATCAAAGAGGCCTTAATATTGTGTCTTCTGTCAACACAGTTGATATAAAATGACCCCCACAAAAGTAAAATCAAACCCAAGGCCCAAATCATTACCAAAACTTCGGATAAGGGGCAATGACCAATGGTTATAACAATTAGTTTCAAAACTACAATCGTGATTATATTTTTATCATGGGAAAAAGAGGGTTAAGGGGCCCTACCCCGTATAATAAGGAGGAAAAGATTTATCAATGAGGAAAGAATGAAGCATCCTCTACCAATGGCACCGTAAATCAAGGAAAACATAACTAACAGTACAAACTAACAACAGAAACAAAAACATGAAAGCTCATCCCTGGGAAACCTTACCATGGAATCTAAGGAAAATCTTAAGGGATTCTTTGTTCCCTTTCTTTCTTCTATTCATAGTAGACCAACCATTACTGGAAATCATATTTTCATTTTTTGTTGTGTGAACCGGTAAGCTCATTTCCGTATTATTGTTGTCGACAGAATACCAAGAGGAGAGGGTGAAGTACCAACCTCACAACTCTCCTCTACAATGTTATACAAAGGGGGAACCTCCTCCTCCACTAAAACTAATTCCTTATTCAAATAACCATCTCGGACTCAAAATCGAATGATTGTCAACAACCAACAGACATGGATCCACATTCTTCTACCAAGAAATGTGTCTACTTGCATGTTTCTTCCCATTATTGAATTCCACAGTGAGATGTCCAAGTGAAAATAAGGTTTTACATCTGAAGGGAAAACCTTCATAATCCAAGTTTTGATTCCATATTCTATCCTCCACCATAAGATCAATATAATTAGGAAAATCCATTGAGGTGTTCATATCAACTAAAATGCGAGCATACATAGTATACTCATACAAAGTCATTTTTGTGTCAATAGCCAAGGTTTTTACCAGTGTCACCAATGGTGATTAAACATTTCTCATCCCAAAACCACGAAGGAAGATATGGCAGATGGACCCAAACAGGTCTAATTTAGAATGTTTCAGTGACTGGATTAAACAGGGGAAACCATGGCTTCATGAATAGAAAGTGGGATTGGAAGTCCCACAATCTATCAAAAATTAATTCTCGATCAGAGATAATATCAAATACAACAATGAAAAAACCTCTAGTTAAATGATAAATATCCACTTTACCATCCATTAATGGCTTCCAAGAAGAAGAGATCCAATCATGGAGAGTGGGCAATCCAGGAATAAAATTGTGGAATCTACAAATAATGCCCTTTTCCTTAAAATAAGCCTCTATTTTCATAACAGTTTGGCTAAAACGTATAGAGGGGGACGATTTGGCATGTGACATTGCCTTTGGAGGATAAAGATCAGAGGATTTAGCTACATCGGTGAAGCTTTTAACTCTACCTTGAGCTCCCAAACTCGCAGCATCCAAAAAACCATCCAAACTGCCTAAGGGTAAGATCTGAGATAGAGAGGGAGAGCTTGGCACATCGACATCAAAGGATATGCCCTTCAAAGGTTATCCAGCTGAAGAACCACTACCATTCTTCAAAAAAAACCCCGATTATAAAAATGAAACAATAAAATGCTTATCAAAGGCCAAGAAATTATGATCCTAACTTGTATTATGGTTTCCATAAGGTTTGAGGTCATGACGATAGAACTTTCCGTGATTGTAAAATTTTTCTAAAAATACTTCCCGAAAACCAAAGGCAGCTCTTTATAGATATGTTCTTAGAAAATCTTGAAACAAACCCACAATCTGGTCATATAGGACCCTTTGCACCTCAAAATTCAAACTTGAATATGTTCGAGATTTGTTCCCTAAACATCCAGCGGATGCCAAGGTGAACCCTCGGAATGTGAAGAAGGGCATTCCTATCACAAACAAATATCATGAGGCCTCAAATTATGATAACTCTCGAGTTGTTCCTAACCTTGGAAAAATGATAATTCAAAGATCTTGGGGTTGGTTGAGCTAGAGGTTGAACTGGAAATCAATGCAATAACTCAAATAAGGGAATATGTTTCACAACCCCTACCTATTCATTCCTTCTCACAGGATGACATTCTTACAATATTGAAAATGGTAGGGGCATATGATTTGATATTATATTTGAACCAAACCTTTTCTCACATCTCGTTCTTAGATTTTTTGAAGAATTCCCATGCGCACCATGCTTTGCATTTCTCGATGCACTAGGTCTTGGTCATCTAATCCATGTTTCACCTCCTCTAAGTGCTCAAATAAATCATATTGATTTTAACATATATCCTCTAGGATATAGTGATAGGGATATTGGATTTATTTTTAACATAGACAAGATGCCATCTGACGCTGAAATTTCTGAAGAGGTGATCCTACCTTATATTTATAGGTCTAGGTTTACAAAAATTGCATTAAGAGAGCCATGATTAATGATGGGGCTGTTATAAATGTGGTTCCCTTCTCTTTCTTACAAAAGTTAGGATATGGGGATACTAATTTCTCCTCTACAAGAAACACATTGTGAAGGTATGATAATATGAAGGAAACCTCAATTGGAACCATATTTCTTTCGGTCATGCTCTCTCTCAAAAACCATCTTGACGGATTTTAACATCATCGATAGGGAAATGAATTACAACATGATCCTTGGGAGACCTTGGATTCATAGAATGAAGGTTATCCCTTATACCTTGTTTCAAGAGGTTAGATTCCTCCATTTGGGAAAATTCTTCATCACCCAAGGGGATCCTAATCCCTTTGATATACACTTAGTGAACCTCAAGAAGAAGAAAGGAGTCCATTCGGAGTATGAACTTCCTGTGAACCAATTGAACAAAACACCTCCATCAAAATAATTTGTTCCAATTACCCCAAGCATTCTAAAGGCTAAAGATGTTGACCCAAAGGCATTTTAGGTAGCAAAACCTGATAAGGGTAAGTCAATATCTGTGGAAACAGGGTCGACTAAAACCATAATGGAAATCATGAAACTCCTAGAGAGTGATGATCCAATCTTCCTCATGTTTTAACCATAAGGGATGGGTAGTCTTCTTAGTTTAGTATCTCTTCCCTTCGACGACCTAGGTCTAGGTGTGAACATGATAGAATTAACAAAGGAATAAGAGAATTTGGAGATTCCCATCGAAACCATCTCTAAGGGTTGTTCTATTTCAACCCCAATTTCAATCCAAGTGCATCGAAGATAATTTTTCCATGTCCATGGGGCATGACCCCATTATTCAACAAAATTCTTAGTTAAATGGTATGCTATACATAGGAAACAAATTTAAGCAAAGCATAGTCATGCTAACCTAAATGCAATGCATCGGGCTTGTGACGAAGAGTTTGAAACTCCACTTTCAGACAAGTGATTTTAATGATTGGATATACACAAATTTGAGTAGGGGTTGTAACTTTAAACCCAAAATAGTAAGCCCTTGTCAAGAGAATGAAAATTTTTAGGATCATGTTTCTCCACTATGTAATTTTAGGGGTGAATAATTCGACATTCGTCAACTCTCTTCACCTTAGGCGTCACAACATGTAGTCTCACGTGTATTTCCACATGTACATTACTACATCCGCATTTGCATTTTCATATGTTAGATCATTATGCAAAAATTTTAATCGATAACTTATCTTCCAAGAAACTTTTAGCAACTTCTAATATATTGGAAAAACATTTTATCATACTTCTTCAAATATCTACAATATTATCATCAAACATTTCTTAATCATTTCATCAGTTCAGCAAGTAAGACATAGTTTTGAAAATTATCCTAACAAGGCATGCATACTTGGTTCTTCTTGTATTTTACTTTTGTCTTAGGTTTATTTTTCTCATAAGTTTGGTCTAGCCCATAAGTTTGTTCTAGAAGCTTCTTTGTGTCACATATTTCCTAGTAACACCTCTTTTGTTACAAAAACATTCTAAACATTTTACCATGATTTTTGTTCACCTATCTCAACCTTCATTGTTAAGCCCTCGTATCTTATCGATTACATAGGGTTGAGGCTAGGGGAAATTTTTCCCTTCCAAAATCACAACTTAAAGTTAAAAAAAGGTTATAATTCAAAATCAATGCAAAAATATTTCATTCACAAATAAAACCACACTTTCTTTCCCAACCAACATTTGGTGATGAGCCCATGCTTCTTACTTGTAGCGTGAGGTTGGGAAAGGAGGAAGTTCCCTTACTCGCCTATGTATTTTCCTTGGTGATGATCCCATGCTTCCTACTAGTAGCATGGGGCAAGATGTAGGGGGTTGTTTCAAATAAATTAGTAAATAGTAAAGCAAGTCCTTCGATAAAAAGTGATTTAAAACTTCAAATACCAACAAAATGAATTAGATGTGTATGTTCCAAGAGATTTGTAAACCTTAAAACCAATTTTTTTCAATCAAGTGGCCATTTACGGATCTAAGTCTAGAGAACTGGCAAGAAAATCTCATTTAGGATTGTGTAGTAAACTATGTGTGGAATTAGTTTGTAGGTTTCCAATTGGATTTCTGTGAAAATATTGTCTTTCGCTCATGACATTCATTCAAAAAATCATACATTTCACGTCCCTTATGGCTCTCGATGTTGATCCCTCAAATATTATCGGTTGCGTGGAGTTAGAAGTGGAGTGAGTTCATTTTATTATCAAATCAATCATTACATTTTTCCAACTAATTAAGAAGTAACAAATATTACTTCAGAGGCTAAAGTTTTAAAATTACACCATGTCTATATCAGCATCATATAAATTAAAGAAAAAAACATATTATTCTATTTAAGCATATCATTATCCATTGCATACATTCCAAAGGCATAGAAAATTGGAAGGTCTAAACATCTAAGTACATGTGCAAAGCAAACCATGAAAGAAGTCAACTCTAGTACAAGGAATAGTTGAACCAAAAAGATATATATATATATATAATATATATAATAATTCAAGTTCTATACAATGCCATCATGCTCTAGGTGTGGTCAAAATGCTCGCAATGATCCTAAAAAAAAAAAAAAAAAAATCATATATGTATATGCCTCACAAAATGGCATCAAAACAATAAAAGGCTCATAAGCTTATCCCTCTTTATGAGATCCCTAAGATGGTGCACACTGACCATGGCTAGGATTCTGATATGGCTACGATGATGTGAGTACATTGAGTGATGAGAGTGACCATGAGAACAACCACTAGTCACAGCCCCAGTGTGTGAATGAATGCCTTTGCCCCCAAACCTCTCGGCCATCTTATACGATGTAATCTTCATGTGTTATGCAAGTAAGACCTCTATCACCTTCCAAAGATGTAATAAAAGGTCAGTGTGGCAGCTAACCTATAAAGGATACCCCACATCCTCCACCAACTTCTCTCGGGTTTTCCTTGTAGGAAGCAATAAGGTATTGACACAAACCCTCCGAATAATGTCTCGCTTTCCATCAACAATGGATGCAAAACAAAGAAAATGATGATGAGTCAGAAAACTATAAAACAAAGATACAACACATAGTATATTAACATTTCTAGCTAATAAGGTTGAGATAATGGTATTTACATACTCGTATCTCTAGGCATCCACATGGGATCATTCGGTGTAGCTGGTGGAGCTCTTGCAAGCATATGTTGTGAAGGCCCCTCTCTTGAGGATACCCTCGGTCCCATCATTAAATCCTCATCTCCACCTCTCATAGAAGGAATTAGATCCCCCAGAAACCAGGGTCACGTACTCATCCTCCTCCTCCTCATTGCGGCATCTACTAAAATATCCTAAGTCATCCTCCACTCCGGATCAATCTCCTCCTCCACATTCATCTCCTCATGAGTCTCACCACCTGACTCCTCTCCATTCTCCTCTCAAATCTCCTCACCAATCTCTTCCCCACCTTTTCCTCGGTCTCAAAGTCTATTTTAATAGAACATGCTCCTCCCCGATATGAATGGGTGTGGCCTCAATCTGAAGTAGGGGTGTGGGAGTAGTTTTTTCGATCACATATGAATTTTCTAACAGCGATAGGAACCCATGGAGTCATTATATTCCAACTGTGATCTCCCTAGTGCCATCTCGAGTCTCTCTAACACTCCTATATATGATTTCCATATGGGAGGAAGAACATCAACATACGGTAATCCAAACTATTGGGGACTCCAAATGGGTGATTCTCACCCTCGTCGATCTGTTAACTAACCGACTAGTGGTAACACAAGCGGTAATAGTGGTCCCGTCGACCCCATACCCCTATCATATCACGGTAGGGAGTAGCAAGAAAATAAGTTGTAGTCAATGAAGCCACTAACTAGTGTGGCTCGCCGAGTATCTTGACATACCATTCTATCTAGTGGCCCCTGACTACCCATGGATCCTATACCCCGACTCCCCTCTATTAGGGGATAATCCACTCATATACCTATCTCATCACCAATGTGGGATGGATCAAATATTTTCCCTATAATCGACCACCAAGTGCAAGTTATTATATGTGGTCCCTAGGATATTTTCTCCCAGGCATAGGTGCATCCATGCACCTCAATCTGTGTGATAATGGGAGCCAGAAATATAAAAAAAAGTCTCCACCCTTATCCTTTATCAGTTTGTGGAAGCCAAAATACCCATGATGTCCTTACGGATAGTGGGGATAAGATAAAAGGCAATAAAATGAATCTGTATACCCTGTTTGTTTCCCATTTGACAACCCAAAATCACCCATGTAGGTAGCCCACATACTAGCTCTAGCTCGGACCATGCAGTCTCAAGAGTCAAACATCTCCCAAGTATCGGAACTTCAAGTATCTAGTATACATCCTTGAGAGTGATGGTCCACTCTCCCTAACACCCAGGATGTCGTAAAGTTTTTCGATCCGCATCCCAATTAGAGAAGAGGTCACACAAATGTGACTACCATGTGCAATGTGGGGTACCCATGTGATCCTTAATATCCTGCTCGATGTAACAAATATATCTCATCTTGAGTCAACTTATCAAGGATCTCTAGGATCCATTCACACTCCCTCTCACAGCTCTAATGGATGTATTCCTCCTTCTTCTGCATTCACTAAAACAAAAAAAATAGTGATTTAGTAACATATTCCAATAGATAATCTCATCAAAAACATTACAAAACATCATAAAATCTTTAAAAATAGCCTAACATAGTCAAACTAACATTACGCCATAAAAATACAAAATCACTTCCTGTGCAAAGTGACGGTTTTGTAATCACCACCCTACCAGGTAGCGGTCTAGAATGCGCCACCCTGACAGGCGGGGCGCTCCCGTAACAGTAAACATGTCAAGGTGGTGGTCCTATAACCACCAACATGTCAAGGTGGTGGTCTGTAACTACCACCTTGTCGGGGTGGCGATCTATTACCGCCACCCTATGCAAGGTAGCACTCGTGTCAGGTTTGATGTGACATCTAGTTTGACCCAAATACTTGAAAAAGACAAAAATAACTCATTTTTAGTAAAATAAAAGACTACCCCATGTGTTTCACCCCCTAGGGATCATTTTAAAACAAGAAATTTCAAAAATAACCCCACTAGGAAAATATTTTCAACATTTTATGAATTTACGTTTGAAATAAACAACTATAAAATACTAATCTTTAATGCGTTGCTATATCTCTCACTCATTGAGGCATGATCATGACGCTTTATCTTGGTTATTTTGATTATAGTCTCATCCAAAACGGTGACCTTGGGTCTAGATCCGAAAAATCACCAATCAAATATGTGCAAATGAATTGAAAATGAATTTATATATATATATATATGTTGTTTTAACCTTGACTTGCGTGTGTGTCCACAGGGATGAAGAGTTGGTATAGATATATTTATATCCTTGCAAAAATGGTAATTCCTCTTTTCATTTTAATTTAGAATTTATTTTTGATATCATATCTATCTACACTTGAGCCTTGTTTTTGTTTCACAGTAGCGAGAGCTTGGATGGCGACATTTCGAGAACACGGATGTGTCAATTATAGATTCTAACTCCCCATTTTGGGAATTCCATACTCAAACTCTACATTTTACTCCTCTTCATGGTCAAAATTGTTCTCAAGGGGGCAATATGTACACACCCAAATTTTCATGTGCTACATTGATGGAAGATGGTTATAAATTCCTTGATGATGATTCATGTCTTATCCAAAGGTGTTTGAGTTCTATACCTCATTAACACTTATATTTGTATCCTAGTATACTTTACTTATCCTACCCTTACTTTTTTGCAACTTCCCACTTCATTTTCCTTGTGTTTTGGCAAACAATTATGAAATAGTCGTTATTCTGGGTGGTGGTCCTATAAACATTTCCTAGATAGGGCGGTGATTTTGTAAATGCCTCCTATGCTAAGCGACGGTCCTATGTGAATTTTATAGAATGTTCACTCATGCTTTGTACGCGTGTAACTCAACTCCAGTTTAGTTTTTGGACGCATTTCTTAGTCAAATTTCCTAAATTTGGGCTTGATTTGTTCATGCTTAACTCCTCTTTCACTTGTGATTTTTGATTGCATAGTTAACTGCCTCTTTATGTGATGATTTGGCATCCCATTTCTGCCAAGTGTGCTTGTGCACTCTATAACCAACCTTCTATTTATTGATTTTTATTTTCAAGCAAATACCACGAGAATTTTTTTGTGCCTTCGCATAGTATTGCTACAACGATCCTACCGGAAATTGCATAGCCAAGCTCTGTTCACTTGTGTATCTCTATTCTACTTTCATTACAACCAAACCGCTTTCAAGTTTCCATTTCTCAAACGCTTTCTCCTTTCATTGCCTCTGCATTCCCAATTCCTTATAATCACGTGGAAACACGAGAGAATGGAAAAAAAACCGCGAGGGGACAAATTATCACACAACTAGATTTACCTTTTTTGTGAATTCTAGGTTGTAGTTGTTTGATTTCCTTAATTTCTATAATTTATTACTATTAGATTATATCAAATAGAGTATAAATTAATTTCCTTTCATTTGCAAGTGGGCAATTAATTTCTAATAGGGTTTACACCTTTCATAGCAGCTCTCGGTGATGGATCTTATTATTCCTATCCCTGTGGATTTGGAGGGAAGTATTTTTGTAGGAAGTTGTCTACATATCATAGATTAATGGGAAAAAATCTTATTTTAAATTAGTTTAGACTTAATACACAATTGCACATGCAAATAGCCACATCCGATTACTTTTCTTGTTTAGGATTTGTTTGTTTAAAGTAAAAGAAATTTGTTGTATGTGATTGTAATGTTTCAGTTTTGTTGATTTGTTTATATTAGTTTCCCTTTTTAATATTAGAATAGATTGTTAATTTCATCTTAGTTAATTTGGACACTTCAAACTAGTTTAACATTTATATTTGATTAGGTAAACAAACCATAGGGAATTTACGCTACCCATTCATAACCTCTAAATCTCCTTGTTGTTGCTTCACCACTAGGAAATCACACTATTAGATCTTAGTCATTGATTCTCCTATATCCAGTCATCCACAATTTCCACATCAACTTTATTGGCATGACCTCGGGAGGTCGGGTGCGAAATAAGGTTGTGTGTCGATTTTCTTTTCTTCGGTGCCCATGTACAAACAATAATATTTTTGGAAAAGATAAAGAGGAGAAGAATGGGTCCCAAAAATGATGCCTAATGAGGTAACCATGTACAATAAAGATCTTAAGTAATGGAGAAAAAACCCTAAGGAAAACATCCACTTACAAGAGATAAAATAAAAACTCACTCAAGAATACCGAGAGAAGAAGGAGAAGAAATGGGTCCCGAAACATGGTCTGATAAGGTACCCAAATACAATCATACTCCAAAATAGAGAGAGAAAGAAGAGAGAACAAGAAGATCCTCTAAGAAGTGTGTTGATGATGTGGTCCTCCACACCAAGACTGAAGATAATCCATCTACATCAAACAATGTTCCTACCCTTGGGAAGGACAGAGAAGAGGAGCATTGGAAGTCAGACCACTCCATGAATGAAGAAGAATCCTACAATACTCTGAAATATGACTCTGATCTACAGTTAGAAGGTGGCATAGGTCTGGAAAAAGAGTGCACATGAGATAAAGGTAATGTCATTGGTAGCATCAATTTATTTCTCCTTGGACTTTAATACTTCTCACAAGATTATTAGAGAATCTTGACTTGAAATATAATGGCCTTACTGAATTTGAAGTGTTAATCCCTATCATTAATTACTCCTTCTCCAAGAAATATATCTAAACTAACCTTTTAAGCTCACTTAGAGCTTCTAAGGTCAACTCCCAATTTCTATGCGATTCCATGAGTTCATTATTCATTTTTTCAACATCCAACCTTTCCTTCTCGATGTCATTAGAGGTATCAATAGCATCTATGATCAATCTTCTTCCTTAAGTCATGAGATGTTATATCCAGTTGTCCATTGCTCTACTCTTTGTATTAATCTTTTCCATTTTTGGCATGGATGAGAAATAAAATTTTATTGGAGTCAGGGAAGGGATCTGATTTTGAGTTTGTTTGGATAGGTTAAGAAAGATGGTTGTCAATTGCTCCATTTCTCCTTCAAGTGATATTTCATAACCCTAGTTTCCTTGAGTTTCTTGAAGATATTATCCATGGTTTCTTACACATATTACTTCTTACCTTCATTTGTAACCTTCCCAAGTGTCACCTTGGTTATCTCGGTATTCGAAAGCCATAATATCTTCCTTGGTCTTGTTAGTAGTAAGCACCACGATCTCATAAAACCTTGGACCAAATGCATCAATTGTGATGTGAGATATGGTATTTATTTTCTTGGATGTGCATGAAGGATTAGGAGTCGATGAACTAAAATCAAATACCTCGGTAGGGATGACCATCTTCTCTTTATTAGGGTTTGGATAAATAGCCAAGAGGGAACAAAGGAAGAGGGTACATGTGGATAAGGAACAATAATCATCAACTTGGTACTAGGGGGAGTAGGAAAAGTGGTTACCAGAGATGGAGGAGTAGAAAAGATAGCAAAGTGGCCATGACTAAGGATGAGGGAGGAGATGAAGGAATGGAATGAAGAGTAGTAGAAGGAGAGGGAAAATGGGCCATGTGAGGAGAACCCAAAGTCATACTTATCCTAGTTGAAAGAGGGGAAAGGGATGAGAAGACTTGTGCCATAATCGACACTAGAGGAGATGCGGGTGATGGAGGATAAAGAAGATAAAAATATGTAGGGACCAATGAGATCTGAATGGATGAAGATGGAAAGGGAGAATAAAGGTGAGGAGAAGAAATTCAGGGAGGAGATCTGATAAAGAGAGTTACCTATGGTGGGAAAGGTAACAATGGGTACTTCGTGAGTGATGAGAGGAGAGGAAAGAGAAGGTTGGGTGACCACGGTGCCAACGAATGTCTCCTAGGTATGTTCAAGAGAAGGATAATTGACTAGAACAATATATTTTGAGGGAGCAATAGATATAGGGGTATTTTTGGTTCCACTACTATATAACTTAAACTTAAACATTTTCTAGATACTTCAATTTTAACTCCTTCCTCTTGAGAGGGATCTTCTTGACATAGAAGTGACTTGTAAACTTTGGAAATTTGGGGTCCTTAGGTTGAATATTAGATGAATATAAATAGGATTTGGTTTGAAGAAGGATCTGTGAAGATCTTTCCATGATGGATGTAGAATCTTTTAATGACCATACAATAGGAGGAAACCCCATACTCTCAACAGTTATTACATGTACATGGAGTCCAAGACATCCCCATCATCAACAACATCCTAAATAATATTAGTAAGATTAATAGTTATTACCTCATCCAAGGTAAATCAACTATTATCTCTTCTCCTTATTGCTACTTCATCCATGTAATCATCCCAAATGTCTTTAATGTCTAGGACATGAAACTACAATGTTCCAAAATATTTCAAAACACCATGATAATAAAAAAATTTCCTAGGAGGATTTTCTTTTTAATTTATTTTTTCATCTCAATGCTAAAATTCTTGGCCTTAATAAGTGGGTGTAAGTATATCATCTAATATAGATAAAGGAATGAATCCTCGCTTTGTGTTTGATTTTTGGAACTTGTGAAGATCCAACAATTGTCTGACCAATTCCATCATAGCCCATTTATCACTTGGAAATTTGGTAGTCAAAGTGGGGGTCCTTCAAATTCCCCTATTTGAAGATAGGTGAATGTTGGAAATTTCAAGAAGATACAACCCCAATGAGAAACTCGAATTTCAAAAAGAATCGGTGACCCTTTTCTTAGAAAGATTTGTGTCCAACCTAAAAATGATTTTATAAAAGACAGAATCATTTACCCTCAAGAAATGAGTCTTGTTTCCTTTAAGGGACAACGAGGGTAATATTTGTAGACATAATTAGAAATCTTGGAACCCACCATTGTTAGCCTTGGGTACAATCTCATCCCAAATACAACATATGTGGCATATGACATCATATAGAATTTCTATATGGTTAATACTTATTTCATTTAATTATCAATTGTATCATTGATGAATCCACCCCAATTAAAGAATTGCTCATTTTTCTATATGATATTAATAAATTGATATAGATACGCCCTTGAAATTATCTACCTTTGGGAATTCCAAAAATCTACTTAGAAGTGTGATGATGTTACCGATTTTGAGGAGGAAATAAATTTGCGGTCCGATCTTCAAAACTATGGACACATAAAGCTTGGTCTTTACTATATATTTATTATTAACATGTTTGATACAGATTAGCCATGTTATCATCCTAGGCTTGATGAGAATTCTTGGGATCTATTTTGACATATTCGGTGAAATTGGGAAACTTGAGGAGACCATCAAAATAATTGGTATCCAAATAGATCACCCCCCTCACCAACTTGCTTCTTGATAGATCTTGACTCAAAATCATAATGATTTGCAAAGTAGCAAGAATGAGCTCGAGGCATTGTGTGGAGATTTAGAAAATAGTAATAAGGGGTAATCCATTGTTACAAAAATACATTACATCCAAGAATTTTTAGAGGCACTTTGAACCGTGCTCCATAACTTCTCCATGTCGATGTTTCCTAGTTTAGTGTCTATAATATCGCTTATTGGAATAAATATTAGATGGAGGAACAACCCTTAATAGTTGTACTTCATCTCTCTGGAATATTATTCCTTGAATTTACCCTTCCCTGAATCAAACATGAGGATCTTGAATGAATAAAATAGCATGAAAAACTTCCCAAAGATCCAAGGAAGAGATTGGGTTTTACACCCTATAAAAATACCTAAACAATCTAACACACCGTTGGAAATATGACCCTTTACAAACCAAATATTCTGATAGATTATTGGGAAATCAACCTTGCGTTGCACCCCGAGAAACCTGAATAGCTGTGGGAGAAATATCTTTGACTGTAATTTGTGACACTGATACACTATCGAGACTTGGACCTTGATCCATAGTTCTAAAATCTTGAAACAACTGTCGAGAGTTGGAACTTGATTTACACCTTGAAAACTCAGATACACCATCAATAGTCAGACCTGTTTCAAAAATTAAAAAATTTTAAAAGGATTTCGATTTAAACTCATAAGTATTTTTATCCTTACTTATTTATGGATTTTTATCATGATAAATAGGTGAAAAATATCAACAAGTTCATTATTGATATTTGTGACATGTTTATCATGGTAAGAATGATTCTTCATTAATGGGAGAAGGGAAAAATGGGGAGAAATAAATAAATTAGAAAAAACTAACCATAACTCCCCAACCAAAGAAAATCATGAATAAATCAAGATAAAAACCACCCCAAAGTGAAAGATGAATCAAAAGGAGGAAAACACTTACAAAGAGAAGAACTAGGAGTCACAAATCAAAGAAAAATGATTTTAAAACACCAAGAAAAATCCAATCCAAAGTATTCGAGTGTGAAAGCATGAGGGAAATCCAAATTTATGAAATCATACCGAGTACAAATGACATGGAAATTCCTCCTATTTATAAACTAGTTTTAATTAATTATACGTAAGGTAAACATGTGTGGGCCACCAACTCCACCTTGGCATTATTTATCTTGACATGAAGGTGGAAGTTTGACCACACAAAACATGTCATGCAAACATGTAATTAGGTCCCAAAACTCAACACAAAGGAATTCAAAGGGATTCATGATTTAGGTTCAGGAAACACATGACATGAAGCATGTGTTTTCCAACTTAGATGTTCAGATGTAATCAAAACCTGAAATACTATAGTATGTCAGGTATTTTGGGGTGAAAATGATCATGTGAAAAACATGAAAAATGCAAAGGAAAACCAAAACCCAACAAAGGTATGAAGAAAAACATTTTCAAGGAAAAAATTTAGAAAATATTTATATTTCAACAGGTCCTAAACATGAAATTTATATTGGTTATCCCAATTTTATTGATGAACTAAAAAGCTGGATAATAGATCCAAGCCACTCTTACCAACCCTTCATACCATTGAGCATATCCCCTTCCATGTTGAACTACATCCGAGCCCCCAACCTATGACGTGTAATAAAAACAACATGGTGGTTACACCACGGTAAAAACTAAGCTCAAAACTCCAAACGATGGATTAAAAAAATAGATCAAAACCCTAAATCCATCTCACCAAGATTTCATGGTAACACGCTGAACTTGACGGCAAGTCAAACAGAGGTAAGGTCTTCTTATTCTTTTAGTATATCATTTTAAATATTGTTAACATTTATATACTTCACTCCATATCCCATGTGTCATAGGATTTTAAGTGGATAGTGAGGTTGTGTTAAGACATTGTGAAGCATGAGGCTCATGGGTCGACCCCCTCCCAATAACCATTTTTCAAGATTTTTAGAGGACCTCTAAAACTTAGTGACACCACCAAAAGTACTCATGTCGAACAAATTAGCTACAACTAACTATAAATAACGGATAAAACTCTTGAGGGTAAAAACATTCTCCCAATTGGCTTAAAAAGTAATTTTTGTAACTTTGGTAAAAGGGAAGTGCTGAAAAGTATTTTTGCTTGTTTTTACAAAAATTGTCATTTTGAGTTGTATAGTGCTTCGGAGGCCACGGGGCCCAAAAACAAAAACATTATGCCAATCAATTTGTTCTACAAAAAGGATAATTTGATTTTTTAAATGTATTGCAATCATATATATATTATACTAATGTACTATTTAGTCAAGAAAATTCTAATCACCCATTATTGCCAACAATGCTCCAAACTATTTTTTTCCTAACTCACAACTACTCTGTGGTGACAACTATGTCGCGTGGAAGACCAAAATTCAAAATCAAATTTATTTTAAAGAACTATGTCATATTGTAAATGGTTCCATAACCAAATCACTAGATACTGCAACATAGAAGTGTAAGTTTGACATGGCCAATCAGAAGGAAAAATTGATCATCTTGTTCAGTGTTTTAGATGACGTGTAACCACCCATTAAAGATGTCGAATGGAAAAATAAGAAGGGGATAAGTTGAGTGTAGTGTACAAGTCTAAGAATAAAAATATTATATTAAAATTATAGCGTCATCTACATGCACTATAGCTCAAAACTAATGAGAAAGTTTATGCTTTTTAGAAGATTTGCAATATTGAGCGCTTCACTTCTAGCCTCGAGAGAGGATATCTCATATGGTTCTCTTGTTCCCATTTTTTTAGAGTATTTACTCCCACATATATGATTTTCATGAAAATAATCAATTTTTCTGATTAGAACATCATTTTTGAAAAGTTGGTGAAATTGTTGCAACAAGAAGAATCAATGTACAATAAAAATGGAGAAGAAGAGAAAAAACTTTCTTCTCATCAAAAGGGAAGAAAAAATCTCAATCTTCCAATAATTATAAAAAATAGCATCATCAAGGTGAAAAGACAGAAAAAAATTTCTTATTTATAGTAAAGGACATGATTTAAAAGATTGTTGCTACAACATGTACAAGAAGGGATCGTCAAGCAATGTTAGACCCAAAAATTAACAATCTCAACATGGAAAATTTAGCTAAAAACAAGGGCATAATAAAGAAAAATGGAGGAAGAAACCTATCAAAAAGGTATGTCATTGAACAAGAGGACCACTCGGATGATGAGGAATTATTTTACACTACATGTAAACACCTAAATTTGATTATGCGTTTTAATTCTAAACTTACACTAATTATCCTCTTTCCCCTCATTTCATTATAACTATCCATTTCCGCTAATTATCTAACATTCTCCTTCATTTAGGTCAATTAACAACACTTTGTTAATTAACTATCCTCCCCATTCTTGATTTCAATTAACAACATTTCATTAGTTATAATCCTCTTTTAATTAATTAATTAACCATTATTAATTAATTAAGCCTTTTAATCTCATATTTAACTAATAAACCTTCTTATTAGTTAAATCCCCCTTTCAAACCCTTCAAATTATACTAATGTCCTTCTAAATCATCTCCAAATGGCATCTATAAGCCTAATTTGGTCTATCAACTAATCCTAGTTGATTTATTAAATCACCTCCAAGTCCCATGAGTTCCTAATCACTAATTAATCTCTTCTAATCATACTTATCCATTTCTGATTCTACTTTACCTTTATCCCACATTCACTATGTTGCAAGTTTCTCCAAAAATGGAAATCTATATAAAGATCCTAGTACACCTTGTCCAAACTTACACCATGTCCTTATAAGACATCTGCATATGATAAGATCATTTCAATCTTGGAAGGCTTATTGATCAAGAAACCATTTCCATCTTCTACTTGGCAAAGAGTAGTAAGAGAAGAACCAAACATGGAAATTAAGCCATATTGGTGAGATATCTTCCTCTTCCATGGAGATTTCCTTCGATCACACATAGTTATGTTCATCTCACTAAATGAGTACCTATAATTACAAAGCATATCTAAATATCAAAGGATTGGTTTGCATTTAATGTTTTAATGTTTGATGCACATTAGTTAAGCTTTTCCTTTCTAGCTTTATCATGATGTTTATGTTGTTGATTAACTAAGTTAGGAATCTACTTGGTGTTAGTTTCCTTTCATTAGCTTAGATTAATTCAATCACATGCATACATATAGCATGCCGGTGGTACACCCCTTTGTCTCACACGCATTCTTTAGTTTTTTTGTTAAGTTTCTTTTTGCATACCAATCTCTTTTTAACATATATTGAAATAACTTGTCTTTCTAAACTTTTTTATTTGACTTTGCATGTGTTGAGTCTTCCTTATAAGTATAAAGGAGGTGAAGTCTTGTCAAAATGGGATATTGATGAGAAACAATCAAGCTTTATTCATGTTTTCATTTTTAGAGTTTCATTTTTCATCATTTTACATGCTAGTTCTTTCAATATGTTACAATTTCTTGTTTTTCGAGAGCATGTATGTTAGAGTTTGGTAGTGTTCAGTCTTCATTACACATATAAAGGAGGTGAGTTTCTATCAAAAAGAGATCTTGATGAGAAAAATTCAAGCTTTCTTCATGTTTTCTTTTTTAGAGATTCATTTTTCATCATTTTGCATGTCAGTTCTTTCAATTTGTTGAAAATGTTATGTTTTTTAGAATGTATGTTAGTGTTTTATAGTGTTATTCTTATTTGTAGATATCAAGGAGATGGGTTGTTATCAAAATTGAATCTTGGTGGGAAAATTTTAACCTTTTTGCAGTAATTGGGACATTTTTTTGACATTTTTAGTACGGGTTAAGTGCATTCCGTGGCTATAAAAGTGTATGCGTAACCTATCTTAGGAGGCTACAATGTTTTCTCCTAACTCGAAACAACTTTGTTTTTTTGAAATAGAAATGACTTGAGAAGAGATATGCAATGAACACATAAATTTGAGATTTAACCTTACAGAAAATGTAAGGTTTCCTTTCTTATAAAACTGGTCATTTTCTTCACATGTTAGATTCATTTTAATTTGATCAACACCACATATGTTCTTCTCTTGCACTTTCAAGCGACCTTGAGAATAAGAAATGGATATGATTATGGATATTTTTCTAACATTATGGTTATCATTTGTTTAGAAATGGTGTTATCATTTTAAATATTTGTTGGAAATCTCCTTTTTGTTATAAATTCATTAAAACCACGTATTCTCTTCTCTTGCGCTTTTGAGTGATCTTGAGAATCAAAAACAAAAATGATTTTGGATGCTTTTATAAAATTTTGATTTTCATTTGGAAATATGGCTAACACTTGATATTTTGATAGTTCACATGGAAAAACTAATCATTTGAGTTTTTATTTAAACATTATTTTTGACACACTTAAATGCTTTGATTAGGTTTGTTTTTACATTTACTTAAGTTAGATCAAGCATCACGTATGCTTTTATTTTGAAATTTCAGGTGATATTGAGAATTAAAAACAAATTTGATTTTCATTCTAACATTTTGGCTTACTTGGGAAAAAATCATCATTTAAGTTGTGTTAAAAATCGGTTTTTCAAACTACTTAATGGTCCTTGATTAAAGTTTTTGTATCTATACTTAGTTAGCTCAAACTTCGTGTATTCTCTTCTCTTGCGCTTTTGAGCAATATTGAGAGTCAAAAATGACCCTGATCCTCTTTTTAAGAATTTTTTTATGGCAAGGAAAGCTACTAATCTTTTAAAAACAAGACCTTTCCGCTTGTCAAAGAATAAAATCGAGACATTTACTAATACATTGTGTGTAGGTTGCCAAAGGTGTTCAAAACCACATTTTAAATCAACATAAGAACTAATAATTCATTCACACTACATTTTTAAGTTAAGATAAGGTTCAAACCCATCCACTTTAAATTGTGGGAAGTATCTTGGCTTAAGCCATAAAACTCATTATGAGGATTACCATAGGAACCCCAAAGTAGTCAACACATTGAGGGAACTGGTTGAAGAAATGAGAAGTGCCCCATCACCTAATTGACTAAAAAAACCCATGAGGAGTGTTAAATGTTGTCCATATGAGGCCTCATTCATTAATTTTATTTTGGGGTAGTGATCCTTTGTTTAGAATTTATTCTAAAAAGCGTATGATGCAGCCTAGAATCCACTATATAAAACCCAAAAAAAACTAGGCGCACTGACACATCACCCAGCCTAAGATGAGTGCTCACCCGAAGCACGTAAAGGTATTAGGCCCCTCTTTAGAGTTTCTTTTGTAGGATGTTAGTGTGATGAAGATACAATGTATTCAGAACCACAAATAAGCATGAACATTCCACGGTACCTAACCAGGATCTAGATCTTAGAGAATCATGAATTAAGTAATACTATAATAAGATTAACCATACAAGATATAGTTATAGTCATGTCTAATACCATTATCCATCCAATATATACTCCATTACATTAAATATTGTAATACATGGAAGCTTCATACATTAAAAGTATTACCATAAGTCATGTGTGCATTAGATCCAAAGAGCATAACTCTACAGTAATTCACTCTCAATATATCTAACTACACATTTCACCACATATTTATAGGGGTGGGAACTTACACTTCACCACCTACACACTTCCCAAAATAGGTCACACACTGATAATAGCCATGCGCCTTTACAAAAAAATGTACATATGCAAGTGCGAATAGACATCCTATAGTTAAGCTGGAAAAAGTAATCCTATTATTATTTTGAACTCATGCATGGCATTTATCAATCGCTCATTCCCAAAATAACATTTGCATGTCATGTAAGTCTCCATCCTGATGTGTGATCCACACACTATCTCCCAAAAATAGCCCGCATCCATGAAAATGGCTAAGTCCCAAATAAAGCTGTCCTCTGCGAGCGTTTCCTTTCCTATCCTTTCATGCCCTCAAGTGTGCCTTGTTCCTGTGTGCGAATCCTATGTGTGTCTTCCCCTTAGGATAATATTTTCTGATCAACATTACCAAAGTACATTACCATCCTGGAAATGGGGATTCTTTCTTATGTTCCCAAAGAATAAAGAATAAGAATGGAAAGAATGTAAAGAATCACTATACAAAATAATAGACCTTTACTCTGCAACACCTTCTTCTTCAACTGGGAGGATCAATTCTAGATATTCTATTTTAATCTTAGCCTCCAATGTCTACTAGTCATCTAATGTGGTCCTTGTTTTCTCTAGAATGTCTGTGGCAATGGCTTCCAATTCATCTTGAGTAATCTTTTCCTTCTCATTCTGCAAAACGCGACAACATTTTCCATAGTAGACATCATTCCCTCTAGAAGATCCATCTTCTGCACTATGAGATTCCTAATCTCATATATTCTCTCCTTATGTGGGTCTTGGGCTACTACAAGGGCTTCGTGCTTCTATTTCACAAGTGCCAATATTTCTGCATGTCCCAATGTCTCATCTTTCATGGCCTTCAGAATGTCATTATCTTCAACCAGAGTTTTGATCCTTATCACTGCTTCTAGTGCCACACAAATATTTAGAGCTTGGTCAAATTTCTTCAGTTCATCCTTTAGATTTTGGAGCAACACCTCATAATTTGAAATTTTCCTAACCACAAAGGCCCTTTCTCTTTCTGCTTCTTGTTCAGGATCCTTTGGCATTGGCATTCAAATTGGTCCATCTTCTAGCACCAAATCAACTAATGTGCGCACATAATGCATAGCCGAAGGAAACTTCTCAGGTACCTTAGACTCAAGATGAGGTCTTTCTTTCAGAACGTAGTCACCAATTTCTTCTGCCATGTTGATGAAGGCCTCATTCTTTTTTTGTTCTAGGTCCTTTTCTCCTTTTAAACGCATTATTTCTATAATTTTTGCCTTGTTATCTTCAAGTAGCACTCTAATGGTGGCAGCCTTATCAATGTTCCTCCATGCCACCTCTACAGATACCTTAACCAAGGCATTTCTCACCTACTCATCAGACATTAGAGTAGGATTGACTGTCATGTGTCTGCTTTGGGGTGCCTTCTTCACTCTCCTTGATACACAAGATTCCTCGCAGACATCGAAATATGGCTCGTCCATATGGGTCTACATGGACTAGGATAATTATTTCCTTGTGCATGTGGTGGCCATGTATGGATCCATCAGCTCCCATCCATACAATTCCTTAAGTCCTATTGTGCGTGCTCAAAAATCGGCGCAGATGATTTTTCTTATGTCCTCAGCATAGCCCATACTTGGTACAACATATTCTTCACTTGTTCTCTTTGTTCTTGGCCCCTTAGGAACCTAAGTGCCAAGGTTTGGAGCTGGCCCTTCTTCTTCCTGAGTAGTAACATGTGCATTGGGTTTCTCTTGTACCATCTCTTCTACTTCCTTCATCCCTTCCTCTTCATCTTTCATTTCTTCATCTCTAGGTTCCTCCATATCTTCTAGTTGCACTGGGGTTCTAAGAGTGCTCTCTTCCACCTCCTCGTCTAGCTTTAACTTTCTAATTCTCTTCTTCTCAAGTGCCTCTTTCGAGGGGAGAGTCTAGGTGATCTTCTTACAGGCTGTGGTGTTCCCATGCCTTGGGTCCTAGTTCTTCTGAATACCTTCTTAAAATGGATCTCTTCAAGGACTACATCCACGTCCAAGTACTCTTCTCCTTCTTATGCCTATGGTGGAGTATCTATGCGCTCACTCTCCACTTTGTCTGTGGGCTTCCTTCAGCCTCTATGATCCAAGCCTCCACTATCTTTGTGTTCCTCTTCCTCCTCGTCTATCTGTATGGTTCGTCAGGCTTTGGAGCTGGCACATTATCCATTGTATGTTTTCCCTTAGGTGCACCCTAGGAGCATGAACTCATTCTCCACATACTTATTATTCTCTAGCCTAGGATTGAGCTAAAGATATATGAGCACGGCTCCACTGTCCCCAATATCCAAACTTATTGGCTTCATACTTATGACGTTTGAAATGAGCCTCTCAATGTAGGAAAACTGACTTAGATATACATATGTTTTCTGAGAGTGTGGTAGTCATAATCTACCTTGTTTGCATTGAATTTCATCCTATGTGCATAAAAAAATATAGAACTGGGGCCTAGAAGTAATGCAATGTGAAGGCATAAGGTAGTTTTCACCATGGACTCCATGTCCCATCCTTCATGGAAAACTGTGTGATGCAAAAGTGTTGATACACTACGAACTATACTACCTTGCCTACTACCGAAGGTAGTTCCTTTGGAATGCACCATTCCTCCTCAAATGTCATATGAATTGGTCATACCACATTTATTCCCTTTGCTTGAATGGGCCACTCATTGATCCTTCACATAAATATTTCTTGAACCTTTCTATGAGGGACTTCTTCTTTGTGGGGTATTCCCAAATTTTGTTCTTTGGCCCATCGGGCACTCTAATTTCTACAAATACAAGAGATAAGAGGATGGTGCCAAAACTTATATTTTCACCTACATGCACCTCTGCAACAATGATTTCTATAATATATCCAGCCAAGTTGTATATTTCTCCTCTTTCATCTTCTTTTCAATGTGTAGCCACATTATATTTACTGTGGCCATCTCTTTTGATCATTCAACTTGGTGAGTAGATGTGTGGCTTCCGCACCGCAGGTACTTCCTCAACCTATTGATTTCAATTCCATGCGGATGTTTGGTATACCCCAACTCCTTGCTTATGGATAT